>CM076582.1:795545278-795676204 GCA_034641835.2 Pinus albicaulis | reverse complement strand
AAAAATTGAATGTAAAATTATGGCAACAAGGAAGCCTACCACTCACATATATAAAGATGGAAGTGTTGCTACTCCTAGACTTCCACAACCTACAAGGTTGACACCACAACAATTGGAAGAAAAAAGAGCAAAAGGGCTTTGCTACATTTGTGATAGCAAATACACTAAAGGTCGTAAGTGTGCTGAGAAGAAATTATTTTACATAGATTGTGAAGAGGAAGAAGAAAATGAACAAGAATCTTCAAAAGAAGAGGATATACACCAGGAACCAACCCTAGAAGAGGAAGAAATGAGTCTGACCATATCATGTAATGCATTGGCAGGAATTACCACTCCTCAAACCATAAAGATAGAAGGACATGTCAAGAAGAAAAAGGTAATAGTTTTGATTGATTCAGGTAGTACCCATAATTTTATTCATTGTAAGGTAGCCAAGGAATTGAATTGTTTCCTATATCCAGCACCAGAATTTCAAGTGATGGTTGCAAATGGAGGAACTATAAATTGCTCTGGAAAATGCCATAATATCAAGCTAAACATGGGGGAATATGTATTGACTAGTCCAATGCTTGCCATTCCTATGGGAGGTGCTGATGTTGTACTAGGAGTACAATGGTTACAATCTTTGGGGACGGTAGCTTTTAATTTTCAAGAAGTTTTCTTGAAATTTTTTTCAGAAGGAAAGGAAGTCGAATTACGGGGTATTGAAGGGAAGCCAGGAAGGATAATAAGCTCTAATGTCATGACAAAGCTTCTAAAGAAAGAACAACGAGGCGTAATTGCACAATTATGCTCACTAGAAGTTCCAACATGAAAATCATCTATTTCTGCAGATCTCCAACAAGTCTTGGACAATCATTCCAAGGTGTTTGAAACTCCCAAAGGACTCCCACCTATTCGTAATCATGATCATGCTATTCATTTGATTCCAGGAAGTGTTCCTCCAAACATCAGGCCTTATAGATATCCTTACTTCCAAAAGAGCGAAATTGAACGTATGATTGCAGAATGTTAGAGGCGGGTATAATTCAACCTAGTCAAAGTTCTTTCTCTGCTCCTGTAGTATTGGTACACAAGAAGGATGGATCATGGCGAATGTGTCCGGATTATAGGGAGCTCAATAAGCTCACCATTAAAGATAAATTTCCCATTCCTGTGATTGACGAATTATTGGATGAATTACATGGAGCAATTTATTTTACCAAGCTGGATCTTCGTTCAGGATATCATCAAATTAGAATGAAGACCGAAGATATTCCAAAAACAACATTTCGAACTCATGAAGGTCATTATGAAGTTTTGGTCATGCCTTTTGGCCTTACCAATGCACCTTCTACATTTCAAGGGTTGATGAATTCCATTTTCAAACCCTTCCTTAGAAAATTTGTGCTAGTATTTTTTGATGATATACTAATCTACAGTAGGTCTTGGAAGGATCATGTTCAACATGTCGACATGGTGCTCAAAATATTACAGGAGAAACAATTATATGAAAAAACATCCAAATGTTTCTTTGGAGTACAAGAGGTGGAATATCTGGGTCATATTGTATCTCACGAGGGTGTTAAGGTAGACCCTAACAAAATTAAAGCTATTAAGGAATGGAAAGTCCCCACAACCATAAAGTAGTTGCGAGGATTTCTCGGGTTAACAGGGTATTATCGCAAGTTTGTTAAGAATTATGGGAGAATAGCAGCACCTCTAACAACATTATTGAAGAAAGATGTATTTTCATGGACTCCTGAAGCAACTAAGGCCTTTGAACATCTTAAAGAGGCAATGTGCCTAGCACCGGTCTTAGCTACGCCAGACTTCACAAAACCTTTATTGTGGAATGTGATGCCTCAGGAAATGGAATTGGTGCAGTTTTAATGCAGGAAGGAAGACCCATTGCTTTTGAAAGTCGTCCAATCAAAGGAAAGTATTTACAGAAACCTATTTATGAGAAGGAAATGTTAGCAATACTGCATGCACTAAAGAAATGGTGAACTTACCTAATGGGAAGACACTTCAAGGTAAAACTGATCATGATAGTCTTAAACACTTTTTGGAACAAAGACTATCTTCAGAAGAGCAGCAAAAATGGGTCACAAAGATGTTGGGTTATGACTTTGAAATAATCTACAAAAAAGGAAAGCTTAATGTTGGTGCAGATGCACTCTCAAGAAAGAATGAAGAGGTGGAAGCATTGCTTTGTGCCATTTCTATTATCCAACCAGATTGGATAACCGAAGCAAGGGATGAATGGAAGAAGGATGAAGAAGTGTGGACACTCATTAAAAAGTTGCAGCAAGATCCTAGTACATCTGATACATTTAGTTGGAAAAATGATTCCTTATGGTACAAAGATCGCTTATATCTTTGTAAGAATTCCCAACTAAAACAAAAGATTCTTCTGGAATTGCACACTTCTCCTTTAGGAGTACACTCAGGATTTTTAAAAACTTACCACAGGGTGAAGAAAGAATTTTTTTGGGATGGCCTTAAATCTGATATTCGAAAGTTTGTGGCGGAATGTTTGGTTTGCCAGCAGAATAAAGTGGAAACAATTAAGACCCCAGGACTTCTACAACCTTTATCCATTCCAAGTTAACGTTGGGAGGAGATTTCAATGGATTTTATCACAGGTTTACCTAAGTCCGAAGGAAAGAGTGTCATCATGGTGGTAGTTGATAGACTTACCAAGTATGCACACTTTGTGCATTATCTCATCCATTTAAAGCAAGTACAGTTGCTACTACATTTATGGATAGAATTCAAAAGCTACATGGAAGCCCAAGGGTTATTGTGAGCGACAGAGATCCCATTTTTACTGGAAATTTTTGGACGGAGTTATTTTCTTGTTTGGGTACTCACTTAGCTCATAGCTCATCTTATCATCCTCAATCTGATGGTCAAACTGAGATAGTAAATAAATGTTTGGAAGGATATCTTCGTTGTTTTGTATCTGATAAACAAACATAATGGGTCAAGTGGTTACCTCTCGCCGAATGGTGGTATAACAATTCCTCCACACTCAGAGCAAAAATGACCCCATTTATGGCACTTCTTATGGATATCATCCATCAGTTCATCATCATAGGTCCCTATATTAATAGTGTAGCCCCTTATTATGTTAGTGTATCCCCCCTTATTGTTATTATTGTACCCTTGTAACCCTCATTTTGTTATTATTGTGCCCTTAAATTATTATTGTTAGGTCGGCTAGGATTACATTGTGACCCACTAGGATTACATCATGGCCCCATGGACTCCTATATATAGAAAGGAGGTTTTGTAAATTGTATCATCCAAGAATTGTTCATTTATGTAATGTATTGGAGGTTGCCCCCTCGAAGTGGCTCATTTCTAAGGTGTTGATATCTCTTTTCTTCTATTTTTGGAGCTGGTTACCCAACATTTGGTATCAAAGCTTTGGATTCTAGGGTTTCGCTGCTCCAAACAGGTCATCGTGGAATTTTCGCTATAAATGTTTTTCTATGAAGTTTCAGAAGCTGAAATTTTTAGGGTGCGAAGCTGAAATCCTGAGGAATATTG
Source organism: Pinus albicaulis (assembly GCA_034641835.2). Taxonomy (NCBI): domain Eukaryota; kingdom Viridiplantae; phylum Streptophyta; class Pinopsida; order Pinales; family Pinaceae; genus Pinus; species Pinus albicaulis. The sequence goes on along the minus strand of CM076582.1, from coordinate 795,672,667 downwards.
TCTAAAAATTTCATAGCTTGGTTCGCAATATTTTCGGAGATATGATCTGTGGACATTAGGTATTTTTTCAGGCTCCTAAACAGGTCATCGTGGAATTTGTGCTATAAGTTTTTTTCTACGAAGGTTCAGAATCTGAAATTATTATGGTGCGAAGTTGAAATCCTCAATAAATTCTTCAAAAAATTTCAGATCTTGGTTCGCAATATTTTTGGAGATATGATCTGTGGAAGGTAGTGCTTTTTCAAGCTCCTGAATTTCATCTCAAAGTGGTGATCGTGGGAAAAGTTCAATAACTCTCTCTCTGGGAATCGGATTGGAGTGTCGTAAAAATTGGTCACAATTACACGGAATTTAGTTTCTTGGCTATCAATTTCAGAGACAAAGGATGAAACAGTGACATGTGGAAAGTCGTACAAGTTAGCTCTACTGAACTAGTCCATAATTAGGTCATTGTGGGAGATTGGACACAAATTTGTCTTGAAGAATCCAAATCAGGTCAGACCTGTGGCATTAGAAAGATAATTCAGAGGGCTACGTTGATACCAAAAATCAAATATTGAAGTGCTACAATCACAAAGATAATCCAATTTCAATATCGAGCTCCTTAAAATCAAGAAAAAGGTGTGTATTTTTTTTCCGAATTGCATAAATCTTGTTTGAAGAATCAATTTGAATTGATTCCAAGGGCATATTGTAGAATAGATATCAGTATTGGGTTATAAAATATGTCCCGTAAAAATAATTCAACACCCATTAAGCCTTCAGAAGGCTCTACTATGACTCATGAAGATGAAGAATTGCAACATGATCTATCAAAATTACAAGAGCAAGTGCAACAAATTTCACTCTCGCAAAGAGCAACAAAAAATGAAATGGAAGTTTTGAAGAAAGGCGTGGAAGCGAAGATGGATGGTTTGAAGAAAGGCATGGAAGCTAAGATGGATGGCATGGAAGCTAGCATGGAAGCTAAGATGGATGACATGGAAGAAAAAATGAAAGACAACATGGAAAACATGAAGAATGATCTAAAAGCAGACATGGAAGGTTTGACAAAGCTGATACAAGAAATGTTTCCTAATGGTGAAAAGATAGTAGAGGAAACTCATGATGAGAAAAAAATAAATGTTAATCGTGATTTCATAAACTCTAATGTTGGCGGGAAGAACCACCATATTCCAAAAATGGATATGAGGAAGTTTGATGGAAAGTATCCTGTAACATGGATACTACAGATGGAGCAATATTTTGATCTCCATAACGTGCAAAACACACAAAAGGTACGCATTGCAACTTTACATTTAGAACCAAATACATTTGTATGGTATCAATGGCTTTGCTCCCGTAAAAAAATTGTCACTTGGTCAATTTTTACGGAGGAAATGATAGCACATTATGAGGATACAAAGAGCAACACCTTCTTTAGACAATTGATAAATCTCAAACAAAAGGGTTTAGTGGGGCAGCACATTGAGGACTTCCAAAAATTGAATATAAGGGTAACTGATATTCCAGAGGAACACAGGATCGATCTCTTCATAGGAAATTTAAAGGATAACATCCAACATGAAGTTCGTGTTTTGGAACCAGATTCATTGGAGAAGGCATTCAGGTTGGCAAGAAAAGTTGAATGTAAAATAATGGCGACAAGGAAGCCTACCACTCAATTCTATAAAGAAGGAAGTGTTGCTATGCCTAGATTTCCACAAAATACAAGGTTGACACCACAAAAATTGGAAGAAAAAAGAGAAAAAGGGATTTGCTACAGTTGTGATAGCAAATACACTAAAGGTCATAAGTGTGCTGAGAAGAAATTATTTTACATAGATTGTGAAGAGGAAGAAGAAAATGACCAAGAAGAGGATATACACCAGGAACCAGCCCTAGAAGTGGAAGAAATGAATCTGACCATATCGTGTAATGCACTGGCAAGAATTACCACTCCTCAAACTCTCAAGATAGCAGGACAAATCAAGAAGAAAAAGGTACTAGTGTTGATTGATTTAGGTAGCACCCATAATTTTATTCATTGTAAGGTAGCCAAGGAATTAAATTGTTTCCTATACCCAGCACCAGAATGTCAAGTGATGGTTGCAAATGGAGGAACTATAAATTGCCCTGGAAAATGCCATAATATCAAGCTAACCATGGGGGAATATGTGTTGACTAGTCCAATGCTTTCCATTCCTATGGGAGGTGCTGATGTTGTACTAAGAGTACAATGGTTACAATCTTTGGGGACGGTAGCTTTTAATTTTCAAGAACTTTTCTTGAAATTTTTTTCAGAAGGAAAGGAAGTCGAATTACGGGGTATTGAAGGGAAGCCAGGAAGGATAATAAGCTCTAATGTCATGACAAAGCTTCTCAAGAAAGAACAACGAGGCGTAATTGCACAATTATGCTCACTAGAAGTTCCGACATCAAAATCATCTATTTCTGCAGATCTCCAACAAGTCTTGGACAATCATTCCAAGCTGTTTGAAACTCCCAAAGGACTCCCACCTATTCGTGATCATGATCATGCTATTCATTTGATTCCAGGAAGTGTTCCTCCAAACATCAAGCCTTATAGATATCCTTACTTCCAAAAGAGCGAAATTGAACACATGATTGTAGAAATGTTAAAGGCGAGTATAATTCAACCTAGTCAAAGTTCTTTCTATGCTCCTGTAGTATTGGTACACAAGAAGGATGGATCATGGAGAATGTGTCTGGATTATAGGGAGCTCAATAAGCTCACCATTAAAGATAAATTTCCCATTCCTGTGATTGATGAATTATTGGATGAATTGCATGGAGCAATTTATTTTACCAAGTTGGATCTTCGTTCAGGATATCATCAAATTAGAATGAAGACTAAAGATATTCCAAAAACAACATTTCGAACTCATGAGGGTCATTATGAATTTTTGGTCATGCCTTTTGGCCTTACCAATGCACCTTATACATTTCAAGGGTTGATGAATTCCATTTTCAAACCCTTCCTTGGAAAATTTGTGCTAGTATTTTTTGATGATATACTAATCTAGAGCAGGTCTTGGAAGGATCATGTTGAACATGTTGACAGGGTGCTCAAACTATTGCAGGAGAAACAATTATATGCAAAAACATCCAAATGTTTCTTTGGAGTAAAAGAGGTGGAATATATGGGTCATATTATATCTCACGAGGGTGTTAAAGTAGACCCTAACTAAATTAAAGCCATTAAGGAATGGAAAGTCCCCACGACCATAAAGCAGTTGCGAGGATTTCTCGGGTTAACAGGGTATTATCGCAAGTTTGTTAAGAACTATGGGAGAATAGCAGCACCTCTAACAACATTATCGAAGAAAGATGCATTTTCATGGACTCCTGAAGAAACTAAGGCCTTTGAACATCTTAAAGAGGCAATGTGCCTAGCACCGGTCTTAGCTACGCCAGACTTCACAAAAACCTTTATTGTGGAATGTGATGCCTCAGGAAATGGAATTGGTGCAGTTTTAATGCAGGAAGGAAGACCCATTGCTTTGAAAGTCGTCCAATCAAAGGAAAGTATTTACAGAAACCTATTTATGAGAAGGAAATGTTAGCAATACTACATGCACTAAAGAAATGGCGAACTTACCTAATGAGAAGACACTTCAAGGTAAAAACTGATCATGATAGTCTTAAACACTTTTTGGAACAAAGACTATCTTCAGAAGAGCAGCAAAAATGGGTCACAAAGATGTTGGGTTATGACTTTGAAATAATCTACAAAAAGGAAAAGCTTAATGTTGTTGCAGATGCACTCTCAAGAAAGAATGAAGAGGTGGAAGCATTGCTTTGTGCCATTTCTATTATCCAACCAGATTGGATAACTGAAGCAAGAGATGAATGGAAGAAGGACAGAGATGTATGGACACTCATTCAAAAGTTGCAGCAAGATCCTAGTACATCTGATACATTTAGTTGGAAAAATGATTCCTTATGGTACAAAGATCACTTATATCTTTGTAACAATTCCCAACTAAAACAAAATATTCTTCTGGAATTGCACACTTCTCCTTTAGGAGGACACTCAGGATTTTTAAAAACTTACCACAGGGTGAAGAAAGAATTTTTTTGGATGGCCTTAAATCTGATATTCAAAAGTTTGTGGCGGAATGTTTGGTTTGCCAGCAGAATAAAGTGGAGACAATTAAGACCCCGGGACTTCTACAACCTTTATCCATTCCAAGTCAACGCTGGGAGGAGATTTCAATGGATTTTATCACAGGTTTACCGAAGTCCGAAGGCAAGAATGTCATCATGGTGGTAGTTGATAGACTTACCAAGTATGCACACTTTTGTGCATTATCTCATTCATTTAAAGCAAGTACAGTTGCTACTACATTTGTGGACAGAATTCAAAAGCTACATTGAAGCCCAAGGGTTATTGTGAGCGACAGAGATCCCATTTTTACGGGAAATTTTTGGACGGAGTTATTTTCTTGTTTGGGTACTCAATTAGCTCATAGCTCATCTTATCATCCTCAATCGGATGGTCAAACAGAGATAGTAAATAAATGTTTGGAAGGATATCTTCGTTGTTTTGTATCTGATAAACAAACACAATGGGTCAAGTGGTTACCTCTCGCTGAATGGTGGTATAACACTTCCTTCCATACCGCAGCAAAAATGACCCCATTTATGGCACTTTATGGATATCATCCACCATCGATCACATCATCTTTAAGGGAAAATTCGAAGGTTCAAGCAGTGGAAGATCACGTCGAGCATCAGCAAGAAGTTCTCCAACTCTTAAAGGATAACCTCAATTTGGCACAAAATCGAATGAAACAACAGGCAGATCAACATCGCAGCGAGAGAAGTTTTGATGTAGGAGATTGGGTATTTTTACGGCTACAACCATACAAACAAATGTCCCTCAAGCAAGCGAAGAAGGATAATAAATTATCGCCAAAGTACTATGGTCCTTACAAGGTGTTGCAAAAGATTGGTACTATGGCATACAAATTGGAGCTTCCTGTTTCTTCGTGAGTACATCCAGTTTTCCATGTTTCATGCTTAAAGAAGGTTATAGGTGAAAATCTTCCAGTTCAAACAATATTGCCAGAACTTGATGAGGAAGGAAAAATCATATTGTAACCAGAAGCGGTCATGGAAACAAGAACTCGACAACTACGGAATCGATCAATTTCAGAGTATCTCATCAAGTGGAAGAACTTACCCACTGAAGATTCTACATGGGAGGATGAGAATTTTATACAGAAGCACCCGGAGCTACTCAAGCGTTGAGGACAACACTTTTTTGAAGAAGAGGGGCATGTTAGGTCCCTATATCACTAGTATAGTCCCTTATTATTGTTAGTGTAACCCCCTTATTGTTATTATTGTACCCTTGTAACCCCCATTTTGTTATTATTGTGCCCTTAAATTATTGTTAGGTCGGCTAGGATTACATTGTGGCCCACTAGGATTACATTATGGCCCCATGGACTCCTATATATAGAAAGGAGGTTTTGTAAATTGCATCATCCAAGAATTGTTCATTTATGTAATGTATTGGAGGTTGCCCCCTCGAAGTGGCTCATTTCTAAGGCGTTGATGTCTCTTTTCTTCTATTTTTGGAGTTGGTTACACAACAATCACATCATATTTAAGAGAAAAATCTATGGTTCAAGCAGTGGAAGATCACATCGAGAATCAACAAGAAGTTCTCCAACTCTTAAAGGATAACCTAAATTTGGCACAAAATCGAATGAAACAATAGGCAGATCAACATCGTAGCGAGAGAAGTTTTGATGTAGGAGACTGGGTATTTTTACAGCTACAACCATACAAATAAATTTCCCCCAAGCAAGCTAAGAAGGATAATAAATTATCGCCAAAGTACTATGGTCCTTACAAGGTGTTGCAAAATATTGGTACTATGGCATACAAATTGGAGCTTCCTGCTTCTTCGCAAGTGCATCTATTTTTCCATGTTTCATGCTTAAAGAAGGTTATAGGTGAAAATCTTCCAGTTCAAACAATATTGCCAGAACTTGATGAGGAAGGAAAAATCGTATTGGAACCTAAAGCGGCCACGGAAACAAGAACTCGACAGCTACGAAATCGATCAATTTCAGAGTATCTCATCAAGTGGAAGAACTTACCCACTGAAGATTCTACATAGGAGGATGAGAATTTTATATAGAAGCACCCAAAGCTACTCAAAGCGTTGGGTACAACACTTTTTTGAAGGAGAGGGGCATGTTAGGTCCCTATATTACTAGTCTAGTTCCTTATTGTTATTAGTGTATCCCCCTTATTGTTACTGTTGTACCCCTGTAACCCCAATATTGTTATTATTGTGCCCTTATATTGTTAATATTAGGTCGGCTAGGATTATGTTGTGGGCCCATGGACTCCTATATATAGAAGGAGGTTTTGATCATTTGTATCATCCAAGAATTGCTCATTTATGTAATGTATTGGAGGTTGCCCCCTCGAAGTGGTTGATTTATAAGGCGTTGATCTCTCTTTTCTTCTATTTTTGGAGTTGGTTTCATAAAAATTCCTCCCTTTGCCTTCTTCAAATCCATATTTCAAATTTGGAGTCCCGAGTCAAGACATTGTTAGACCCTCATTCAACACCAACATCTCATCCACTAGGTTCTTGAAAAATGTGAGGCTCTCTACTTGTTGGGAAATTTAATTGACTATTAAATTACTTGCATATATATGTAAATTCGGGTACGTGAGCTTGTGAAGTACACTACACCATATTTGCTATTAGATTTAAATATTTATGCATAACTAAAATGAATTGGAAACTTCAAAAGGAAATCAGATTATTTAATATAAACTATGAAAGTACTAAGTTTTTGGAAAGGAAATTAATTTTAAACTAGGAAAAAAAAAAAAAACATAAAGATTATTGATCTAAGAAAACATGAGATTTTACCCTATTAAAGCATGGAGATTTTGTTCTAAAACTTACAAACTTTAATCTATAGAATCATGAACATTTCAATATAAGAAAGCATAAACATTTGATCTATGGAAAAAATGAGTTTTTAATCTATGATAAGCATAAAAAAATAATCTATGTAAAAAAAACCCAAAAAACCATTCATTAGAATATGAAAGAAATTGAAAGCATCTATACTATTCTCATAGATCTTTAGGGGCCCGTCCTGAGGACTGCAAGGTGTTGAAAACTCAGATCAAGAAAAGAGATCTAAATCACCAATTTCATTCAGATTTGCACCATATAAAAAATTATACTCGATGAAAAAAATACAGTTCTTCTCCTTAAATAAGTAGCAACAATTACAAATTATGCTCATTCTTGACATCTCTGATCTCTCCTCTCATCAAAGAGACTGCAATTTATAGAATTTTAAGAAAATTAACAAACTCATAATTTTCTTGCTTGAGTTTTGGTCATGATATCAAATCAAATAAAATTTCATTTATTTTTGTATCAAAGATTAGCCCAGATCTGATCAAACTTATGTCTATGCCACGAATTTGCTAAAAAACAACTCATTCAGGCTATTTTGATGATTGTGCATTAAATAAAAAATTAAAAAAACATATATCCATGTAATCTAATAAATAAGGCTCCAAATATCTTCGAAAATCTCTCAAATGGTAACGAATTTGAGAAAATTGCTCATTGGCAACCTAATTGGGCCTATGCTAACCAAAACTCATCTTTTCGTTTCCCTAAATTCGTTTTCATTGCTCAAAAAACGCATTTTAAGTTGACTGGTCAAAATTGTTTTGTTTTTTCCTTCATTTGATGTTGGAGGTCCACGCGTGCGAGCTGGGTGGAATTTTACCAATAAAAATCCATATTGGAACCTTTACAAACAATTTCCATGGGTCGTATTTCCTTCTAGAGTGACTCTACTACCTCAACCATGGAGACAGTTGCGGAAACTGTAGAAACTTGAACTATCAAACTATCATTAGTAAAATCATGCATAATTATCCTTAATTCATTAAAAATAACATAAATAATAATAGAAAACCATGTAAACATGTATGCAGGAATTTGGTGCGTTTATGAAGAAATATGGTTAAAAATGATGACAATGGATGAATGCAAAGATGCGAAAATGTATGGTTTCATAAACAAAATTATGACAAATTGGAGGCCCAACATTCCCCCACACCTGAGTTATTTCATGTCCTCAGGCAAACAAAGCTTTGCAAAATTTCATAATTCAACTAGTTCTCAGTAATCCTTTATTTTGTCATTTCAACTGAATCCTTGACCAAAGCTCCAAGGGATTGGTGTAGATCATCTATCTTGGTAAGATTTTTTTTTCTCTCTTGTTCAGTGAACCAATGAATTCATTCTCAAAAATTACACATCTGGTAGCATAACTCTTTGTTTCCACACTTGTTTCTTGATAGCTGCAAAATGAAAAAAAAATAACTATCCATCCTCTTGTTGAAATTATTGTCATACTCATGAATGAAATGATGTCTGCTGAATTTTTCTTCTTTAATAAAACAAACATCTTTGCATTACTTATTAACCCCTGCACATTATCATATACAACTTGTGTGAAAGATAAGGGTGTTCATAAAGTAGCATATCCAAGTACTTGCCATTTTTGTTAAATCATTTGCAAATTCAATCTTAGAAACAATTTATGAAGTTTTTGTCACTTACTGAATTGTGCACAAATTTTTTAATCCTTGGTAGAATATCAAACATTCCATATTGTGAGAAATGCATCAATATGACTCTTACTACATCCATGTGCTTTCAAACACAAATAATGAATGATATCCACGTGTACCATGAATTTTGTATGTAAACAAATCACCACCTTTTGATCATGTGCTACAAACATTTACCATGAAGTCAAGCTTGTTATATCTGTAAATTAATTCTTTTTCTCAAGAAATTCATGTTGATGGACTATTAATGAAAGCATGAATTATTCCCATGTGAAGGCCAAAAGGTTAGATTGTTCATGGCAGCAAGAAGAGAAAATGTGAACATAATATCTTATGGAGGAAAATATTATGCAACCATAGTATGGGGCTCATTCATAACAACATTGATAGAGAATCCAATAAGGTATGAGGGCTGAAAATAGTAGAATAGAGATGAAGGATTGAGAAAATGGTTTGAATAATTCAGATATGATAGGGTGAAATACATGGATCACATGTTTTCTAATAATTTTCTCATTACAATTTCCAAAAATTTTAACAAATTAAAAAAATTGAAGCTAGTTTTACCTCAAGTTTACCTTTTGGAATTTGAGAAAAGAACATGTTATGATGGTTGATTTGGTGTTAATTTGACTCAGGTAATTTTCTCCATGATGCGTTGACCATCACTTTGACCTTGCTCCACAGAATGCATCTTTTTCATGTAGCATACTTGTTTTTTCAACTTCTCTCCAATGGTAAATTAGATTCTCCTGAAATTTTTTGAGGTTGTTACAATTAATATTATGCATCCTCCCACAAAAAATATTAGCCAATGGGTGCACGGAGCTCGAGAAAAATGAGAAATGATTGTAGTTGAAAGTGGCCAATTTCTTGAAAAATACACACTGGGATTTCTTTAACTTTTGTGTATTTATTTATTCTACCTTAATGCATTTACCATAAAAATTTCAGGACCAACGGATCCATATTTTTCAAGTCATGATCAAATCAATTTATGCCATGTTTCACCCTTCACATTCAAGCCCAATGTTGCCACAAAAACATATGCCACGAACTCATTTTAAGGCCAAATTGAGTGCTTCAAAAGGGAAACAGTGTATTTTTACCTTTTCTACCGCTACATGCCTTCATAATCCACCTTTGATGAAGAAAAGGAGTTTTTGTGCAAAAGTACCAAATTTTGTCCTAATTTGTGCACGGTAATAAAAATTGAAAATATGCTTTAAAACCCCACTTCAAATGCCCTTCAAAATTGCTCTTTTTTTAATTATGTCAATGTATTACTCTATTTACCATATTCTGAGAAAACCCAGAAGCTCAGAATTTTTTTATTTATGCTCCAATCTCTTGAAATATATGTGCGAAAACTGTCTTTGGAACAAGCTGCTACAGCAAAAACAGGTTGTTACAACAATAGCTGCAAAAATTGTAACTTTCCATAGTTGTTGCAGAAAATGTCATTTTTTTCATAAAGTTGTTTTCTCCACATTTGAACTGTTGATTTGAATTGTGTATTGCATGTTGAAGTAGAAACCATGAAACATAATGCATATTAACTGAAATAGGCCCAATTTTATTGTTTTTCTTGAAAATGAAATGAACGTTAAAAAAAAAAAAAATTTGTTGTTGAATGATAAAAAGATAAACATGCTACTACAAGAAACCAATAAAACATATTGTTGCAAGTTGCTCTTGATTCCATAAAAGCATATAGTCTTCATCAAAGCCAAAATTCATGGTACAATTCTTACCATGCGAATGAATGTGTCAAAGTTGAGCATGGGAGGAAATCATTGGATTACTGTCCAATGATGAAAATCATTAACCAATGTGAGACAACTAACCTATAATGTAAATGAGTGTCAAGGTACCTAGGTGCATCTTGACAATAATGAATGAATGTGTTGAAGTCAAGTCACTTGCAAGATCATACAATCAAGAGACATTGTTGTATTCCCATTGGTCTCAACGAGGACGCTTTTCATTAATGTATGCAAGTACCAAGGCACTCCAAATGATCTCTGATCTTGATCCCAGATAAGGTGTTGAGGTCGATGTGACAAGATCTGTTGGAAGGTGGGCCTTAAGGAATCCCACATCAGCGAACTTGAGCATAGAACCAAAAATGATTTGAAGAACCATAATAAGATATTAAAACCATCATAAAATTGTAGTACTTATTGTGAAATTTTCTTGCCAGTTGCCTAGTTTTCAAGAAAATCTCGTGTCTAATTGTGCCAGCAAGCTGGTTTTCACAATAGGACTTATTTTTCTCTTTAAATTTTTTTATTATTTTTATTATTTTTATTTTTTTATATATTACCTACTCTACTTGAAACGGAAATCTCATTCACGTATATGAATACTTCTAATGGAACCATGTGTGTAACAAGATGATAGATAAACTCATATGCAGGTTTGAAATATACTCTTTGATATGTATCGGTATATGAGAAACCAACTTCCTTGATTTAGATGATGTTAGAAAATACTGAAGAATTGAGTATTGGGATCCAATGACTGTCTTGAACCAAGATTCAATGTAACCTTGTCTTCCTTGGCTTCTCGCTATCATGTCATGAAAATCTTCAGAGATGTGATCTCGATTCATATAATATGGTGATAGGCATGCATGAACATTTTCAATCTCAGGTTCCAACAGCTTCTCTCTTCTTGAATGGGCATCCATGATTTTTGGACCTTATATGAATCTTCTTCTTCTGGTTTTTGTTCTTCAATGGGAGCTGGTGAATCATTTTGCAATACCTCAACATTGTAAGTGGATTGAGGTGTTTTATTGTTGGAGATATGAAATGGTTATGCAGGTAGTGGAGTGGGAAAGGATCTTTGGCATGCTTGTGTGGGTGGTAATGGGAAAGGTTGAATTGAGGCCAACTAAGGGTGAAACTGATGTTGTGGTGGAGATGAATGGTATGGATAACATTGATATTGGTATTGAGGATAGTGAGGAAAATATTGAGGATATGGTGGATTTCCTCTATAAAGATCTTTCCAACCTTGTTTCCAAGATTTGTTTTGAGGTTGGGATTGAGATGACCAAGGTTTCCAATGTTGGTTTTGAGGTTGGGATTGAGATGTCCAAGGTTTTCAAGGCAAGGGTGTTTAAAAAATACTTTGATATTGTTGTGCATAACCCTGGAATTATGAAATAAGATCTTACATCATACTAGGTTGATGAGGTTGCCATGGTCTTCTTGGAGCTACATAACAAGATTGTGCTAGTGTTTGATTTGCTCCCTGGTAAACTGCCTTTAACCCTGGTAATGAAGGAAAATATTTAGTATTATGTGATCTTGCACATATATCACAAATTTTGATGTTATCAAGTGGACATTCATGCAAATCATGTTTGTTTCTACATTTAGGGAAAAATATAAATGACGTAGCATTTTCAACTTTTTGCTAGTTTTTCATTCTTAGCATATCAATTTGTTCATTTAAATTACCAAGAATATCTAGAAAATTGTTGAGTTCAATTTGACTTACCAATCCTGATGTCGACTTACTTAATCTTTCCATAACTGGATCTTGAGGGGATCTTCCACACTTTTCTTTTCCTCTTTATATGTTCTTGCACAGTTCACAAATCTCTTGAAATGACAATTGAGAGACATCTCCTTTTCCCACCAAGTTAATAATATCAATCCATTCATCCTTTATAATTTTAGTAGGAGAGTTTTTTAACGTGTCTAATCCTAAATCATGCAATTTATATCTTTTGACATTATAAGTAAATCTCTCCACTAAATCTTCTAGGATTTCATCCTCTTTTTTCTTCATCTTAAAGACTTCATTTCTAAGGTCATCGTGTATGCAATAATCTTTATATTTTTCAAAAAATACTCTTTTCATATAATCCCATGTACTTATAGAAATTGTTCCTAAAGTCATGAACAATTTAAGAGCTCTATCCTTCAATGTTGCCGAAAACAAATTCATTTTTTTAATGTGTAATGAATATCAATCAGATCTACAAATTATTTCAAATTCAAAAATAAAGGTTTTTGGATCTTCTGATCTCATACCTTTGACGTTAGGAACTACAGATGGAGGGATGTTCTTCATATGAACATTGATATAAGTTTATTGAATGGGAAATCCAAAAGGATCTTCCTCATTGTCATCATCTCCATCCATTTCTTCAACCTCTTTTTGTTCACCTCTTCTTCTACCTGCAAAAATAAGAATTCATGATGTGGAAGATGTGTGGCTCTTACTGCACAACGTGATATAGTGAGGGCGGTAGGAGATTGAAGTTTTTTTTTTTTTTTTTTAAATGAATCTACTTTTAGGATGTACTAAAATGAAATTATTCTGATACAACTAAATGGATGCAACTAAGAATGAGATGCAATTGAAACAAACACCCATGTATACTTCCCTGACAACGGCGCCAAAATGTTGGGTAATTTAATTGATTGTTAAATTACTTGCATTTATATGTAAATCTAGGTATGTGAGCTTGTGAAGTACACTACACTATATGTGCTAGGAGATTAGCTTTCAATATTTATGCATAACTTAAATGAATTGGAAAATTCAAAAGGGAATTATATTATTTAATATAAACTATGAAAGTACTGATTTTTTGGAAAGGAAACTAATGTTAAACTAGAAAAAGGAAACATAAAGAATATTGATCTAAGAAAACATGAGATTTTACCCTATCAAAGCATGGAGATTATGTTCTAAAACTTACAAATCTAATAAACTGTTGTTTTCCCCTTGATTTGATGTTGGAGGTCTACATGTGTGAGCTGGGTGGAAATTGACCAATCAAAATCCATATTGAAACCTTTAGAAACAATGTCCATGAGCCATATTTCCTTCTAGAGTGGTTCTACTACCTCCACCATGGAGACAGCTGTGGAAATTGTAGAAACTTGAATTGTCAAATGATCATTAGTAAAACCATGCATAATTCTCCTTAATTATTTAAAAATAATGGAAATAATAATAATAAACCATGTAAACATGTATGCGGGAATTTGGTGCGTTTATGAAGAAATATATTTAAAAATGATCACAATGGGTGGATGGAATGATGTGAAAATGGATGGTTTCATCTGTTAGTGTCAGTCTTTGCAGCCTTGCTCCAGTGATCAAACATTCTCTTACAAAGTGATTTTAAGGTGTCAAGGTCAAATTTTGTCATTTCAATGAGTCTTCAAGCAAAATTTGGTCACTAGGTATTAGGTCTAGGGTTTGCTTTTACTCTTGTCAAAGTTGTCCAAATTTCGGTTCATGTCACCATTCAGCTGAGTGTACCATCATTCATAGGGTTTTCATCATCATGTCAAGTTCCACTGGGTCATTTTACACCTTGTTCATGCTTCAGTTGTGCCTAGGTAAGGTTCATTTCCCTCTCCTAGGGTTTTGAAGGTAATTTCTCTTGGATGGTCAAATCATCAGCCAAACTTGTATCCTGATGTTCATACACTTTCCCCTATCCTTAATGTACCTTATTAAACACTTCCCATCATTGAGATCCCCCAAATTCCTCATTTTTGCACAAACCCTAGTTTCTTGCTACAACTTGGCAATTTTCTAGGCTAGGCCTGTGTTTTGCCCTTTTGGACCCCTTCCCCTCACTCAATCTCTGAAATTCCACTTTCCCCTACTTCCTAATATCCCTCCCTACTTCCCAAAATTTTCTCAAGAATTTAGAAGCCCCTTATCCCCTTCATTTCGCTTCATTTCGACAAATCCCTTGTTCCACACATCAGGATAGATTTCACTCAAATGATGTTTCAGAGCAAGAAAAGATGAATTTTGGAAACCTGAGAGAGGTTTTTGTTCAAAATAGGCCAAGGAAGAAAAACCTCCTTCACTTGTTACACAGGTATCATATTTTTAGAGAAATGTCAAAAATACCGTTGCCTCAGGAGAATTGAATGCACCTCTGAAGTGACCTTGGGAAAATCAAGATTTATCCTAGCTTGGTTGGAAAAATGACTTGCTTGATGAGTCAAATGATAACTAGACACAAATAGCTTTCCAATTAGATATCATGAGCTCAATTTGGAGTTGAGGAAGACCTTCAAAAGTTGACTACAACAGCACTCTGCCTTGAGGCAGCCTCATTCTGCTCATTTTGATAAGTTTTGGGAGATTTGATTTTTGACAATGTAAATGAACTCCAAATTGAAAAATTCCACTTGGGTTGGAAAGTAGACTCAAATATTTTTCCAACAAGCTATCATGCGCCCAATTTGGACACCATGAAGGCCTCCAAAATCCTCCTTCAAAATTCACTAATTATGGCGCGGTGCATTGGGTAGGAGCGTGGCGCACTGAAGGTGCGCAGCGCATAGAACAATTTTTCCCAGTGTAAATTAACACTGGCGCAGCGCATCCAGCCTGCGTGGAGCATTGGGCTAGGGTGCGGCGCACAGAGCCTCCAAGCAATTTTTTTACCACTGCTTCATCAAAAGTTCAAATTAACTCGAATTCCTCGCTCCGAGTAAGTGTGGATGCCTTTGTCATTGCTATTAAACAATGTTTGGTGTAGTTTGAAATGAGATATAAGAATTTGTAATGTCAAATTTCAAACCCTATTACCTTGCTTAAAACTACTCCTTTGGGTTTTGAGTTGGTGTTTTAAAATGTTTTGTGCCACATATCCCATTTTTATTATCCCATTATCTCCTCACCATCCTGTTATATCCCAAGGTTATTCACTTCCAAGTCCATCTCCTATCCCTAAGCTACTTCACTTCCTATCATTTTTCCTATTCCTCCCATCTCATTTGTAAAATCCCTAAACCCTACTGTCCCCTATCACTCTTCCTCTCATATCACTTATTCCTAAAATCTCATTATCCTATCCCTAAACCTTACCATCTCCCGTGTCATTTACAAAAATCCCCAAATCCCATATCTCAAACATATTAAGTGGTTGTCCTCACATTCAAATTCACTTGACAAAACTCCTTCATTCCCACTACTCCATTTTTACCACAGTCCCTTCCTACTTGGCACACATTTGGAAATCAGAGGCAAATACACCAAATTGTTGTTTTCCATCTCATACAGGTCAAACATTCACTTGACATAGACTTTCAACATCATGGAGATGGACATAGATAGCTCATATGACCGAGACAGTGTTTTCACCACTGAACTGCATGCACCAGGAGGGCACTGAAACGGACGAAAAGGAAGGATAGACTCCGAATCTTAGCCGAAGCTTCGTTGGCTGAGCATGAGACATTATGGGAGACCTTCACTCCAAATTTCAGCAAATTTGGAGTAAATTTTGTCATTTTTGGAAATTTTGGTTGCAAAACAGGTTTTTCTGCCCGACGCGTCGCGCCACCTGACGCGCGCTTATGATTGGGACATATTCTGGAGGAAAAATTTACATTTTTGGTTTTGTTATGATAAAATATTCATGCTCAGGATTGGCCAAGAGATTTCATCAAGTTCTGGGTGGTTTAAAGGGTCAAAAACACCTTGAAAATGGCCTTTCTGCCACTTTTTGCACCAGCAGGAACCAGTCTTGGGAGATTGAACTTTTGGAGTGGAAAATGTACACCAAATCCAGAAATTCCACTTGGGTTGGATAGTAGACAGACATGGATTTCCAACTAGCTATCATGAGCTAAATTTGGACTTTGGGAAGTGTCTAAAAAACAGGCTCAAAGTGGCGCGACGCATTATGACTCTTCAACTCAGAAATTCGCCCAGTTTTGACTAGTTTTACTTTTTGATGTAATTCTTGATCTACCTTGATGTCATTTGGTGACTATGATGTAATTTTGGCTCATTTTTACTTTTTCTAGAGTATTCATTCACTAAAAAGTGAAAATTAAATGAACGAATCAGTTTTCTAGCATATAGAGGCAAGTTGTTTGGCTGCCTAGATTTCAGTTCCTTGTTTAGAATTGGTTGAAACAGCTCCTAGAAGGATGAGCTCGACCCCTAGAGGCATGGGAAGGGGTTAGGATGGTCTATATGATGTATTTTCTCAATCATTTTCAGAGGTTGGACTCTTGGGAATAGTTTGGCACTTCATTGTACATACACTTATGCATTTTTGGCAAAGAAAAGACCAGAGGTTTTGCAGCACTTGTTGGGATCCTTGTGGCTCTGAGTTTTGATGATGTTTTTCTCCATGTATTTGTAAGTTCATTAATTTTTTATGTATGCCATTTCCCTTCTCTTTCCTTCTGAATTAAACAAATGAGTAACTAAGGTAGAATTCATTAGTTTGTTGGTGTTCTGCCTTAAACTTTTGTTTAATTTTATATGTTTTTCGTCAGTTTGAAGAGGATCCTTGCACCCTCTTGCCCTCTTCAGCCCCTCATCAGTCTGATCCATCCACTCACTCAATCTAAGGCATCGAAACCATTGCTTTCCTCGCCCCAACTTGAACTCTGCAAGAACTGGCCTTCATCCTCGGACCCAAATTTGCCTTTCCCATTTTTTCCAACAAAACTCTCAAAAATCAAATCAAATCCTTGCACTTACATACCTAGCCTAAAATCAGTATTCCTTTTAAGTCATCTCAAGCCCTTTGAATATTTTCTTTGAGATTGACCTATAGAGAGCCCTCTCTTGTCCTCATAGGGCTAGCTACGAGGCTGAGTGTGGTTTGATGTTACCTTGAATTCTGCCTTTTTTCAGCCTGAGGTAGATTTGAGAAATAACATAGTGGCGACCATACTGGGGATTCACAAGTTAGATGTTACATTTACAAGCTACAGACGGAGCCTGAAGTTATGCCAGGTAGCCTTCGAAACGCTTTTGCTTTGCATTAGCAGAAGTAGATAAACGTTGCTTCAGTCAATTTCCGGTCTAGCTTGTGAACGTGACACTTGACTTCCAATTGCCCCGGTACATGTATCAAGTTCAGATCTAATGGTTGATGGTGGACAACGATCAGACATAAGAAGGCTGAAATCATTCACCTGGTGACTCCAACTCATGTAGAGACTCCACTGGTGGACTGACTCTTTATCTGAGAAAATGGAAGGATCTTACACTAAGTTCAAGTATCCAAAGTGGAATGGTATTCAGGATCTAGTCTGCTTTCTTGTAAACTATTTCTTTGTTGTTCTTGAAGTTGTTCTGAAAATTTTTCAGAATTTGTTGTATGAGAAAGGTGATCAAAATATTCACTTGGCCCATTCAAAAAGTGTAAATACTGAGTTTCCCTTTGATCCTGGCCTCCTTACTTTTCCCACATCTTATGTTGACTCTCTTCAGAGTGATGAGCCTAAAGAAAATGAGACTGATCCCGTAGCTCTTGTATATACTCCTACACCTTGTATAGTCCCAGATAGGTATAAACCTCTTGTTTTACCTTCTGTTCTTCATGCTTTCCCTAAAAATTATGACCTATATCTACCAAGATTTGACGGGGAATGTAACAATGTCAACGCTGAGCGGCATGTGCAGAATGTTGAGACTTTCCTAGATCTTTTTGAAGTTGATGATGAATATGTTAGTATCAGACTTTTTGCTCTTTCTTTTCAAGGCCAAGTGAAGAGTTGGTTCAAAACCTTGCCTGATGTGAGCATCTCAGATTTCCAGCAGTTTTTCGAAGTTTTCCTTGACAGGTGGGTGATCGGACAGAATCCTTTCCTTATTATAGAAGAGTATAACCAGCTGAAAAGACTGCTAGGGGAGATAGTACAACAATTTTCTGCCAGATTTAACCAAGTATATTTTTTGATGCCAGCTGATATAAGACCTTCTCCTAGATCTGCTTTCTTGCACTACCCGGGTGCCTTTGATCCAGAAATGGAGTTTCAGCTGAGAGAAAGGAATCTTGCAACACTTCACGAGATGCAGAACAGTGCAGTAAATGTAGAGGCTCATTTGCTGATCCGAAAGGCAAGGTTGAAAGAGGAAGAGATGAAAAACATGGATCCGGAGAAATTGACACCTTCAGAAGAAAAGCTTGACCTTTTGGTAAGCGCAGTAGAAGATATGGTGCGGAAAATAACTGCAAAAAAGGAAAATGACGTTCAAGAACAAGTGGCTGATCCAAAACATTTTCTTTCTTATCCCAATTGTCATAGTGATTGTTTTATAGATCATCTTGAAGAAGAGAGAGTTGTTGATATGACATGTATGCTTGATGATGTGTTTTATGCTGATGATTTGTCTCAGTTTGATCGGTATGATTATGATTATGTTCTCCAAACAGAAGCTACTCTTGCAGACAAATCAGCAGCTAGTTTGTGCGAAGAGGAAGTTCACTTTCAGCAGCTCGAGTACAGTGATCAACCAATGCATATCAGCTATGACAATGATGATGAAAGTGCAGAAAATTTTGAAGTAAGTGAAGGATATTTGCCTTTTTGTTTTGATTCGTTTCAGTTCATCAGAGACAAATTTCATACAATCAGAAATCAAATGTCAACAAGTCTTGATCTGGACCATCTGGAGCGCAATGAAAACCTTGTTCAAGACTTCTCATATTCAGATTTCCAGCCCCCGAATGCCATTGATTGTCAAGTTGCAGATGGAAACATGGAAGCTGACACATATGATAAAATGATACAAGGTGTCTCCGTACCATTTTGTTTTGAATCATTTCAGTTGTTGAAGAGTGAATTGCATAGTAAATCTTTAAATGAGCAGCCTGTAAGAAATCAGCAATCTCTCAGTTTTGATGTTGAGGATGAGACAGATAGCGAAATTCTTGAGCAAGTTGTTAATGAGAAATCTTCCCCTGAAATGATTGATGAAATCATTTTGGATACAAAACCCTCCCTAGCTCTAGATTTGCAGCCACCAAACAGAATTGAAGGTCAGATTGCGGATGAAGGCGTGGAAGCCGAAATACATGATTTAATGATGCAAGAGGATTCTGTACCCTTTTGTTTCGAAGCATTTCAATTTATAAAGCAGAATCTTCGTAGTATCTCTAAAGAAAAACATGAACAGCTGGTAGGATGTCATACAGTTTCAATGGACACATTGCAGCAGTCTTCTCAAGTTTTTGATGATCCTATTGCTCGTGTGTTGGATGGCGTTTGCTGTAATAGTTCTTCTCCATTAGCTAACCATGTGCCAGAAAAGAATGTTGATAATAATATTATTCAAAAGTCGCCTTCATTGTCTTGTATAATAGATTTTTCATTACATAGCCTATATCAAGATTTGCAGTCATATGAGGAGATTGATAAAGGAGACTTTTGTTATGTTTGGAATCAGCTCCAGAGTTTGGTTGTTCACGAAATTCAGGATCCTTTTGACAGCTTGCTGCAATCACCAAATAAAGACAGCGCAAATGTGAGGAAAATATTAATTTCCAGCTATGAAGATTACCAGGATCATAGCAGTGATGTGTTAATGGAAATCAATAGCTATGTTTATGAAGATCCTTTTGCAGTATTCTTGAAGTCCTCTAGTCAATTCATGCTTTGCAAGTTTATCAGCAGTCAACTTGATTCCAAGTTTCCATGGGAGTTGCCTTTCGATTATTCCCTTTTCCTGCGTATCAGAAAGCATTTGGGAAGAAATCAAATAGCAGCCAGGATGCTTACATGGTTGCATTGGCTGTTCCATTTCACTTGATCAGGTGATGAATGGAACAATTAGAGTAGGTTGTATTGAATTAGCTCTACTTTGAGCGTATTTTCCAGTTTGTCAGTTGTGTTTAAGTATCGAGTCATTTTTTAGTTGAGTGAGAGTCATTTTGTGTCATTAAGTCATCAGTTTTCAGTTATGCATTTCAGCTTGAGTTTTTGACTCCATTGCCCAATGGATGAAGGCACTGTCTGCTTTACAAAGATCTGTAGTTCTTGGCACCTCCAAGTAGCTACCATCCCCATTGGAGCCAATGTTAGTGTCAGTCTTTGCAGCCTTCCTCCAGTGATCAAACATTCTCTTACAAAGTGATTTTAAGGTGTCAAGGTCAAATTTTGTCATTTCAGTGAGTCTTCAAGCAAAATTTGGTCACTAGGCATTAGGTCTAGGGTTTGATTTCACTCCTTCCAGATTTGTCTAAATGTCGGTTCATGTCACCATTCAGTTGAGTATACCATCATTCAGAGGGTTTTCATCATCATGTCAGGCTCTAAAGATTCATTTTACACCTTGTTCATGCTTCAGTTGTGCCTAGGTAAGGTTCATTTCCCTCTCCTAGGGTTTTGAAGGTAATTTCTCTTGGATGGTCAAATCATCAGTAAAACTTGTATCCTGATGCTCATACACCTTCCCATATCCTTAATATACCCTATTAAACACTTCCCATCACTGAGATCCCCCAAATTCCTCATTTTTGCACAAACCCTAGTTTCTTGCTACAACTTGGCAATTTTCTAGGCTAGGCCTGTGTTTTTCCCTTTTGGACCCCTTCCCCTTACTCAATCTCTGAAATTCCACTTTCCCCTGCTTCCTTATATCCCTCCCTACTTCCCAAAATTTTCTCAAGAATTTAGAAGCTCCTTATCCCCTTCATTTCGCTTCATTTCGACAAATCCCTTGTTCCACACATCGGGATAGATTTCACTCAAATGATGTTTCAGAGCAATAAAAGATGAATTTTGGAAACTTGAGAGATTTTTTTATCCACAACAGGCCAAGGAAGAAAAACCTCCTTCACTTTTTACACAGGTATCATGGTTTTAGAGAAATGTCAAAAATACTGTTGCCTCAGGAGAATTGAATGCACCTCTGAAGTGACCTTGGGAAAATCAAGATTTATCCTAGCTTGGTTGGCAAAATGACTTGCTTGATGAGTCAAATGATAACTAGACACAAATATCTTTCCAATGATCTATCATGAGCTCAATTTGGATTTGAGGAAGACCTTCAAAAGTTGACTACAACAGCACTCTGCCTTGAGGCAGCCTCATTCTGCTCATTTTGACAATTTTTGGGAGATTTGATTTTTGACAAGGAAAATGAACTCCAAATTGAAAAATTCCACTTGGGTTGGAAAGTAGACTCAAATATATTTCCAACGAGCTATCATGCACCCAATTTGGACACCAGGAAGGCCTCCAAAAGCCTCCTAAAAAATGCACTATTTATGGCGCGGCGCATTGGGTAGGAGCGCGGCGCATAGAACAATTTTTCCCAGTGTAAATTAACACTGGCGCAGCGCATAGAACAATTTTTCCCAGTGTAAATTAACACTGGCGCGGTGCATCCAGCCTGCGTGGCGCGTTGGACTGGGGCACGGCGCACAGAGCCTCCAAGCAAATTTTTTACCACTGCTTCATCAAAAGTTCAAATTAACTCGAATTCCTCGCTCCGAGTAAGTGTGGATGCCTTTGTCATTGCTATTAAACAATGGTTGGTGTAGTTTGAAATGAGATATAAGAATTTGTAATGTCAAATTGCAAACCCTATTACCTTGCTTAAAACTACTCCTTTGGGTTTTGAGTTGGTGTTTTAAAATGGTTTGTGCCACATATCCCATTTTTATTATCCCATTATCTCCTCACCATCCTGTTATATCCCAAGGTTATTCACTTCCAAGTCCATCTCCTATCCCTAAGCTACTTCACTTCCTATCATTTTTCCTATTCCCCCCATCTCATTTGTAAAATCCCTAAACCCTACTGTCCCCTATCACTCTTCTTCTCATATCACTTATTCCTAAAATCTCAATATCTTATCCCTAAACCTTACCATCTCCCGTGTCATTTACAAAAATCCCCAAATCCCATATCTCAAACATATTAAGTGGTTGTCCTCACATTCTAAATTCACTTGACAAAACTCCTTCATTCCCACTACTCCATTTTTACCACAGTCCCTTCCTACTTGGCACACATTTGGAAATCAGAGGCAAATGCACCAAATTGTTGTTTTCCATCTCATATAGGTCAAACATTCACTTGACATAGACTTTCAACATCATGGAGACGGACACAGATAGCTCATATGACCGAGACAGTGTTTTCACCACTGAACTGCATGCACCAGGAGGGCACTGAAACGGAGAAAAAGGGAGGATAGACTCTGAATCTTAGCCGAAGCTTCGTTGGCTGAGCATGAGACATGATGGGAGACCTTCACTCCAAATTTCAGCAAATTTGGAGTAAATTTTGTCATTTTTGAAAATTTTGGTTGCAAAACACGTTTTTCTGCCCGACGCGTCGCGCCACCTGACGCGCGCTTATGATTGGGACATCTTCTGGAGGAAAACTTTACATTTTTTGTTTTTTTATGGTAAAATATGCATGCTCAGGAATCGCCAAGAGATTTCATCAAGTTCTGGGTGGTTTAAAGTGTCAAAAACACCTTGAAAATGGCCTTTCTGCCACTTTTTGCACCAGCAGGAACCAGTCTTGGGAGATTGAACGTTTGGAGGGGAAAATGGACACCAAATCTAGAAATTCCACTTGGGTTGGATAGTAGACAGACAGGGCTTTCCAACGAGCTATCATGAGCTCAATTTGGACTTTGGGAAATTCCTCAAAAACAGGCTCAAAGTGGCGCGACGCATTGAATTTTTGGGCGCAGCGCATAGAGAAATTTGGCCTCATTTTGACTCTTCAACTCAGAAATTCGCCTAGTTTTGACTAGTTTTACTTTTTGATGTAATTATTGATCTACCTTGATGTAATTTGGTGTGTAATTTTGGCTCATTTTTACTTGTTCTAGAGGATTCATTCACTAAAAATTGAAAATTAAATGAATGAATCAGTTTCCTAGCATATAGAGGCAAGTTGTTTGGTTGCCTAGATTTCAGTTCCTTGTTTAGAATTGGTTGAAACAGCTCCTAGAAGGATGACCTCGACCCCTAGAGGCATGGGAAGGGGTTAGGATGGTCCATATGATGTATTTTCTCAATCATTTTCAGAGGTTGGACTCTTGGGAATAGTTTGGCACTTCATTGTACATACACTTCTGCATTTTTGGCAAAGGAAAGACCAGAGGTTTTGCAGCACTTGTTGGGATCCTTGTGGCTCTGAGTTTTGATGATGTTTTTCTCCATGTATTTGTAAGTTCATTAATGTTTTATGTATGCAATTTCCCTTCTCTTGCCTTCTGAATTAAACAAATGAGTAACTAAGGTAGAATTCATTAGTTTGCTGGTGCTCTGCCTTAAACTTTTGTTTAGTTTTATATGTTTTTCGTCAGTTTGAAGAGGATCCTTGCACCCTCTTTCCCTCTTTAGCCCCTCATCAGTCTGATCCATCCACTCACTCAATCTAAGGCATCGAAACCATTTCTTTCCTCGCCCCAACTTGAACTCTGCAAGAACTGGCCTTCATCCCCAGACCCAAATTTGCCTTTCCCATTTTTTCCAACAAAACTCTCAAAAATCAAATCAAATCCTTGCACTTACATACCTAGCCTAAAATCAGTATTCCTTTTAAGTCATCTCAAGCCCTTTGAATATTTTCATTGAGATTGACCCGGAGAGAGCCCTCTCCTGTCCTCGTAGGGCTAGCTACGAGGCTGAGCGTGGTTTGATGTTACCTTGAATTCTGCCTTTTTTCAGCCTGAGGTAGATTTGAGAAATAACATCATCAACAAAATTATGACAAATTGGAGGCCCAACACTACTCTCATCTCAATGACCTGTCATTCGTGCATGACCAATAGAAATTTAGAGACATTCTCCTTTATTTCATTGAGAAACAACTTCATAAGGCTCTACAACTTTGTTCCTTGGCTTAAACACTCCAACGAAAGAATAATTTCAGGATGGAAACATAGCTCAATGATTTTTATGCAAGAGCATCGTAAAAAAACAATTGACCAAAAAAGGTCAACCCTTTTTACCATAGGAGTTGGTTCCTCAAAATGTGGATATAGTTAGATTAGGAGAATTATTTGTTCTCCGTTTAATTTATTGTTATTAGGAATTTGTTAAGAGAGGATTGAGGAAGTTTAATAATTTTTTCTTGAAGCCAAATTGGGCCATCAGATCCACTATGCATGGATCTGGAAGACTGCATGTTGTTGTATTTCTTCATTGTTTGAATTTAATAAAAAAGGAAGTTTGTGTGTGGAGTAAGTGTGATCGAATTGAATGCCAAACTAGTCCTTTTGCAATCCCATATATATATATATATATATTTGAACACGTGCTTGTACATTATTAACATTGCACAGTATTTTGTTATGATTGAGATCTGATTAATCCATGTAACCAAGACAAAGGAATTCATGTCCATATAATGACTATGTATAATATTATTGTGAAACCGTTAAGTGTAACAATCTCCTCCCACATTTACCCAAGTTAGCCGATTCTTTGGGGTAAACATGTGACAAGAGGCTACTATGATCTCGTTCAACTCCCCATGTATAGTTAAGGAAGTGGAAATGACACAACACAACCAATATGACCTTCTACACATGCTACAGAACCCTTAGGAGCCATCCAACCCTTACAGGTGATCAATCTCTAAGACAACCTGACATTCATTTTATTTCAATAAAGCCTCAGTTGCATTAAGGGCATGCATGAAACTCGGGACTTTTCCAGGTATTTTTGTGCCAGTGACTCCCGATTATGTGCCACTTTTTCAAGGATAGGACTCAAGCCACTGCTCAAAACTCGATGAAACTTCCAGAAATTAAAAGTAACATCGAAACAATGATACAAATGCAAATACTTGAACAAGTAATTGACTAGACTCCTACTAGCCATGATAGGAATTTCTTCAAACATGTCACAAATATGCATTCTATAAGTTAAAGCAATAGATATGAGCATAGGGGTCTCATACTTATCTGAGAATCGCTAAGAAGCATTGATGCCTTATTTCATTAGCTGCATTATCATATATTAGGTCATATATTCATTATTCATTCATTTATAAATCAAAATATGATGGGAGCCATACATCATCACTGTCATAAAACATACTCATAACCAGCATAAAAATAACAGAAATAATAAGGATACAACATCCATAAATGCCACATATGAACCAGTACATTTTCACATAAAATACCAAGGAAGGTAACTCTTATTAATTAATGCAGAATCCAACAAGGTTTGTGACTTCCACATTCCACCTGACCATAGATTGGATGAACCAAATCTCTCTTCACCCAATCACCCCCTCACGATATTCCAAGCATAAATGTGGGACTCAAAACCAAAAATCAACCAAGTTTTCCCGAGGCTACACCACCTCATCCCCATCAATAAAAATAGGCTTTACCGCAATCCCCATCGGATCACTGGGCCATAAAAAATAATGGATGCCACCAGATTTCTCCACTGACATCGTGAGGAATTTTCCTATCTCCTAGTCACTAGGCTTTACTGCAATCCAATGTCTGATCCAACGATCACTAGGCCATAATAAAGACACCCCCCTCTAGGCATTATTGTATATCCTGCCATTCACTGGCCAAGAATTTCTAGGTCTGATCAAGGGTACCCAACTCTAGGCTTTATCTTATATCCCTCCATTCACCGGTCGATGATTCCTAGGCCCATCGAGGCACAAAATACCTGGCTTTACCACAACCCACAACCCAGTTAAGGGGTTACTAGGTCAGTGCCTTTACCACAATCCATAGTCTGGTTTAGAGATCATTAAGCCATATTTTATTTCATTCAGAGATCCACCTCACTCAGTTTCGAATCCATCCAAAATTCCATCTTAACCAAAACATGAGAACCTCATAACTCCATGGCTATCTAGAAATGGCAAGGCAAGGATGAAGAACATTATCACACATGGAAAAACCCATGCCAATGAAAGTGGGATAACCAATAACACACATGCATAACCATGCATGCCAAATCTAGCAAGGAAAGCACACATGTAAATCAATACTTGCAAGTCAAACTATTGCAGTTGCTTGATCATGCTCTTCCTTGCTTAATCTTTTCCTCCTCTTTGCCTTCTCTTCCTTTCTTAGTCCAATGTTGAAGTGCTCCAAGAAAAATTTAAGTGTCCAAAATTGTGAGAGAGAAAAAGAGAGAACTCCAAAATTGAACTGGCAAAAGGTACCAAATGATCCTCAGAAGCCTTTTTATTAATGAGGCATCTATTTTCTTGATTTTCTATTATTTTCCTTCATTTTCCTCCTCACACGCAACCTATGACCTTTCACCTTCCTTTTATCCTAATTTCCATAATTTTTATAAATAAAATGTCAATAAATGTCATTTTTCCTTTCCAAAGACTTTATCATTGCCTTTGCCAATTTCCTTAGCCATAATAACTAAAATGAACACCACACTAGGATGTTTTTCCCAACATTCAGCTTGGAACAAGTGTCCTATAACTGTGGTTATTATTTTGCCTTTATTAACTTTTATTACATGGAATTTTCACCAGGGTTGTTACAGAACCCTCCCCCTTGGGGGAACACCATCCTCGGTGTTCAAAAACACCTAAAACTAAAAAGACTATTGAAAGAAAAGCATACTTCCCATGGATATTTATAACTTAGTTCATTCTAGTATTTACAATGATCAACCTATTGAAAAGAAAACCAACATGACATCCATAAAAATCATAATAAGCATAATGACATGACACCAATATCGCTTATTGGAGCTCTATAACACATCTCATGGTGATATTTATATCCATACACATGTACATACACCAAAACATCATACCAAATAATATACCAAAACATATATCAAGTAAATTCACTCAACCATCTAATAGAGCAAGATACATAGCTTGCATTTGATCTGCCATCTACCATGTAGCTTCATCGGGCCCAAAGTGCTTCCACTACGCTTTAACCTGCTCAATTGCTTGGTTTCGGAGCATGAGCACCTTTCACTACAATATGCATTGAGGTTATGGCTATAATTATCCATCTAGCTCCACCTGCAATATAGACCAGTCAATCACATGATCATCATATTTAACATACTTCTTAAGCAATGAAACATGGAAAACATCATGGAATTTCATTGTTGGAGGCAGTGCAAGTCGATACACTACTAGTCCAATCCTTTAAATAATCTTGAAAGGTCCACGAAATCGAGGTTCCAGCTTGGCACATGATCTAATCTGCAAGGAGCTCTTCTTTGGCTTGATGTGAAAGGACACCTTTTCCCCAACCTGAAACTCCTTAAACAACATGTTCCTATCAGCATAAATTTTTTGTCTGTCATATGTTGCCTTTATATTATTCTTTATTACTTTCATTTCTTGTTCTGTTTCTTCCAACATTTCTGGTCCAATCAACACACTATTAATCAAATCACTCCAACTGATTGGAGTATTACAACTCCACCCATACAATTCCTCAAATGGACTCATTCTCAATTACTCCTGATAAATATTTTTGTAAGAAAACCCAACCAACGGAAGGTAATCCTCCCATCTCCTCTACTGATGAATCACATGCATCCTCAACATGTCCTATAGAATCTTTTTGACCCTATCTATATTTCCATCTATCTGCAGATGATAAGTTGTACTGAAGACCAACTTTGTACCTAAACCTATAAACATCTCCTTCCAAAACTTTTAGGTGAACTTTGCATCCTTGTCTGACACAATCTTCTTCGAAACACCATGCAATCTAACCACATTTGTGATGAAAATTTGTTCCACATCACTAGTTGAATGTTTATTCTTCACTGGAATGAAGTGTGCTACCTTATTCAAAATGTCCACCATAACCATGATGGAATCATGTTGTCTAGATTTCATCGGCAAACCTGTGATGAATTCCATGGAAATGGCCTCCCATTTCCACTCTGGAATCATAATTGGTTGTAGAGTCCACCTGGATGCTTAAACTTTGTCTTTACCTGATGACAGTCCAAACACCTAGCCATAAACTTTGCCACATCCTTATTCAAATTCAGCCAATAATAAAATTTCTTCATTGTTGCCTATGTCTTCTAGTATCCTAGGTGACCTGAATATGGTTTCACATGAAACTCTCTCAAATAATATTTTTGAGCTCACTATTTTCTGGCACATATATCATGTACCTAAATTTGATCAAGCCATATGTTGAGAGGTGATAGTCCACATCTTGTGCACGTGTACCTTCACCTATACCTGTACCTGTACCACTACCTATTCCTGTACTTTTACTGTATTTTAACATGTGCATAAGCTCTCTATACTTTTCATCCTATTTTCATGCCTATAAGATATGATCCTGTAAGTATTTCCCATAAAAACTCATAGATGAAACGTGATTTACCTGTATCTTCTTGCTAAGAAGATCTGCAACCCTATTCTTGCTTCCCTTGATGTACCTCATCTCGAAGTCAAAATAACTGATTCTGGCTAGCCATATAGCTTTCCTGGAATTCAGGTTCGACTAGTCAAACAAGTATCTAAACCCACTATGATTACTCGTCAATACAAACCTCATGCCAAGAAGATACTGCATCCACATCTTCAATGCATGAATGATCGTTGCTAATTCAATATCATGTGTCAGATATTTTTTCTCATGCTCATTCAATTTCTGTGACTCGTAGCACACTACTTGTCCTTCCTGCATAAGGACTCCACCAAGCCCTCTCTTGCAAGCATTTGTACATACCACAAACTATTTGTCTGGATCTAGAATCTTTAACGCTGGAGAATTTTTCAACAATTATTTCAACTGCTCAAAACTCACTGCACATTCCTGTTTCCATTGAAATTTCTTACCTTTCCTCTGTAGTGACGTAATACAATATGTAATCTGAGATAATTTCATGATGAACCTCCTATAATAGCTTGCTAGGCCCATAAATGATCTTACCTCATCCAAGTTTCTAGGTGTTTCCCACTCCATGATACCCCTTATCTTATAAGGATCCACTGTTATACCTTCCTTGGAGACCACATGCCCCAAGTAATGTACCTATGTCTGAAAGAAACTTAATTTTCTCATCTTGCCATACAGCTGATGTTATTTTAGCAATATCAGCATTGTTGCTAAATGCTCAACATTTTCTTCCTCTTTCTTAGAATATATCAATATTTCATCGATGAATACAGTAACAAACTTTCCCAGGTACAAATGCAACACACTATTCATCAAGCACATAAAGGTAGTTGGAGCATTAGTCAAACCAAATGGAACTACAACAAACTCATAATTCCCATACCTGGTCTGGAAAATTGTCTTGTAAATATCCTCTTCCTCGATGTGCACTTGATGATATCTTGATCTCATATCATTCTTTGATCCCTTTATTTGATCAAATAATTCATCAATCCTCGGAAACAGATATCTATTTTAATGGTCACCTTGTTAAACTACTTGTAATCAACCCATATCCTAAGGTTACCATTCTTCTTCTTCACAAACAATACTGGTGCAACCCATGGTGATACACTTCGCCTAATGTATCCCTTGTCAATAATTTCCTTCAACTGCAACTTCATCTCTACTAACTCTGGTGTTCTCATCCTATACGATGCCTTTGATGTTGATGATGCCCCTAGTAACAACTTAATGGAGAATTCCACTTCTCAGTGAGGCGGAAACTCTGAACGTGTGCTTGCACATTATTAACATTACAGGGTATTGTGCTATGGCTGATATTTGTTTAATCTTTGTAACCAAGAAAGAGGAATTCATGTCCATATAACGACCATGTATAATCTTATTTTGGAACCCTTAAGTGTAAAACTCTCCTCCCAAATTTACCCAAGTTAACCAGTGCACTGGGGTAAACATGTGACAAGAGGCTACTATGATCTTATTCAACTCCCCATGTATAGTTAAGGAAGTGGAACTAACACAACACAACCAATCTAACCTTCTACACATGTTACAGAACCCTTGGGAGTCATCCAACCCTTCCAGGTGATCAACCCCTGAGACAACCTGACATTTTACTATATTAAATCCTCAGTCGCTCCGCTTAAAATGTTCATCGCCGGAACTACAACATCTAAGTTTGCATCTTTTGCAACTAGCTTGTCTTCTTCTTGAGTTATGACATTTACTGCATTAGTACCAGTTTCCTTCTCTTCAACTTGGATTTCTACATTCGATGCTTTATTTTCGACAAGTTGTTGCATCTTGTTTTCTAATGACTTCTTGTCTTTCTTCAACTTCTTAATTTGCGTTAGTAATTTGTCGTTGTGGTCCTTGAGGCGAGCAACTTCTTCATTCTTATTAGTGGTGATTTTGTCGATTTCCTTTTGCATATTTTGTATCACCTTTTTACCTTCTTGAGAAATTACCTGCGAAATTTCTTGTACGTCTTCAGGCGTCACGGAATTTGGCTTCAAGTTAACGTCTTGTAGCGTTATCTTCTTCTTTTTGTAGGTGAATGTCAAAAAAAAAAAAATCGTATTTAAGATAATTGAACCTAAGGTTTCCATCCATGGTGAACCCAACACAATATCACTATTATCCAAAACTAAGGTTTTCATGGTAAATTGAGAGATAAAAGTATAATCCCCAATGTTTAGTTGTAGATTTTTTATGTCGTATTTTTTCTTGTCAAAAACTTCTAACTTTTCGATTATATTTGACTCAGGAATCACCAACTGGTTGGCAATTTTAGGGTTTATATAATTTTTCTCTTCAGCGGGTGATATAGCAATAGTGACATCTTTTCCTGCGATACTTCCTTTAATTTTAAGTAGCGCTTTAGGGTCGATAGGTAGCGTTTCTAATTCTAAAAATCATCCTGACTTCATTTTTGTATTAGATGTCATTTCGCTTGTTGAGATAAATATTCTCCAACTTCACCCTTTTTAACTTATAATCTTAATTTTCCTTGGTTTTGAATTTGTAATAACTTCAAAATACTTTTTTTTTTTAACCTTTTTCTTTTACTTTGTAGAAGTATCTTAAATACTAAAATACTCCTTTTTAATATTTATTTCAATGTTAATCAACTTGACGTTTTAAAATTCTTATATGCTTCACCTCTTTATACTTATTTAGTCTTCTTTTCTTTTCTTTTTTAGCTTTCCCTTCCTTTTTATTATAATGTACTTCAAATATATATTTTTTAACTAATTCTCTTTAATACTTTTTTCACTATACTCTGGCTTTTCTTTTTCTTTTTTAATATAAATTCTTCCTCTTTATTGATATATTTTATATAGAATATATAATTATAAAATATATATCTTACGTAATTATAAATTATGTAAAATATATATATTTCATATAGTTTTAAACTATGTTAATCAATTTTCGATTTTCGGCCTACCTTATAACGTTGCAACCATGTCTAGTTCAAACGTCGCGTCTTATGATGTTAAGGACCCTTCACAATTTAATAATTTCTGACTAACCAAAACCCAAACCTTGAATTTGATAGCAATGAAACTGCTGGAAAATGTGGCGGCCAGGCGTATTTTAGGCAGAAGAAGAGTTTGCCGAAGCAGTTGATGGCGGATGGTGTGCAACGTAGTGTGGTTGCAGATGACGTGGACGGAGGCTCGATGGGAAGGCAATGTCTGGTTTCTGCAACACATATGGGGGCTTACGGAAAAGCAAGGACACTAGTCCGAGGTCGATTCCGGTAAAAACAGGGGCATAGAAATAAAGACAGTGAAAGGGGGATCAAGAGTTAATATAGATAGCGACAGGGATGTCTTGACAACAAGGGAAAATGATGAGCGGCAGATCCTAACGAAGCAAACAAGGACACGGAGGGGTTTGCAACGACAATGAATGACGACACACGGTGGCGGGGTGGCCGAATGGTTTCTGGTCGTTTTTTTTTTATTTATTTGTTGTTATTGCTGCGAACAGGTTTATATATATATATATATATTTCGGGCGACCACTTCTTTGTCCCTAAGTTTGCAAGTGGCAAGTGTACGGGTATACAACACTTTGAAAGAAAGCATCAGAAAAGCCATGAATTGATCTGCAATTTCAATCCATTTGAAAATGAATTTCGGCACCACAATTTGAACCACTGAATTTCTGTAGCTCCAATGGAAAAGGAACCAAAACGCTGCCAAAATGCACGGGATTTCTGTAGCGATTTTGCGAGAATGCACGGGATTTTTTCAAAATGTCTGAGCAGATATCTATATAATTTTATTTTTATTTTTACACTTTTTTTTAATAATTCCTTTATAATTCTGATTTTTTTTCCTTTCTTATGGTATATATTCTCTTTTCTTTCTTCTTTCTTTTTAATATTTCTTCAAATTTTTAATTCCAGCCAAAGGCCTACTGGTGAAAATGGAGAAACTCCAGATTGGTAGTGAAACACTTCTATGGCAACAACGTTGACGAATTTTACGGTCAAAGACCTAGATCAGAGAGCATGGCTCTGTGCAGCATTAGCGACCAGAAAATCGAACTGCTCCGATACCAAATGAAGCGAACAAAGTTCCTTCTCAAGTTAAATATTCTAGAAGATTTGAAATATCCGAATATCCATGAGGATACAAATATTATATTAGAAAGTATGATGAATGAATTGATTGAATGTTACAAATGAGGCCTGCTTATATACCCACGCAGGTGCCTCTTCACGAAAGGTCATGTCTTATCAGACATGGCCTTTCAACCTAATTACTAATTAACTAATTAATCACTATTTACATTATTTTATTCATTACAGACAAAAGGCTACTATGATCTTATTCAACTCCCCATGTATAGTTAAGGAAGTGGAACTAACACAACACAACCAATCTAACCTTCTACACATGTTACGGAACCCTTGGGAGTCATCCAACCCTTCCAGGTGATCAACCCCTGAGACAACCTGACATTTTACTATATTAAATCCTCAGTCGCTCCCACAGTAATGGCATGCCTATGACTTGGAACTTTTCCAGGTATTTTTTATGCCAATGACTCTAGATTCCATGCCACATTTTTAGGGCCATGACTTAGGATACTGCCCAGAACTCCATGAAACTTCTAGAAATGAAAAGTAACATCGAAACAATGATACAAATGAAAATACTTGAACAAGGACTTGACTGGACCCCTACTATCCATGACAGACATTTCGTAAAACATGTCACAAATATGGATTCTATAGGTTAAAACAACATATTTGAGCATAGGGGTCTCATACTTATCTAAGAATCACTATGAAGCATCGATTACTTATCTCATTAGCTGCATTATCATCTATTAGGTCATATATTCATTCATTTATAAATAAAAACATGATGGGATTCATACATCATCATTTTCATAAAGCATGCTCATAACCAGCATATAAACAAAATAAATAATAAGGATACAACAGCCATAAATGCCACATATGAACTAGTACATGTGCACATAAAACACCAAGGAAGGGAACTCTTATTAATGAATATAGAAGCCAACCAGGTATGGGACTTCCATATCCACCCGAACATATATTAGTTGAACTAAATATCTCTTCATCCAATCACCCCTATGCCATATCCCAAGCATGAATGTGGGACTCAAACCCAAAAATAAACTAGGGCTTCTTGAGACTACACCACCTCATCCACATCAATAAAATCAAGATTTACTTCAATCCTCACCAGATCACTAGGCCATAAACAACCATGGATACCACTAGATTTATCCACCTACACCACGAGGAATTTTCTTGTCCCCTAGTCTCTAGGATTTATAGCAAATCCATAGTCTGGTACAAGGATCACTAGGCCATAATCGAGACACCACCCTCCAGGCTTTATCGTATATCCCTCCATTCACCGGCCAAGGATTCCTAGGCCTTATCAAGGGCACCCACCTCTAATATTTACAGTATATCCCGCCATTCACCAGTCGAGGATTCCTAGGCCCACTAAGGCACACAATACTTGATTTTACCGCAACCCACAATCTATTTTAGGCTTTAATAGGCAAGTTTCTTTACCGCAATCCATAATCTGGTTCAGGGATCACTAGGTCATGTGTTCTTTCATTCAGATATCCACCTCATTCAGTTTTGAATCCATCCAGCAATCCAGCTTAACCAAAACATGAGAACCCCATCACGCCATGGCTATCCAGAAATGGCAAGGCAAGGTTGAAGAACATTATGACACCTGGAAAAACCCATTCCAATAACAAAAAGAGAACCAATAACACACATGCATAACCATGCATTATAAATCTATCAAGGAAATCACACATGTAAATCGATACCTGCAATTAAAATCATTGTAGTTGTTTGATATTGCTCTTCCTTGCTTGATCTTTTCCTCATCTTTGCCTTATTTTCCTTTCTTGATCCAATGTTGAAGTGTTCAAAGAAAACTATAAGTTTCCAAGAGTGTGAGAGAGAGAGAATAGAGAGAGAGCTCCAAAATTGAACTAGCAAAAGGTACCAACTGATCCTCAGAAGCCTTTTTATGAATGAGGCATTTATTTTCTTCATTTTCCATCATTTTCCATCATTTTCCTTCATTTTCCTTCATTTTCCTCCTCACATGCAACCTGTGACATTTCACCATCCTTTTCTCCTAATTTCCACTATTTTCATAAATAAAATGCAAATTAATGTTGCTTTGTCTTTCCAAATCATTTATCATTGCCTTTGTCAATTTCCGTAGCCATAATAACCAAAATGAACACCCACACTAGGATGTTTTTCCCAACATTCATCTTGGAATAAGTGTACCATAACCATGGTTATTATTTTTCCTTCATTAACTTTTATTACATGGAACTTTAACCCAAGTTGTTATATTAAGGATCTAAGATCGGAGACAGGCCCCCCCACATTGATATAATAGTCTTCGCAAAATCTTGCATTCATATTTTTAACGGGGTCATGATCTAAATACACAGTGGGAAGAATTAAGAACTGAGGCATTTCCCATTTTTATAGAAGTCCATCACCTGGCAAGATATAGGAGATTGAATCAAATTTTCATCAACAAATAATCATCAAGAAATAGACTTGAGGTGATGTGTCCCATGAAGTATTTCCCCATAAGGTTAAAATAATTCCAAGCGAGGGAAGTTTCGGGATGACAAGGATTGAGATGATGTGGAGGATCCAATGACATGGAGAGCGTGGGGATGAGGTGGACCCAACATATTGGACAATAAGTAGTTAAGTGGAAAACGGTATGTGTGCTTGTACATTATTAACATTGCATAATATTGTTTTGTGGTCTAGTTTTGTTTAATCCATCTAACTAAGACAAAGGCATTCATGTTTATATAATTACCATGTATAATTTTAAGGAAAAACCCTTAAGGATCTAAGATTAGATACATAGACGCCCACATTGACATAATAGTCTTTGTAAAATCCTGCATTAATAATTTTAACGAGCCTATGATTGAAATTGACAGGCAGAGGAGCTAAGCATTTAGTCATTTTCCCTTTCGGTAGAAGCTCGTCACTTGATAGGAGCCGAGAGACATAATCGAATTTCCATCAAAAAATAATCTTCAAGAGATAGGCCTAGGTGATGTGTCCCAATAATTCTTTCCTCGAAAGGTTAAAATAATTCCAAGTGAGTAAAGTGTCAAGATGACAAGGCTCGGGATTAGGTGGAGGAGTTGGTGGCATGGAGAGCGTCGAGATGTTGTGGACCCAACATATTGGACAATAAGGAGTTAAGTGGAAA
The DNA here is from genome assembly GCA_034641835.2 of Pinus albicaulis. Classification (NCBI taxonomy): domain Eukaryota; kingdom Viridiplantae; phylum Streptophyta; class Pinopsida; order Pinales; family Pinaceae; genus Pinus; species Pinus albicaulis. The sequence goes on along the minus strand of CM076582.1, from coordinate 795,636,623 downwards.
AAGGTATGTGTACCATTGAAAGGATTGAATTCGGGGACCACATAGACATAAATTGAGGGTGGTGATTGACAGAAATATTCACATCCCATAATTTGTCTCCTCAAAGAAAAAAATTTGTGCATCAAGTGGAATATTTGGGGTGACTTAAAGCCGAGATGACGTGTAAAGATAGCGATGTGTGAAATTCCTGGGAGATGTTGAGAACTTTTATTGGAAGAAAATACTGACAAGGGGGCGCGAGAGCTTTTGGCTCCTACCGGAGATAATGACTTTCATGTTTTTAAAAAGGGCTTGAGTATGACAACTGATGGAATTTGGGAACGATAGTTGACAAGAGTAAATTGTCATTCCATATAGTTTGTCTCCCGGATCATTCACTTGGGCGCACTTTGGAACATGTCGCGGTGACTTAAGCCCGAGATGAGATGTATGAGTAGGTAAATAACTACATGCCAAGGAAAATTTTAGGGACCGGGTTCTATGGTGTGGTCGTGTAGCATAGAGTAGGAGGAAAATGTAAAGTACTAGGAGCTATAGAGTGGGTCACGCTTGTGTAATAATGCATAAATCTTGGTCTCGGTGGCTATTACAAAAGGCTTGAGCCTAGTGGTTTTAATATAAGCTATTCCCTTTCCCTTTTTTACTATATATATATATATATATATATATATATATATATATATATATATATATATATATATACTTCAGGGCTATATAATGAAATATCTCGATTGTGGTGTTTCTGAAGTGGGATTGACGATCTAAATTCAAATCAGATCGAATATATATTTAAATTCTAGGCCTTCATCAAAATTTCTCCAATCTCGGGTCCTCTTAAATGAATTACTTTTTAATTTTTATTCTAGGCATATATTATAGGGATTACACTGTAAGTCTATTTTTTGATCACTTGAATCGTCTTGCATTAGACATGATTAGCACTCTATATGAGCCAAAAAAATGGGATATGATTTCTTTGGATGTAGCTCATACTCTTTTGTATCTTTATTGTACCATCTCAACACAAATTTTACTAATATCAAAATCCTCTAGCTTCAATTAAAAAAAACAAAAAATAAAAGAAAAACATATACTATTATTTGTTAGAAATATGTTTTCATTAATGGAAAAAGTGATTAGGATGAAGGTAGAAGCAGAGATAATTTCCAATTATGTTACAGGCCATGAAGGATATGGTGTGGGATCTTTGAAACCATTTCTATCTCATAAGATCACTTCAAACACAATCGATACCCACTCAGATGTATAGAGCTCTTAAAGAGATTTCCAATGGTATGAGGAAAATTTAAAATGGCCTCTTGGATTGAACATTATGACCAATAAAATTTTGTATCCGCAAAATTCAAATATTGCAAATCTATCACTGGTAGAGGACCATTGGTGCATGTTTTATTTTGGTATTTTACAAAACATGGTAGAGTAATTTAGTGAAGTTGTTATCCAAAGGATCGGGAAAACGTGGCCTATACATCAATATAGTGAGAATTGTTTGATTGGTCAATGGTCGAGCCCCACATAACATCTCACCCCAGCAGGTGGTGTCCCTGGAAGGTTCAAAGGAGAACGCATAAAGGAACACCTAAGATGACGTAACTTCGGGGGAAATAAAAAAGTGCAAACGAATTTGATTGGTGAAGTGTTCAAATAGCAGGCAGTCCCCAAATCCATAGAACCCTAGCGGAGTTTTCTCCAGAAGGTTGAAGGGTGCGCTCAAAGGAGAGTTCCTAGGATGATGCAATCCTGGGAGGCTTACCCTGAAGGAAATTAGAGTTGTGCATAAATGTGATGCTCTAGGATGATTAAGCCTCGTGCTAGTGTGGAAAAGAGAAGTAGTTCACAAGGACCAATAGAAAGGAAGTCAATCTAATATGGCAGTCGATAGTATAAAATACTTGAATCTGGTGGTTTTATGTTAAAATATTTAACAAAGAAAAATGTTGAAAAACACAAGGCCAATGACCCTTTTTCTCTCTCCTCTCTAACAGACACATAGAAAAATTTTAGTGGACAGTGACGATGTGAGCATGGAGTTGGTATAGGGGACACACGGCAGGTCGATTGAGTGATTTTGGGTATCCTAGTGGGCGAAATATGGGTGACATGTGTCACAACTCATATGGAACCATGTGACATTGGTGAAATTAGTATGACATCATCCAGGAAGGGATTTCCCAGAATATTTATAAGGTGCACAGGTAGGAAGCTCTCAGATGACTAGGTGTCGGGTGCATGTGGCATCGAAAATTTAGCCTGGGTTGTTCGTTGATTGGTGTGCAGTGTAGTGGGTGGACCCACATGGACATTTCATCCTGGACCAACGACCCCAGAAGGTTTGTAAAGAGTACAAAAGAGGTACCACCAGGCTAACATAGCTTCGGGATGAGATGAGAGCCTATGACAGAGTAGGAGCCAATGGAGGAAGGCGCAAAGTGGTCCCACAATGAACACGCCATCCTAGAGGATTAATCCCAGAAGAGAAAATAAAGGCACATAAAGGAAATTGGTTAGGATAAAAGGCCTGGGAGACGGAAATATGGTAGAAAATAGTAGAGCGAAGTTTGAAGGCTTGAAGAGAACATTTAGATGACTTGATAGAATCAAGAAAAGGCCAAAATAAAATATTCATGCAAACAATCAAGTGAAAGAGAACTAAATTTCATTAACCAAAAATATCAGTCCAAAATCATTTATAAGCATACTTGAATCTGCAAGATAAGGAGGTCTGTGAGCAAGTGTGTTGGTGAGATGGATTGATGTTGTTGGTGAGTATGGTGAATTGTTCATTAATAAGATATTATTTAATGTGTTTGTAACGGTGCTCTTGGTGAGTGTTGAAGTGAAAAATTGACATATTTTGTAAAATGGAATGACTTCATGATTATGAGTATGGAAATTGTATGAAAGATGAATCATTGAGGTCATGAAATTTGTAGCTTGCGTATCAGGGGTTGTAGCTCCTTCCAACATTTGTTGGTAAATACTCATAAGGGTTGAAGCTCCCTTTAGTGGTATTTGATAAACTTAGGGGTTGTAGATCCATTTAGTTGTAGTTGATAAATCAAGGAGTATTTTCTTCCTGTTGGTTGTAGCCATAGAACTTTGTAACAACAAGTTGAAGCTTTCCATTATGAAAAATTTGAAGAAAAGTTTGAAGAATCCATGTTTACTATTTGTGCATTGTTTGTTTCCATGCTCATATAAATTAGTTTTTGGAAATTTTATTGGTGTCCTAATGTCATTGTAAGTAAAATAAATTTGTAAATTCCTAAAATATTGATTCCAACTTGCGCCTCTCGTGTTATCAGGTTATAAACAAAATGGGAGCAGAACAACTAGTTTCCTTCAGTATCATTTTAACAGCTAGAAGGAAGATCAAAGACCATGCCAAACTAGGAAGGAGGATTTACCAATAGGGCATCCATGTTCAATGGAACAAACTATTTGTTTTGGAAAGTTAGGATGAAGGCCTATATTCAATCACTTGGAGCTGATGTATGGGATTTGGAAGAAGAATAATATCAAAATCTTCCGGCATTGATTACTAAAGATCACAAGATGTATTTCACGTGAAATTCTAAAGCTATTAATTCACTACTTGTTGATATACTTGAATCATAACTAGTCAAGGTTATGGATTGCTCAACAACAAAGGATATTTGGGACAAGATGAGAAGTTTCTATGAAGGTGAAAGCAGTGTAAATAAATCTAAACTTCAATGTTTTAGAATGAAATTTGAATCTTTAAGGATGCTTGATGATGAATATGTTGCAAAGTAATTGTTAAGTGTTGATGAAGTTGTGAATACTATAAGAGGCCTTGGTGAGAAACTACAAGAACTTGTAGTTTTTCAAAACGTGTTGAGATATCTCCCTGAGAGATTTAATCCCAAGATATCAACCAATGAGGAGATGACCAAGTTTAAGACTCTCACTTTGGACCAATTACTTGGTACTCTCACTGCTTATGCGATGAGGATTTCAAATAGAAATCCTGCAGCAAAGGATTCAGCCTTCAAATTAAATAAGAATCCCAAGGAAGAGCATGATGATTCTTTTTGTGAATCAGATGAAGAATAATCCAAGTTTGTGAGGAAGCTCAAGAGAGGCTCGGGAAAGTATAAAGGTAAGTTACCTTTTAACTTCTTTAATTGTGGTAAAGTTGGTCACTATGCTTCCAAGTGTCCTAAAAAGAAGAAAAATTAGTATGATCTTAGAGAGGAGTTTAGGAAAGTTCAAAAGGAAAGGAATAAAGATAAAAACAAGAGCTTATACACCCAAGATGCCAGCTCATCTGAAAGTGGATGTATTCAATCCCTTGATGAGGACATATATGATGAAAGTCCAAAATAATTAATTCTTATGGATATATGCAATATGGAAGTGAAATTTATCTATTTTGATTAAGAAGAGGCTTAGGTTTACTTAGAAGGATATTTAGTCAGTGCTCTTGAAGAGATTGAAAGGTTGAGAAAGAAAAATAAAACCCAAAAAAAAAAAAAAATCATTATTAAATATAAAGTGGAATATATTGAACCTCTACTACTGTAAATTGAAGAAAACAAGAAGATTCAAGAAAATTTAAATCAACGGCTTAGTGAGAATAATCAAGCATGTGAAAGGCTTGATAGCAAAGTTGTAATCCTAAGAAAAGAGTTGGGAAAGAAAATTCCTAGACCCAACTAAGTTTTAATAAGAATTTTGGAAAGGGGATTGAAAATGTAAACGATCTTCTGGAAGCATGGAGAGCCTCCACCAATAGAATGGACTTAGATTTGAGGTCGAGTCTAGCTCAACAACAGAGACAAAGGGAAAGAATTCAATTACCTTTATGCAAGCAACCAAAATTGAATACAGTGAAACAACAAAACAAGGGTCAATGTAATATCAAAAAGATAAAGTTAGCACTCAGCCCAATAGTCAGCAAGAGACAAATCAGCTACAACCCAATAAGAGGAGTAATTTTTCTCAGCAAAAGAGAAATGTTGGAGAGGAAAATCGAAAAACAAAGAGGGAAGCCCAACAAAGAATCATAAATCGATTTGCTTCTAGGTATGAAGACATATTTCCGATCTATTGTTTTACATGAAGAAATTTGCAAGGTGAATTTACCATATCGGAAGGTCATATCAAGAAGAAAAAATTATCAGCATAATCAGTCAATCAGATAGAAGATGAGCAGGCCCATGTACAACAATTTTCTTTCTCCTTTGAAAATTTTCATTCCATGCTTTAATTGTCAAAATTCTGGGCATAGAGCAATTGATTGTAGACTTAACAAGAAGAGGTTTGATCCAATAATGGAGCAAACAAGCCATGGGTCCAAGGTCTGGAAGGAAAAGGAAAATCCAGAAAAATGTAATTTTTTTTGTGTGCTCATAATGAAGGTTGTAATTGGTATGTGTACAATGGTTATTCTAGGCACATGTCAAGGGAAAGAAGTATGTTTTTGACATGGAAACCAGTTAAGAAAGCAAATGTGACATTTGGTAATAATGCACCTGGTAATTTTGTCAGAAAAGGAATCATCAGCCTATCTAATGGAAGAGATAAAGCTAAGAATGTTTTATTTGTTGATGGGTTAAAGCATAATTTACTATGTGTGTCCCATATTTATGACCAAGGCTATGATGTGATTTTCAATGCTAAGAATTGTCAAATATAGTCTGCAAGCACTAGTGAAGTAGTAGTTGAAGTTATGAGGATAAATAGCAATGTATATGTCCTGAAAGAGAAAATAGAGAGGTTTTTCTTGTCAAATATTGATGAGAGTTGTTTGTGGCATAGGAGACTTGGACATTTTAATTTTGATCAAATAGTTAGATTGGGAAAGAATAATGTTGTCAAAGATTTTCCAAAGCTTCCAAAACCTAAGTATACTACATGCAAATCTTCTCAGTTGGGTAAGCAAGCTCAAGTGATATTCGAGTCCATGGAGAGCTCATCAACTAAGCCATTATGTTTAGTACGTATGAACTTATGTAGACCCTCAAGAACTAAGTCACCCACGGTTATATGGTATTTCATGCTTATCATTGATGATTTCAGCAGAATGATGTGGTTTGCATTTCTCAGTGAAAAATTAGAATATTTTGAGAAGTTTAAAGACTTTAAATCCATGGATGAGAATGAGACAGATTGTAAAATCAAGAGTATAAGGTCTCATAATGGAGATGGGTTTAATTCAAATAATTTTGAGTATTTTTTCAAGAAGCATGGCATCAAAAGGCATTTCGCTATAGTAGAGAGTCCACAGTAGAATGGTGAAGTAGAAATAACCAATAGATTTGTTGAGCAGTTAGCTAGAGTAACGATGGGAGAAAGGAGTGCTCAACAATGATTTTGGGATGAATCCATTCACACATCAGTGGTGATTCTCAACAAAGCACACTTAAAACCAAATAGTATTAATATTCCTTGTGAGCTTTGTTATGGAAGACCTGCAATAGTCAAGCATTGCAGAGTTTTTGAAAGAAAGTGTTATATCAAGAAGTATGATGAAAATCTTGGTAAGCTTGATGCAAGGGTCGATGATGGTATTTTCTTAGGATATTCTCATAATAGCAAGGACTATAGGTTCTACAACAAAAATACAAAGAATATTGTTTATTGTATGGATGTCAAAGTGGATGAGTTATTGAATATGAAGTCAATCAGCCAATAAATAATAGCTCCATTGATCCAATTAACAATGATGATAAGGCCAATGAGTCACCTTCAGATGAAGACAATGAAGAGTCCCCTAGTCCTCAAGCCAAATACCCTTCAAGTTATGTGCAAAACACCATCTATCTAATCAATTTTTTGGTGATTTAAACACAGGTGTACATACAAGAAGGAAGGTGCTAAACCCCCCTACACAAGTGCACGTATATCTATTATCCATGGAGGAACCCAAGGATTTTGCACAGGCAAGACGAGATGATAATTGGTTAAAATATATGCATGAAGAGTTGGAACAGATAGAGAAAATCAGACTTGTGAGCTTGTTCCTAGACCAACAAACAAGAATTTCATTGGCACAAAGTGGGTTTTCAAGAACAAACTGAATGAGCGTGGAGAAGTGGTAAGGAACAAGGCAATATTAGTGTGAAAAGGCTATGCACAAATCAAAGGTTTGGACATTGATGAAACGTTTTCTCATGTTGCTTGATTAGAATAAATTATAATGTTTTTTTCATTTACTTGTTTCAAGAAATTCAAGATATATTAAATGGATGTCAAAATTCCATTTTTAAATGGAAATTTATAGGAAGACGTCTACATAGAGAAGCTAGATGGTTTTCAACTATTAGATCAACATGATTATGTTTGGAAGCTAAAGAATTCATTGTATAATCTCAAGCAAGCCCCATGAGCTTGGTATTCCAAGTTGGATAGTTACTTGCTCAAGTGTGGTTTCAAAAGAGGCGCAGTTAATAGTAATTTGTATGTTAAAGCTAATGATGGAATATTAGTAATGGTGGTTGTCTATGTTGATGAGATTATATTTTCCAATGATTCAGATTCGCTAACATGCCAATTTTCAACTGATATGAAGGTCAAGTTTTATATATCCATGCTTGGAGGGCTTTCTTATTTCCTTGGCTTCAATATTGCACAAATTTTTGGGTGTGGAGCCTGATTATCATCTTGATTTAGAGTTCTTTGTTTCAGTCGAATGTCCCCCCACAGGGGGTTTGGGGGGGGTGATCCCCCCAGGTAGGGGGTTCAGGGGCAACACCCCCAAAGCTAAAATTATATTTAAATTTTCCTTGTAAAATATTTTAATTTCGTAGTCAATCTGGGTCGTTCATTAAGCAGATGATCTGGCGATAGAATTAATGTTTAATTTAGGGTTTTTTTCCCTAGAAGGAAACCCCTCGGCTCATATGAGGATATAGTATTTCGGCTATGTGTGGTGTGTGTATTCTGAGCAAGAAAGAGAAGGGGGGACTATGTGAAAGAGTAAAGGATATTACAGTGGATCTGTTATAGGTTTTTTCTCTTCATTTTTTTGGATAATATAAAGGAAGGATTGGTTGTTTCTCCATGGACGTAGCCCAAGTTGGGTGAACCACATATATTTGTGTCTCTCTTGTTTTATATGTTTTATGTGTTTGTATTTCCACATATTTTTATGTGATCCATTGCTCTGTAATATACAATTTTCTAACACAAACATCAAAAGGGACTTTTATTTCACAAAGCAAGTATCTCAAGGAAGTATTGAAGAAATTTGACATGGAGGAGTGTTCTTTGGTGAGAACACTAATGGTTACAGTTTGTAAGCTTAGCAATACTAATGAATCACCATAAGTGGAGAAGAATTTATACATATCTATTATTGGAATCCTCTTATATTTGACAGCCTCAAGACCTGAAATTATGCAGGAATTTGGTATTGTTGGAAGATGAAATTATGTAGGAAGCTGGTATTATTGGAAGATTTCAAGCAACCCCCAGACAGAGCCATCTTCTGACAGCCAAAATGATTCTTTTATATCTCATAGCCACGATAGACTATGGACTTTGGTACCCAAGTGGTAATATTTTTTACTAACTGCTTATACTAATGTTTATTTGGCAGGTGATGTAGATGATCAAAAGAGCATTAGTGGTGGTGCTTTCTTTCTTGGATATTGTCTAATTTCATGGTTAAGAAAGAAGAAAGCTTCAATCTCTTTATCTACAATTGAAACAGAGTATATAGTTGTCGCTTCTTGTTTCACTCAACTCTTATGGATGAAGCAGACTTTGCAAGATGTACAAGTATTCTGTGATCAACATATTCCCATTATCTATGACAATACAAGTGCCATCACTACGTCAAATAATCTTGTTTTTCACTCAACTTCAAAGAATATTCCAGTCAAGTACTATTTCTTGAGAGAGCATGTTGTAGCTCAAATTTTCAAGCTATAGTATGTTCCTATAAAATAGCAAGTAGTTGATATCTTCACCAAACCACTCCCAAGAGATTGGTTTGAGTGTTTAAGGTAGAGACTGGGAGTAGTTTTTCTTTCCTCCCTTCACCAGATCTACCTTCAAGAGGAAGAAAGGAAGTCAAAAATCATTCAACATATTAAGATGCAACTGCCAGGTCCACAAGATCACCATCAAAGGGAGATATTGTCATTAGGAGAATTTTGAGGTCTAAAATGGGCCTCCTAAGGAAATAATAAAATAATAGTTAAACCAATGAAACAATATTTATGAATTTTCAATACACTTTTTTCACCACAATCCATGTAACCATAGTTAAATTCAATTCAAAATTTGTACCAAAATAAAATTAATAAAAAAATTATATTGATGTGACTATAAATAAGAATGAACTTTTCAAAAAAGTCATTATCATTGAACAACTAATGCATTTGTCCTTTGTACTTAAATAACTTAAAATAAAATATAAATATAAATTCATAAATTCTTAATTATATTATATGCTACTAATTAAAATTTATATTATTTAAATTGTATAATATCATGTAATTAATATACTATATAAAAATAATATAATATAATAAATGTATAGGGATATGCATTGTTTCTTTCAAGAAATATGAAATGGAAATAATATATTTTTATTAAAAAAGTGTGAAATGACATTTATTATGAGTACTTTACTTTGACTTTAAAAGTACTTAGAGCACTACCATGGTTAACCATGAGTTTTTATCCACCATTGAGAATGTGACAAGTAAGTACCTTTAACTCAAACAATGTCACATCAACCATTAGGGATGATGTCATCTCCTAAAATGTGATTGGTTCTCATAAAGTGAATTTTGATTGTACATTTTCCTTATGAGGCCCATTTTAGACCTCAAAATTCCCCTAATGTGACAGGGGGAGCATGTTTGTGTCTTTTCCATTAATGACAGAGGGGGAATAGTATTGGTGATCAAACAAAAGAAGAATAACTTCAAGCAAAATGGGAGATGTATTGGTGATGAAACAAAATAAGAATAACTTCAAGCGAAAGAGGAGATGTATTGGTGATCAAACAAAAGAATAAGAAACTCAAGAAAAGGGGGAGATGTATTGGTCATCAAATAAAGGAGAAGTACACCAAAGAAGTACTACAGTAGAAGGAGCAGCATCCAAAGGAAGATAAGATAAAGGGAAAATAATAAGCACACTTTGTGATATGAATCCCGATTGTTAAATTAATACTTGGTTTATCAAATTTTTAAAGGTGTTTTTTCATGCTAAAAATCACCATTAAAAATATTAAAGTAAATGAAATGTGAAACTTGTAGAGAAATTGAAAAAATAAGTTATAACAGTAAACCACATTAATGAAAACGACACCAAAAATTGATAATGAAGTTCAGCTATCTCAAAGCCTACATCTTTGGGTCCGGTCTTCAGGGAGGCCTATTTATTAATTATTAAAATCCATCAAACTTACTTAAAATATAGTTCTGACTAGTCCTGTTGTGTTCTTCTCGACCTCAAAATTCCAGTGCAACTGACGCACTCAAAAAGGCCTCCTAGAACTCCCATAATAAGACTCTAAATTTTTGTTGTGTCGCCAGATTTCTCTACATAAAATCAACTATTGCATAAAATATTTCAGTTTTGTGATTTATGACGCATTGATTAAAATTTTATAATAGATGTGATAATATTTCTAGTCGACAGTTCAAAGCCGCCTGCCCATATCTCGTGGATGTGATAATATTTGTTTTAATATTTGATGCCACGAACCACATAATAAAAGGCCTATATAATATACCATATCTTTGTTTTGATATGGTTTTAAAAACCATATCCATAACACCAACATAAACCATATTACAATGTCCACAAATGTATATATGAACCCCACATTTCATATGCCATCGTTGGTTATTTAATTATGATATGGTTTAATTTAATGTTTTGATATGTTTTAAAAACCATATCCTTATAAAAAAAATCGTGCACATAAACAAGAAGCAATGCAATGGTGTAATGGTAAAGGCTGAGGTTTTGGGATCAAATCCTGTCTGGTACATTGGTTTGTTAATAGAAATTTGGACCATTAAAAATAGGCCACTTGTCCCCTTTTTGATAGGGACATGTGTTGCTTTTTCATTGGACCACGTGTGCATCCGGAACCATGAACCAGAGCGTTGCTTGTTGGAACTGTGAACTTTGACCTTTTGCCCAACTTTGTCTTTGACTTTTTACTTGCTTTGACCCAAACTTTGACCATGGATAACTTTTCCATACGGTCTCAGTTTTTTCCCATTCAAGTTGTGTTGGATTTTTTTTTTCGATCTCTATGCAATGGTGTTGGTTTTTTGCCTCTTTAGATCCCATTTGCATCACTTTATTTCTTTATGGTGATGATTTTCTTTGATCTAGGTCTTGTCATAAAGCCAAAGGGGGAGAATGTTAGAAATACGTTTTCATTGATGGAAAAGGTGATTAGGATGAAATAAAAAGTAGACTTGATTGCAAAGTATGTTATAGGCCATGAAGGAGATGGTGTAGGATCTTTGAAGTCATTTCTAGCTTATAAGATCATTTCAAACATAGGACCCACTCAGATGGCTAGAGATTTGAAAGAGATTTTCAGTGGTATGAGAAAAATCAAAAATGGCCTCTTGGATTGAACATTATGACCAGTCAAATTATGTAGCCCCAAAATTCAAATATTCCAGAGCTATCAGTGGTATAGGATCTTTGGTGCATGTTTTATTTTGGTTTTTTACCAAACATGACAAAGTAAGTTAGTGGAGCCACTATCCAAAGGACCAAGAAATCATGGCATATAAAATAATGTAGCGGAAAGCTTTTTGATTGACCAGCAGTGTAGCCCCACATAACATCTCACCCTAGAGGGTGGTGTCCTTGGAAGGTTCAAAGGAATGTGCATAAAGGAATGCCTGAGATGACATAAATCCAGCCAAAGTTAGCAAGTGCAAACACATTTTCTTGGAGGAGTGTTTAAATAGTAGGTGGTCCCCAGAGCCATGTAATTTTGATGATTTTTTCTCTGAAAGGTTCAAGGGTGCGCTCAAAGAAGAGTGCCCAAGATGACACAAGCCCAAGAGGCCTACCCTGGATGGAATTAGAGTTGCACATAAATGTGATTATCTATGATGATTAAGCATTAAGCTAGCGTGGCGAAGATAAATAACACGTAGGGACCAATAGAAAGGCATCTAAGCTAACATGGCAATCGATAGTATAAAAAGCTTGAATCTGATGGTTTTATGTTAAAATATTTAACAAAGAAAAACGTCAAAAAACACAAGTCCTAAGACCCTTTTTCTCTCTCCTCTATAATAGGCATATAGCATAATTTTAGTGTACAATGATAACATAATCATGACACTAATATACGGGACACGTGGTAGGTAGATTCAGTGTTTTTGAGTAACCTAGTGGGCCAAATCTGAGTGACACTTTTCACCACTCAAATGGCACCATGTGGCATTGGTTACACCATCATGACATCATCCTAGGAGGGGTTGCCCAGAATATTCATAATGTGCACAGGAAAGAATCTATGGGATGATTAGGCATCAGGAACATGTGGCATTAACAGTTCAACGTTGATTGTTTCTCGATTGGTGCACAGTGTAATGGGTGGACCCAAAGGGACATGTCATCCTGGACCAGCGACCTCATAAGGTTTTTAAAGAGTACAAAAGAGGTACCACCCAGGTGACAAATCTTCTGGATGATATGGAAGCCTATGGCAGAGCATGAGCTAATATATGAAGGAACATGGTGGTCTCACGGTGAACAAGTCATCCTTGAGTATTAATGCAGGAAGGGAAATAAAAGGTGCACAAAGGAAATTGGTTAGGATGACGGGCTCGGGAGATGGAAATATTGTTCAGAAACTATGTATTTTCAAGTAATGAGAGCGCGCCAAGACATGGCTTTGTTTTGGTTCTATGTGTGTAATGATCGAGGGACTTTAAGCCAATTGTGATAAAGAAGCATCATGTGCACAATTAGAAAGTCTTAGTGTCTTAAGTATGAGCGATTCAGAATCTATGAGTTAAGCCTTCAGGGCTATAGGATAAAAAGGGCCCGCGGAGGTAAATATGGCAGTGTTTTTATTTAAAATCCTTTGAAATTTTGGATGAATGAGTCAGCAACATAAAATTGATGTTTATGCCAAATACACCAGCAGTGGTAAAATTGAAAAAATGAAGGCGTGAACAAGTTGGAAACATCATTAGTTGCATGGACAAAATAAGAGGAATATTTGATAATTCAAACAAATTTGGAGTTCGCCAGATTTAGAAAAAACCTCAATAAACCTTGTATCTCACCAGATGTGAGGAAAACAGGAGTTTAACTCGGTTTTTCTCAGAGAAACAACAAAGAAGAGTTTGAAGACTTAAAGAGCACATTTAGATGACTTGACAGAAGCAAAGACAAAGGCAAAAATAAAATATTCATGCAAGAAATAAAGTGTAAAAGAACTAAAGTTCATTAACCAAAAATATTAGTCCAAAATTCTTTATACGCAAAATTGAATTTACAAGATAAGGTGTGTGATTAAGTGTATTGGTGAGTAAGTGGATTGATGTCGCTGGTGAGTATAGTGAATTGTTAATTAATAAGAGATTGCTAAAGGTTTTTATAATGGTGGTATTGTGAGTGTTGAAGTGACAAATTGAAATATTTTGTAAAAAGGAATGGCTTCATGATTAGAGTATGAAAATTGTATGAGATATGAATCATTGAGGTCATGCAATTTGTAGCTTGCAAATCAGGGGTTGTAGCTCCTTCCAGTAGTTTTTGGCAAATACTTAGGAGTTGAATCTACTTTCAATGATTGTTGATAAATCGGGGAGTATTTTCTTCCTGTTGGTTGTAGCCAAAGAACTTTGTAACAGTAAGTTGAAGCTTTCCCTTGTGAAGTAATTTGAAGAAAAGTTTGAATAATCCATGTTTACTATTTTTTCTAAGTTATGTTGATTCTTTCCATACTCATAAATTGATTGTTGGAAAATTTACTGATATCCTATTGTCATTGTAAGTAAAAGAAAGTTATAAATTCCTACAATATTGATTCAATATTGATTCACCCCCATCTCAGTATTGTCCTGGTTTCTAACATTAATTTATTTGCATATTTTTCTTTTTAATTCTTCCTTAAATATATTTCCTCTCAAAATTTACACAACTACAACTTTAATAATCATTTACAATCTTTACTTCAAAATTTGAATAAACACTCATGTCATTTTATCACTAATAATATTTACCATGAACTTCTTACATAAGATAAATAACTTGCAAGGAACTAAATGCAAAATGCAAAAAGATGTTATATTTCTTACATCAAGGACATGAAACCAATCTCAGTCACCACTAAACAAATCTTTTTATTAAGAAACAGATATGAATGTATAAGTAGTCTAAATTTCAACGAAAAATGATGGAATTATTTTAATATCTTTACAAATTTAAACTTTTCCTTAATTACATGTTACAAGTTCTTCTTTGGACGTAAAAAAACGGGTTAACAGCCCAAGAGGCAAAGGCATCTGGCAAGACTGAAAGCATGCCCCCTTATGTATCACTAGCGAATAATTTTAGGTGGCATGATTTTCCTTGAATAAAAATCATCAATCAGTGTGCATTCGCGGATAACAGCTAGTGATGATTTTCCCAATGCTATTTTGACAACTAAGTTATTATATATTTTTGCTACTATTTGAAAAAATAAATCACATTTTTAATTAGGAAAGCATGTTTTTAGTTAGACATTTACCAATTACATGTTATAAACAATTTTTCAAACTCCATTCATATAAAATTTAATAACTCTAATAACTCTAGACGTTTAAAAAATGTAGTGTTTATATATATATAATACATTTATTTTAGATATCATTATGAACTGCTTTATATTTACCCTTTTTTATACATTTAAATGTTTAAATAATATTTAATATTATTTTATTACAATTTTTTAATATTTATAGATTATAGGATAATTTTGAATGTAATATTTATAGAATAAAATATAATTTTGAATCAATTTGTGTTAAGTTTAATTGAAAAAGTTTATAATTTCTAAATCTTCATTTAAGTTTCAATCACATATTATTATTTTCTTGGGTAGAGTAGGTGATGAAAGGATATTATGTTAAGACACTTTGTTGTGAAATGGTTATTGGTTCAAAACTTTGTGGAAAAAAAACCAGTTATGCTAAGCGCTAGTGTGGCCTAATTCAGGTATTCTCTAGACGATTTTCACTGCTTAGATGCACTGGGTCATACTCAAATCACAGCTTAGGTGTGTCAACCATCTCAAAACTCACATAACCTACTAATAAAAAAATTCATATATATTATTTTTTTAATATTGAAATAAAGATGACAAATTTTATACATGTTCTTTAGAAAAGCAATTTGTTTATATTTGGGGTTTTCATTCGGGGTTAGGAAATGAAAATATATTAAAATATTTGAATAGATGTTTCGAGTTTATAATATTTTATTGTTAAATTAATATTAAAATATTTATGTGATTTTGTAACTATAATTTTTAAATATTAAGATAATTTTGGATTCTTTTATTTTATAGATATTAATAATAGATATAAAAATAAAAGAAACAATAATTTCTTTAATATAAAATAACAATTTAATATGTATCATATTTTAATGTTGAAATAATGTTCAATTAATATTAAATTATTTATATTTAATTTAAACTAATTATTAATAATTTTATGTTCATTATAATCCTATATTAAATGAGATGGAGTAGACGATGCGACCTCTCACAACGGCTAAGGTTTTGCTCTAGCCCACTGCCCATTCTCCTGGTGTGGTCCTTCTCACAAATCCCCATTGTGTGGTTCTACAACTCACTAATTAATGATGCACTCTCACGATTCAGCGAGGAAATAGCCTCTCTTGAAGGAATGGCAGTTGGTTCTACAAATTCTTCTTCTCATTCCCTCAAACCACAGTTTCGTTTAGTGCCATGTTGAAATCTGGATATGTTCTTCAGATATTTCAATAAATTCTTTCCTTTAATGTTTCTTTGGAGGTGAAAGCCTTTAGAAGTAAATTTTTTTTTCCAGATCAAGGTTTGGTCTACAAATTTAATGGGTTTTTTTGCAGTTGACTGATCTCCACAAGTGGATTTCTTATTTGTGGAGACCTTTCTTGACTCATGAATTTAATATTTCCCCTCTAGCTTGGGGTTTTTTTATTTTTGTATTTGATAATATTGAGGATATGAATATTGTTTGTGAATATGGGCCCTGGTTTTGGGGTATTGTTGGTCTCTTCATGCAAGCACTGTATATTTGATCTGAGTACGACATCAATCTCCACGGCTCCAATTTGGATAAGGCTCTTGAACCTTCCCTTGCATATTTGGAATCTCATATCGTTAATTTCTATTGGAAATGCAATTAGGAAGTTTTATTTCCATAACCCAGAAACTGAAAAATTTTATAAGACCACTTATGATCAAATAAGTGTGGAGATGGATTTTAATAAGGGTTTTCCTACTAAGATAAATCTGACGGCTCCAAAATATGTATGGGTTCAAAAGGTTGATTATCAAAATGTTTCATTTCAATGTCAAGCGTGTTATGAAACAAGGCACGTAATCAAAAACTTTCCCAAACATTTGCAAAATAATAGAGACTCGTAAAACAATTTAAGGCCCAAATGGTGGGAAGGATCTCAGAGAAAACATTACACAGTATACAAAGAAGAAGAGACTCGAGGTAAGAAAGAAGCAAAAGACAAACTGGAAAATGTTCTTGTCAAAGAAGATTCACTGAAGGAAACAAAAAATAGTCAAGAAGAAGTGCATGTCAATGAAGACCCTTTGGATTCAACGACACTGGAAACCCAATCGCAACAAACCCTTGTGAAAGTTGGATCCCCTTCTAAATCCTCAAGGAATAAAGTTGGAAAAGCAAGTTACTATGCAGATAAAGCGGATGAGGAAGAACCTAAAGACAGTAGCGCTCACTCACTAAAGGGTCACTCATCGGATTTAGCAGAAAACATGGGTTGGATCCAAGTTGGGAAGAAGGGAAAAAAATATTTCACCAAGGAAAACAAGAATTCAGTCAAAATAAAATCAAAAATAGTGAAAAATGGAAAGTAAATGTATTTGGATCTTAGGTGTATTCTGAAAAAAATTAGCTGGAAAGGTAATAACTTTTTTATAACATGGGGTACTCGCTTTAGGACTTTTATTGAGACTTTGTGCTCAATCTCAAACTCACAAGGAATATTGGTAACTTTGATGAAATGTAAAGGCTCTAGGTTGGATCCAAGCTTTCTTTTTTAATAAATCTTTCATATTTATTTCATTGTCTCTTATATATATATATATATATATATAAAGTGAGGGATGGGAACGAGGCATCATTACTCTATGCAATCACCAAGCATGATGTGCCTTGAGTAGAATGCAATAATCGCAACAAATGGAAGGTAGTGTCTATGGTTTTCAAAATGTGGGAGTAACTCCAACACAAGGAGAATTGAAGGCAGTTATGTGCTTAGAACGTGAGACGGAGAGGATGGTAGTGATCATCATTCCCCCACTACTACTCTTGAAGCCTTTAAATAGATCCCACCATTTTTCCTCCTGGTTTCATAGCATGTGGTGAATTTTTTGGTTTGGGATGGAGCAATGGTTTTGGTTTCCATTTTTTGAGTTGTGGTTTCCTTTCTACTAGTGCATTGTTGTCTTTCTCCATTGTGTTCCATATTTTCCTTGCCTTGATGCAAGCGAGGGAGCGCACACTCATTCTCTAGTAATTTGCATAATTTCTCAATATTGGCATGCATTAACTCTTTGGCATATGAGGTTTGGGTGGTTATGGTCTATGGTGATTTGGTTCTAGTGCAACATCCAATGGTTTCGCAACATGATAGAGTTCAACATGGTGGTAGTAGCAGAGGAGGTTGAGGTGGTTCATGTGCTCGCTTAAGATCTGAAGCCTATACGCAAGCCTATGTCAAGTAAATTTCAGAGATAGTGCACAAGGGGTTGAGGGAATTCAAGGTGACGGTGGTTTTTTACTAGTCTTGCACTTCAAACTCAAAGGTTTTAGTGGATATTTCAAATTATGTCCCTAACCCTAGGCATACTAGGAGCAAGAAAAATCAGTATCTCCTCGCCATAGGCCTCTACTAGAAACTCAATATATTGCTAAAAAAATTGATCATGTAGATAAATAAGGCTAAGGAAGAGATGCTCCTCATTCTAGATAAAGTGGCCATGAACAAGAAGGAGATGAGGATCCACCTTAAGCACATAGAGGATTAGTTGCCTCAAGGTCCTAGATCAAATAAGAGTTATAAAGAGTTCCATTGTCCCTTTAAGGTGGAAGCCTCGGACTTTCCTTAGTTCTTATGCTTTTTCTTTCTCATTTTTTTGGTTTTCCATCTAAATTGGGCATATATCTTCTAGAAATAGGTGTTTGTTTATTAGGCTATACACAGTTATGCCCAATATTACTTATATTTATGTTTTATATTGCATGCAATTGAACATAACTATGAATCTATATCCTAAACTTATAGTTATTTTGGAATTTATTCTTTCTTTTTTTTGTTAGTGTTTTAGTTTCCCAAGTAGTAGACCACTAATAAGCAGAGCTTGAACTAGCATTTTCATTATGATATAATATAACTTTAGCTTACAAAATAAAATATGCTCAATATAATTTAATATATTATTAATTTGTTTTAGGGTGATTAGATTTTGAAGGTGTTAAGGTCTAAAACTAGTAGTAGTTAGAAGGAGAAGGTTAAGGTTAAAAAATAATTGTAATAAAAGGAGAAGTGGCCATGTTAAGAGTTGATGTGGCCCAAGAAAGATGTGATCCCCAAGTGATTTTGATGGCATAGGTGCACCCCAAATGATTTTACAACTTAGATGACTCATCACACAAGTCACAGATACACTATATATATATATGTGTATATATTTGTATGTATGTATGTATGTATGTATGTATATATATATATATATATATATATATGTATGTATGTATGTATGTATGTATGTATGTATGTATGTATGTATGTATGTATGTATGTATGTATGTGTATATATATATGTGTATATATTTGTATGTATGTATGTATGTATGTATGTATGATTTAATTGTGAACCACTTTATCTTCAATTCAAATAACATTCTATATTCAATTTAATTGTAAACCACTTTATGTTGATTTATAATAATGTTCAATATGATGATGATTAAGGTCCACTAATAATAATATGGTCTACCATACCTTAAGAAGGTAAGAGATTGCTCGAAATTTTTTAACATTTTATTCCATGTTTGAAAATAATTAAGAAAATAATTCCAATATCCCATATTTTAGTTGACTTTGGAAGTGCGACAAATATTTTGAAAATCAGATTGAATGTGAGTATAAGATGGAAAATTTACAACAAATTTTTTTTTCATCTTCAACCCTCTTAGTGTTGCAAAAGTGATGGGTTATTTCATCCCAAGGTGTTTTGGGAACTTACCAACACCCAATTTCACTATGAAGCTGATGAATTTTTTTTCTTATTTTAACAACGTTCATTTCCTTCTTAACATTAGTCAAGATAGAGAGATTTTTTTATCTTCTAGATTGGGGTTGATCACCTCCTTATAATATTTTAGTTTCATTTTTCTCTTTAACTCTTTATCACCCCACAACTTTTCCTTAAATTTTGAAGTAATAATATTTTTAATATTATCCGTATTTTGTAAAATTATCTCTTTGTCATCCCTTAATATGTAGAAAAACTCTAACACAACTCTAACACCATGTAGAAATTACACCAATGGATTCAATCTGATCATGCAATGTACTAAAACAAGATATTGAATCCTTCTACAATATTTGTGGAATATAAAACATGATCACTCAATCACATGTAAGTAAGAGAAAGAAGTAAATCAATCGCACAACACAAGATTTTCCTGGGAAAGCAAATGCTCAAAACCCCTCCATATTTTTTGTATAATCAACCAAGGAATCATTAAACAATACAATGCATGTGTGCTTATCACAACCTCATACACTCTACCAATTTCTTCACATTGATCTAGGCAAAATTGGACCAATACATAGCCAATTTTCTGCCTTCCCTCAACCTACCTTTCTCATGCAATCCTAGGAAAATCAATTCCTATTAAATAAGAATTCCAACCTTCCTTAACTGCGCAATCCATCATGGGCTTCATATGGCTTTATAACTACACCTCGGTAGTTCACTAAATATACAACTGATAGTTTACTTTCCTTTAACCTTTGTCTCAACTGGGTCTCCATCGGAATTGAAAAAAATGCAACTATTAATAGTGAATCATCAGTTACTTGGTAGATCACTACTTGTGAATTAAATATATTTTAATTCACTTGATCTTCCACTAGATCATCAATTAGTAACTCAATTAATTTGAGTTAACTGATTGCACTTACACCACACTAGTGTTACAACTGCAACTGGACCCTGTAAATAATAGAGTCGCTCTACATGCCTATCTGTTGACCCTCAACTCAAAATTATTGAGCTAACTAAGTCTATCACACTTAGTTAACTATTACAAGTTGTTATGATATAAGATTACAATTTATTTTCCAATTTATTTAAAAATTGGTTGCCCACTTTCTCACTAATGTGTCACTAGAATCCTTCACTCATGTGTGACCTGGGATCCCACACTAGTATGTGGTGCATTTTCTTGTTTAATTTCAACACAATAGTATAACCAACGTTAAGTATCCTTACGCCAACCTCAAGTAAGCTTAAAATAAAAATTTTGAAATATAATTACACTTTTTTAAAATTATGCTTAATCCAATTAAACACATTTATTTGTTTAACATTTTTTTGTCTAATTAAATGGACTTTTAATATTTTATATTAAATATAATTAAACACATTTATAATTTAAATAATTTTCAATATAATTCAACATAATTTACAATTCAATAATATTTTATTTAATTGTTCTATTATAATTAAACATAATTTACAATTAAAATAATGTTTATTTAATTTTTAAATTCAAATAATGTTTATTTAATTGTTAAAATCAAATAATGTTCTATGTTCAGTGTAATAAGTCATATTCATCATTTTTTAATTTCCTTTTTTCAATACAATGAAACACATTTACAAACCCTGGATGTAGGTGATAATCAATGCGCTCCTAACATGGGTCCCTCACATGGCACTGCAGTTGGTGATCAACGTGGAGGGAACCCATCACTATATTCTCACCTTAACAGCACGACGATGGATGGAGAAGGCCATTAAATGGTGCAAGGCTGGCCTCCTGGGGAAGCCACATCCCCTCTGCCTTCGTTTGAGGTCATTACCCTGAATGTTAATGACCACTATATTCACCCAAGGTCATTTTCACTTGGTCACCTTTTCTCACCTGGTCTATCCACCAAGCCGGCCAGCCTGCTGTCACACTCTCTCAAGGCCATCTTGTTCTCCTAAGCACTCCCAATCTACCTTCTGGAATTCTTCCTCTCTTCTCTGCAATGCCTCCTCGTCAGCGTATGCGACCCATCTAAGGAAGAGGAAGAGGCACCCTTCTGGTACACACTCACAGTGACTCCCTTCACACTCATACAGTGGAATAAATAATAGAGGCACCCGACTACTCCAGACCCTCTTCCCATGCTCCCCATGACAGTACACTAGCTCTGGAGATTGAAGTGAACCCTCACTCAGACACTAGCCCTCCTAGCTCTCATCGCAGCCATCAGACGGGCAGTAAACGGAGGTGAAAATCAACCATTATGGTTTCTCTACCTCCCCTTCCGCGGAAATTGATCAGTATACCTGTCAAGCTCCCTTCAGCAGAGGATGTCGGGGTTTGGAATCTCTCTCCGGATGGAATCGGGTGCATATACGATGCAGCAACTGTCCCGAACAAGGTTGTAGCTCCCTCAGACGCTTCGCCTTTCATAACCGCGAAAGATGAATCCATCCTCCGAGATTATGGATTCCTATTGTTGGAAGAAACTCCTGCAAAAGGCGATGATAGAAAAGGAGGTAGCTCCTTGGCTAGGTTCCAGTTTCTAGTATGTTTATGCATGGCTGTTACAACTTTTGTGCTTAATTTAGTTTACTAGATAAACATGAGGGCAATGATATACTCAGGACCTATAAGAGTCGGTTTCCCCAACAGGGGAAAATCCTTTTCTTAGAATTTTGAACCAGACTTGGATGGGGGTAGGCTAATTAACACTAGATATATCTAGTCCATGGATTTTATGTACATTATTTTGTATTATCAATAGAATCTAGCCTAACTTATAGGGAAAAAAAAATACATTTACAAATTAATTTAAACAATGTTCACTATAATTAAATATAATTTTTTATATTATATTAAATAATATTTAAAAAATTTATGATTCGGTGATGTTTAATATCAAATATTTGTTATTATATTAATGAAAAATATTTAATGGTCTAATTTAATCAATTTCAAAAATAAGAATGTATTGATCCAAACTATGAAGTGAGAGGAATTGGGTGGGAATTTATCCACTGACTTTATTTAGGGTTTCCCACATCCCTTGTTGTTGAGTATTTGTGGTGCCCTCCTAGGGAGGAAGCGATACTTATTTTAGTAGCAATGTCAGGGGAAGAGATACTAGAAATGATGCTCGTAGACCCAACAATTCTGCACAGATAAGGAACTAGCAAGAATCCTTGGAAACACCAAAGGATTAGACGAAGAATGGAAAAAATGAAACGGACGAGGAGAACCTACAATTCAAAATTTAAAAAAACACAAGTGAAATCTCCACTTTATGAAATTATATCAGACAAGGTGGGGGGGGATACAATACATGAAGGACTACACACTAATATGTAAATTTGTGGGCATATGGCCCTTAAAAAATACTCATAGGATGGATCTGGAAAAACTAGCAGATAAAGGGAGATATGTACTCAAACTCGATTTGAAGGGCCTTTTCATAGTTATCTTCAACATTATAGGGGACAGAGACAGGATATTTCAGGGAGATCCCTACTTTCTTAACTTTGTAGGGCTATACAAGTAATCTTAGATCAAAATATTCAACCCCAGCACAGAGGATTTCAACCCAGCTCTAGTATGGATGCACTTATATTCTCTGCCATAGGAATTTTGGGAACCAGATATACTAGAGGGAATTGGAAATTCCACTATGTCCTTTATCATGATTTTGAAAACTATTAGATTGGGAAGATACACATCATACGCCATATTATGTGCTTTTATAGACCTAAAAAAAGCCCTTCCAACAAGCATAAAATTAAGCGATCTTGATGATATATGGGAGAAAACCATAGATTATGAGAAGATTCCCTTCACATGCCACAAATTCAATGAATATGGACATCTATTCTAGGAATTCCCCCAAAATAAAATCCTAAATCCAATGCTAGCAGAGAAACAAGAATATGAAGAAGGATTTACCAAGGTATCCAACAAAATAAAGGCAGAAAGAAAAGGGATCTCAGATCCCTCAACATTGGGGGAAGAAAATGATAATATATGCTCAATACTCCCAACAAAATAAGAACCCCCACAATACAATGAGGAGCGCAAAAAATGAACCAAGGAACAAGGAAATGCCTCGGAAAACACACAGGAGTTCAAATAAAATCAAGAGGCACAATTGAAGTAAAACATTCACACAGAGGATGTAATAATGGAATAGGAGGAGCAAGAGGATACATAAGTTAAAGAACAAGAAGATGCAAAGCTGTGAAACATGGATTTATAGAGAATAGCACAGGAATGGAGGACAAGGGACCCAGTCACCATACCATAAGAACAATTGCAACTAATTGCAAAAGTTTATCTCAAAAATCAAAGGAGAGCAAGCAAACAAACTCCATGTAACAACTCTAAACCTAAAAAAAATTCTTTGGGAGTTAAAAGTGACATTAATAAATAACATTCAAAAGGGGTAAAAGAAGATATAAAAAAATTTTGGAAGATTAACAAGAAGCTAATCCAAGAAATGGGAAAATATATTGTAAATGCAAGCAGAGTTGTCCTAATAATGGAGGAATTCCAGTATCCTCCCCCACACTCCTAATGAAAATAATATCATGAAATATCAAGGGTTTCAATGGAAAATACAAACAGATACTCTTGAAGAACAAAAAAAAAATACAACCATGATATTGTCATGCTTCAAGAAACCAAATGTTCCATTGAAATACTTATGAGCATTTCCAAATGCATTTGGAAAAAATTTCAAGCTATAGCCAATGGCGCTAATGGTGCCACTAGAGACTTAGCTATCCTTTGTAACCCTAAGAAAATAACACTCCATGATTTTCTAACTATCAAGAAAACCATAGCTTCCGAATTTCAACTTCTAGGATTTGTAAAGACAAGATACATAACCAATCTCTATGACCTAACAGAGCTCGGGGAATAAAATCCTTTCATATATAGCTTACAAAACCTAATGCATGTTGTTGAAGACAATTATTGGATATTAGGAGACTTTAACCTTATAAAATATATTTAGGAAAAGAAATGAGGAATTAGAAAAATGAATGAGGAATCTCATCTCTCTGTTGAATTCTTACAAAATTCAAAACTTATGGGTCTTGAAACCAGTAATGGTGTCTTCACTTGGAATAACAGTAGGGGAGAATCATCTCAAGTTACATCATGACTTGACAAATACTTAATTTTAGAAAGCCTCTTCCTCTCAGGATTAAGCTTTCAAGCCATAATCCTACCCTTCCATGGCTCTAATCATTGGCCCATATAATTATTCATAGAGTGGATTGGGATGCCAAAATACAAGCCTTTTCGATTTGAAGCATTGTGGCTGATACATCATGCATTATAAAACAATATCGAAAAATGTCGAAAATAATTTCATATTATAAGGGGCAACATGATGTATGGATTTCAACAAAAGCTCAAATTCATAAAGAAAAAACTTAAAGGATGGAAAGTGTTGGAATTCGACAATATGCAAGAAGAAAAGTAGATATTGGAAAAATAAGTGGACAAAACATAGCAAGAAATCATAGAAAAATGAAAAACTAAAGAGTTATAAAAGAGAGAGAAATCATCCAAATGCAATTTGAAGAACGATTAAAGTAAGAAGAAATACTATAGAAGGAAAAGTACAGAGTTCAGTGGATAAAGGAAGGGGAGAAGAACACCAAGCTCTTCTATAATTCCATGATACAACATAGACAGTGAAGTAGAATTATCGGCCTTATAAACATATAGAATCAAAAAGTGGAAAACCATGAGGAAATACCTCAAGAACTCAAATCAATTTTTTCAATATCTGCTAACATAACCAATAAGAGACATAAGATAGGCTATCAAAAAGATAACCATGCACATACCAAATATAATAACTCAAGAAAAATTTGTTAAAAGGAAATTTCGGCGTAAAATTGGCCTCTTAAGGGAAAATAATAAAATAATATTTAAAATAATAAAATAAGAGTTATAAATTTTGGAGGGAAAAGAAGAAAACTATTTTTTTATTGTATTTTTGGCTTATCTCCTTATAGTTTTACTCAAATTTCAAGTGTAGACACTCATTGGATGTGGAATTAAATTCCACATCCAACCAATACCCAATATGCATACTTTTTAGAAGACCCACATTGATAAAAATTGAAGATACATTTAAAAATAGTGTGTTCAAACACATTGTTTTTTAATGTATCTTCATTTTTTATCAATCTGGGTCTTATCAAAAGTATGCATAATGGGTACTCATTGGATGTGGAATTTACTTCCACATCCAATGAGTGTCTACATTTGAAATTTGAGTAAACATGTAAGTAGATAAGCTGAAAATACAATTTAAAAAGGTATTTTTTCTTCTTTTCCCTCCAAAATATTTGCATGTACCTATTTTTTTAATTTAAAGGATTTTTATTGGTTTATATATTATGACATTGAAATTATATGAAGATTTCATGGCCACTTTTAGGCTGAAATTTCCTCTAATGTGACATGCTCATGAGACAAATGAGTCTCAAAGAGGTAGAATAAATAGTGATGGAAATGCCCCAAAACAACCCCCTAGCCCTGACAGCATCACTTCTGAGTTTTTTCAAGAATGGTGGAATATTATAGGGTTCGATGTGCAAATAGAAGAAGAATCAAGGAAATCATCAACCCTACGCACAATCCTAGATGCCACCTTCATAGCTCTCATGCCAAAAAATTCTCAAATTGAAACCCTTGTTGACTTCAAGCCCATTGCTCTTTGCAATGTTATTTATAAGATAGTCTCAAAGGTCATTGCAAATATACTTAATCTCCTACTACCCTACATAATTTCTTAAGAACAATCATGTTATTTATAGGGAAGACAAATTCTTGACAGTATCATCACTTCCCATAAGCACATCCACTGCCTCTCCTCCTTTAAAAACCTATGCATGATTATCAAACTAGACATGTCTAAGGCTTTTGACAATCTTAGTTGGCAGTTCATATCCCTCATGTTGAAAGTCTATGGAATCGTTTACCCTTGGATTTCTTGGGTTATGAAATTGATATATAAAGCTTTATTCTCTATCGTCATCAATGGATCACCCTCCCCCACCTTCTACCCCTCTCATGGCATTAGGAAAGGTAATCCTCTCTCTCCCTACATTTTCCTCCTCATGGTGGATGGTTTGGGAAAATCTCTTAGTCATGCATCCTTTGTTGGCTCCCTCAAAGGCCTCCTTAATGGGCCCAATAATACCCCATCCATTCACCATCAATTTGTTTATGGCACCCTTCTTATGGTTCAACCCACCATCAAAGAAGCATTGTCTTTTCAAACCATCCTCTCTAAATTTTCAAGTGCCTCTACAACTAACATTAATCTCACCGAATCTTAAGGTTTTTTCTTCAACACTCCTTTATCCATTCAGTCCAACATCTCCAGAATCCTTGGAATACAGTGTAGCTCCCTTCCATCCAAATACCTTGATGTCTCGCTAGTCATAAATCCCCTCAAAATCAAAGTTTGAGAAGACCTTTTATAAAAAATGGAGCATAAGACTTCATGTTGGACCTTCAAAGTCTTAAATATGACCAACAGGCTTATCCTTAAATATGCACTTCATGCAATTCCTTTGTATCGCATATCTTCTATTGTTGATCCTAAATTTGTTCTACACAAGATCTAATCCATCCAAAGACTTTTCTTATGGGGAGGAGCCAAGCAGGAGAAAAAATGTGCCCTTGTTGCATGGAAAAAATAATGAAAACCAAAAAAAGTAAGAGGTTTGGGACTAAGATATCCAAAAAATTTAAGCCAAGATATGTGAGTAAAAATGTGTTGGAGATGGATCAAAAACCCAAGAGCTCTCTGGAGAAAAATATGGAAAAACAAATACACCCCACAATTTTATCAAAATCAACTAATAAGACTACAAGGGAAAATAAAGGGCTCACACTTATGTAACTAGGCATGGTACAATAAACATCTTATACAAAATCACAACATCTGGGAAATTCGATATGGGAACCTATCACTCTTTTGGGAAGACTCCTAGAAGCAATGGCCAAAACTTGAGCAGAGAGAAGGCATGAGCAACATAAAACCTATAATAATAGGGTAAAAGTCTAATAAATCAATACTGGAAGCAATCATCAAAACAAACTCAATGGAGACAATGTGAAAACAATAGGAAATGGACCAACAAACATAGCATGAACTCATTACAAATCATAGAAAAGGAATTGGCTCTCAAGAAAATCAAAATCCATAATGGGGATGATATTCTTAGAATGGAGCACAATCATTAAGGTAACTTCAATCTCAAAGAATCTTGCAACATTCTTGTAGGAACCATGGAACAGAACGAGGAAAAAAAATGGAAACAGATTATGGAAAGCATAACTTTGACCCAAAACAATTTTTTTTATTTGGCTTCTCCTACAAGACAAACCCCTAACATGGGATGTACGATATAAAGGAGGTTTCCAAGGCCCAACCCAATGTTATGTATGCTTCTCAAGTACATAAATTATGGAGCACCTTCTAAATGTTTTTTAATTTTCCTCAAAACTATGGGACATATTAACCATACTTTTTAGGCAAAATGACAGAAACATGACTAGCATACTCTCCATGCTTGAAGAATGGAGATCAATACCCTTTAAATATAACATCATCAACATAGCCTAACAATTATTTCTAGGATTAATCATCTGGGAGATATGCAAAAAGCACAAAAAAATAATATTCAAGTACAAATATAAAGAACTAAACAACATCTAGCATTCAATCATTAAAAAATTTAAAGAAACAATCATAATCTCCCCCTGGACCACTCAGGATTAGGAAATTGAATCAGATGAATCAACTATATTCAGGATTTTGGGGTTGCACCAATCAATAGCACTCAATCAACTACATGATCCTCCTTACAAACAAACAAGTCCCAACAATTGGAAACCCCTACCAAATGGATTTGTCAGACTAAATTTTGACAGAGCTTCCAAGGGAAATCCAGGTTCAGTTAGCTATAGAAAATAATTTCGAAACAAACAAGGCCATATTCTTCATGCATATGTTGGAACCCTAGGTAATGATAGCAACAATGTAGCAGAATTATATGAAATGCAGCAAGGGATAATAATATCCAATCAAAGAAATATGAAAAAAAACTTATAATAGAGGGGGACCCAAAAACCATCATCTAAATGATCAAAAAAATCCAAAGTGGTTCCAGTCTTGCCAAAGATACAAACAATTGGATCCTAGAAAAAATAGAGGCACAAGTAGCAAGAATCAATGGACTCATTCCTCAACATATCTTAAGGAGTGGCAATAAATTGGCAGATAAGTTAGAAAATGCAAGCCTAAACTATTATGAGGAAGTCTTGGAATCAAATTGGAATCAACTCACCTAGAGAAATTGAAAGAGACTTGTAGAAGAATAGAAAAACAAGATCGCAATCCCAACAATGTGTGAGTTTATGGGCCATCTAACCCAACCTAGATATGACAACATGCAAGAAAATAAATGAGGGAAGGTTTCCTTCCACCTAGAAACATGCATGGTTACAAAGTTGTCGAGCAAAGGGACAAGCATATGGCAAGTTAATGGTTTTTCTTGTGATGTAGAGTCAATTCTTGTAGTGTTTAGGGAAGGTACAATTGCACATGGTTTCGCATACGGAGGAAAGAAGTTCACTCATGATGGAAGGTCGTGGAGTGCAGCAAGTTATTAATTTTCAAAGGTGGCAACAAGGAGAATTTTTGGAGAGAAGAGAGTTCTTATGCATGCTTATAAGCATCTAGACATGGTGTGAGGAAAACAAAGTTGGAATCCTTGGATAACAAAAATTAATCCATGGAGAAACTAAACCTATGGGGTATGATCTTGATCTTGAATTTTGATTCCTTAAACCTTCTCTCTCTCTCATAATTGACCTCTCATAGCACTTATGGTAATTAAAAGTTTAGTCTCTTGATTCTGCATCTCTAAAATCACATTCCAATTCTAAATTATCTTATCTCTCATTATC
This sequence comes from Pinus albicaulis, assembly GCA_034641835.2. NCBI lineage: Eukaryota > Viridiplantae > Streptophyta > Pinopsida > Pinales > Pinaceae > Pinus > Pinus albicaulis. The sequence continues at coordinate 795,607,113 of CM076582.1, read as the reverse complement.
TTTGGTTATATTTTCTCCCCTCATTGGGCTTATCATTCTAGGTGGTATGTTTCTTCTCTAGTGGCATCCCCTTTTCTCCTATGTTTCTCTACTCCCATTCCCCTCCCTAGTCATCACCTCGGTCCCCCTACTTTTTTTCTTGGTCAACCCTCCCTATCCATGGTTTATCCTACCTCATCCTCTCTCCCATTTGTGCTCCCAAGTCCCCTCCCACTCTCCCTTCTATATCTCCCCTTATTTCATCTTCTCTTGCGAAACACTTCCCTCTTTTTCCTAGTCATTAGTCTTCTGATTTCCCTACATGGTTAGGGGAAAAAATTTTGGGCCATCTCGCAAAGGCATGTGAGTATGTTCTAGTCCCTCCTCTTCACCAGACTTCATTCCTCCCTCCATTCGTGGCACCCGTGCACAGTCGGATTTTAGAGATGTTATCAAAATATATACGGATATCATCCATGCGGATGTTTAGAGAGAAATATATGACATTAAAGAACAAGTAAGGCTAGGGAGGTACATTCCTGATATGCACGTGGACCAGGAAACTAGATACTAGATCCTAGACATTGGTAACTCTACCAAATCCATAACGTCGTCAATATATATTGGAATATAAACACTCTAAAGGGAAGATTCCTTATAGACAAGGTTGATACTCAATAGGAAATAATCATATTTATGGAAGAACATATGGAGAAAGTGGACAAAATTAACAGGAAAATCACACTCCTGACTAAGAGGTTGAAAAGCATGGATCTCTCTACATCGAACTCTGATAAAAATTCTCAACTACTTGGCCCATTGAACAACCCTATAGAATGAAAGTCTACAAAGCACCATCTCATACCAACAATTTATTTTTCATTATTTTTTGTATGATTCTCAGCCTATTTTTAGTTTTCTATGCAACATTCTATGCAATTTTTGTGTTATCATATTTTCAAGTTATGAACAATTACAAAATTTTGTGCTTATGCTATGAATTTGGTTTCCCAAGTGGTAGACTAGTAATGACCACCATTGATGTATGCTCATTTTTTTTATCGTAATACAAATATTCCAATTTCACAAAAAAATGTTTACAATTTAAATCATATTCAATTTTAAACATTTACGACTCAAATAATGTGTAATATAATTGAATTAAAGAAAAAAACACAAATTTATAATGTTATATTAAACAATATTTCAATTTTAAATGTTTTTAATTTATTTGATGTTGAATATTAAGTATTTCGAATTCAAATAATGTGTAATATAATTGAATTAGAAAACACAAATGTTGCATTAAATAATATTTCAATTTTAAACATTTACAATTTAATTAATGTTCAATATAATTAAGTTAAGGAAATAACTTATTAATTAATATTCAATATAATTAAGTTAAAGAAAGAAATTTTAATATTACAGTAAAGAATATATTTAAAAATATTTAATTTTCAAACATTTTCAATTTACATAATGCTCAATATAATTCAATTAGAGAATGAAATTTTAAAAAAAAGTTATATAAATATCTTTTAAAAAAAATAGTAAAATCATATTTACTTACAGCTTACTACTGAGGAAACCACGCCATAGCAAGTCCTAAAATAATCATAATATAATCTCATGAAAAAAGGTATTATAACCTAAATATATTAAATGTAAATCAATCTAAATAGTGCATAAGATATATTAGGAAATTGTTAAATACTCACATAAAATTAGAATTTAGATAACTCGTGAGATGTCTATTATTCACAAATATATACATATAAGTACATGTTTTTTGACCCTTGGTTTTCATATTCCAAGTGATCTCTTGGACTCTAATGATTGTTCATATTCCACACCATAACCATTAGCAGATTAGGGGTGCAACAATCCCCCCTTATTTTGAAGGGGTATATATGAGTCCAAGAAGAGAGTTGAAATACAAAAAAAAAAAAAAAAACATGGCAACAATTAGTTGAATGTGCTCTCTAAAATGATGGTATAAGGTGGATAACTTGAGGTCTCAATTGGTTATGTTTTAAGGTTTATCACCAACAATGGAACGTTCGGTGTAGTTCCTGGAACAATTCTAAATATGCCTAGAAGTTTAAGTATTCTACTAGAAGAAGTGCTCCCTAATGTTGTGAAAAGGGAGACCATTGAGGTCTCAACCTAGAACGCTTGATGTAGTTCCTGGAATAGTTTCAAATATAAAGGTTGAAGTCTTATGCTAGAGGAATTGTTCTGAAAAGGGATACCATTGAGGTCTCAACTTGTGGCGGTGTTGACAGTGCTATAAATCCATCAACCAAGGGATCTCGCTGATGTGAAGTCCCAATTAGACCTCACACCATTTGGAGTAGGAGCCCCATCCGAAATATCGACATAGTTGTCATATATTCTTATAGATTTTCCTTGACTCTAACTATTGGCAAGAGAGTGGAGTGCACATGCGCCTTCAAAAAGCAAGGGGGGTGTGCCCAGTGAGTGTTCGATCGTATGTGTGTCAAATTCCTTCTACTGCAGGGGAAAGAAAAGGTGAGCCTCTAAGAGAGAGGTAGAAGTACCACCCAATAAGAGACACACAAAAACAACAAGATCCATCTAACACCTAGTGTAATATTCCACAATGGATGCTACAGTCATTATAACCAATGAATAAGAAAGTTTTGTCTAATATCCTGCGAAATATTCCACGATGATGGAACAAAAATAATGTCCATTACAACACATTCTCAGTAAGATAATTACTAAAACAACTGAAGTAGTTCAACAATCTTATCACATGTGAAAGCAAACATGAAATACAAACATTTGCAGAATATTCTTACAAACATTCATAATTCATGCATGAATAATTTGTTGGCCTTAAACGCTTTTGTTAATAAGTAAAAGTTCCAAGACACATGTATACAATGAACCTCACTAGATCCAATAGTGGAGCATTGGAGCAGCTCCTTGCTCCACAAAATAACTATCTTATCTCTCTAATGCTTTGTTGGTGGAGCCAAGGTGAAAATTCGTTTTCTCATACAATGAGGGAGTGTATATAACCAAGGGTGACTCTTTGACTACCCTCATGATTGTTTGACTTCCCATGACTTTTCAACTTACATGACTCTTTACATTCCATGTGTGTCTTTTGGACTTCCACTTTACAATACATTTTGAATACAATATACATGGTGCACAATAGTGATGTTGCCTATGACCACTCATGACATGACATGACACTATTGACATGTACTGCTTGATTACATGGAAATTTCAAGCTACTGTTGCTACTAAGAGTTGAGTTTCTTCAAGAAAGAGCTTTCATTTTATCCTCTGCATGCCTTGGTGATAAGGAGTCTTCAATAATCTCATGTCTTAGATAGTGGTCACAAACTAGTGTTCTTTCACTCTCTTCTAAATCAATCATCTTGTGAGTTTAGCTGCAAGACTATATTTGAGCATGCTTCCCTCCTTCTTCTCCTCCTTCATCATCTTTCCATGACATGATAGAGTACCAGTTCTTGCAATTCATTCATGATGGGATGAAATCAATCTGGAAACCCCTAACCTAAGATGATGCATTTGGATCCATGAACTGAGCTAGAACAAGTGACAGGTTGGAAAAGGAGGCTCAGGGACTGCGCAGATGTGTAGTTTAGGTAGGCAAGGGGAAGCCCTAAGCCTTGAGACTTCGCAGTGCATAGTTCAAGCTGGGTTGGGGGACATGACTGCATAGTTTCTGGAGCTAGTGGGACAGGTTGTAGGGATTGGCATTGGGAGAAATTATTGTGCATTTCTAGGTGGCAAGGAAGGCCTAGGTAACTGCGCATTTCATAGTTACAAGGCTCAGGGGATGAGCCTAAAGTTTGAGGTTACAAAGTGCGGAGTTCAAGTTGGGCTAGACGCCATGACTATGTAATTCTGGAGGTCAAGGTGAAGTCTTGGTCATAAAAATTATGCAATGGAGCAGTCTTGGGAGGCAAGTACTTCGCACTATGCATTTCCAAGTAGAAAGGTCACATATTGAGGACTAAGACTATTGAATGCGCATCTTAGGGGGAGTCTGGTGAAGCTAATTTGCTCGCTCTGGAAGTTTTCTGAAAAAATGACTAAGTATGGTACCAGTGAGATCGATGTTAACAATGACTAACTTTGAATGTGATCACATACTTAGCATATATTGACAACTCAAACAACATATATCTTCAATGACATAAAAACAAATCATTATCCTTTGTGTGACATTTTTACAACCAGATATGACAAGTGTGACACCCAAGATACACTTTTACGACGACTATGACAACACTTATTCGACAGTGCTCAAAAATTTGGAAATGAGTGCGACGGATACTTACAAGCTTGGAACAACTCATTTGAAAAAAGGTGACCTCTTGGAACCACTAGAACAAGATCATACATACAATACAACATCCAACATGCTAAATACAACACTTTTCTTATCTTGTGAAAGGGATCACAACACCTTAAGAAAGTCAATAAAATTAACCTCAAAGTTTGTGACAGCAATGAACAAGACCAAGGAAGGCTCTAAAATTTGGTATAGTCCAAAATTTTGGAGGGGGTTGTAGAAGCTACAACATTTGGCGACAAACTAGTAGAACTCTAGCTTCTCTGTCTCGGTTAACTTCTTTCGTACAGGGCCTTCATTCTTCAGGGAGTATTGATTCATCCTGCAGATCACTTTGGTTTCCCTGCATACCCCATGAATAGACTAAGCCCCCATCATGCCATTAAATTTTAACTCAAAAAACATTCAGCTTTATCACAATGCTTAAAGCAGGGAGGGTAGTGAAGCTCGTGAGTTTAATATTTTAAGAGTATAAGTTTTTCATCTTTGGTGTTGCTCTGCTGCCAGCAGGCCTGGATAGTAGCCCGGAAGAGTCACTTTAGGAACACAAACATCGCTCCACTTCTTGTGAGCTTGAATAGTACCTCGATGGAGTTTCTTTCTTTATCTCTTTGTGCAATAATCCTTTCTCTTATCTCACCTTTATTTATTTTTTTGAAAAGAGGATTGTGCAATTTTGGGCAGAAGTGGGATCTCGACTTATTGACAGTAGGAGAGGTTTGTCCTTTAGAGAAGTATATATGTTCCTCTGATTTATTTTTTCTCGTTTAGATTTTCCCCTTATCCATTTTTACTGATTGAATAAGCATGAAAACACCAAAACAAGAGAATAAAATATAAGCACAAGGTTTCCCAGATAAACACGAGTTCATGGTTTGCCCAAAAATCTCCTTACAGACAGATCATATTTTCCGTCGGAACTTCATCGACCAAAATACATAACCAATACAAGGAATATGGACCAAAGGCTAACCAAATGTTGAAGTGTCACAAGGATCCTTAGACTTCATCCACACACAATCTTAGAAACCAACACATGGACAAGGAAAACACTTATTCACATGATGAAAGCAAAAAGGGACAAACAACAAGAAACAAAAAAAGAAACAAAACAGAAGGAAAGACAACATACAAAAAGGAAACAAAACCAGAAGATAAGAAAAGAAGATAAATTAAAGCATAATGCAAGAGAAAAGTTAGAAAAGACAAGAGAGACTAAAGAGAACAAGACAGGATGGGTGCAGGAGAAGGAAAACTAAGATGCAACTAATCTTACTCCTAACCTAATAGCTAGTAGGTTGGGGTCACATGTAATGAAATTTCCAATGAATCCAGCGTAGTTGTTCCCAACCTGCATCCACAAATATATGAAAAATTAAAACAGATAAAAAGTAATGTGCAATAGAAAAGAAAAAGACATGAATATCTTGCACAAAAATTTTGAAGGTCTTGTTTGTCAACAAAAAGATAGGCCAAAGTCACCACTTCTAACCAATTTATGATCTTACCTCTTTGATGAAAACAATCATTTAACAAACCTTTTAAGCTTCTTGCGAATGTGTCCCCATCTGCACCAAACTCCTTAGCAAGCATGAAGAAAATTTGAATTTTGTTATTTACGATCAAGCTTTCCAGGTAAGGTTGTTCCAACCATTCAACGATTTGATCATAAAATTCATGTGACCCTCTTGAAAACCCCGAAATATTTGGAAAGATAAATTTTCAATTAGAGGCACAGGATTACGATGGGAATCTTGTGAGGGAAAATAGATTTGATCATATTCAGTAGTCATGTAGAGACAATGAGGACCTGACGTAACCATTTAAAAAGGTTGAAGTACCTCAACCACTCGACAAAAACATGAATAGTGAGATGTTGAATGATGAATATCGAAGGATGTAAAACAATTTTCATCAGATAAGTTGATGAAAAAATGATAGGTTGAATGAAATTCATTAGTGACCGAATAATGATCATATGGGCTGATTAAAGCATTTGATTCCCAATTTGTAATTCACCAAGATAAATCAATTTGGGAAACTTTTTTAATGCTCTGAACAATCAAACCAAGTTCCTCATAAGCTAAATATGACAAACCATTTTCCTGTAACTGGTGACAAACTGTACAAGCATTATAACCATAAAAATAATTTAAAAGGGATGTCAGCACAAAAAATTCATGAGACCAGTCAGGACATGGTGAATGCATAAGAACTTGATTTGCAGAATAATGGAAGCATTAATTTTCACTCAAGAGGATTTCAGGTGTGATGAAGAACCAGATTTGCGATATGATGTTCAGCAATAAATCCAGGAGTTGTTGATCATGAAAAAAAATTGATAGATATGATTCCTTAAGCAAAATATGGTCTTTGGAATGATCAACTTCACAATTCCATGACTCTATGAGAGATACACATTCCAAATCCAAGTTTGATGCAAGAGATTTGCATGAAGATGAATGAACCGAAAAATATTCTTGCATCCAAAATACCAAACATCTTCGAGAAAGACATTTACATAAAGTGAAACCATGCAAAGAGAACGATTGTGCGAGAGAAACCATATCTGACTTAGTTCAGGGGGCTTACTAGAGTCCCAAGATCCTGACATAACCATCAATGGAATTTGAAGTTCCTCGACTCCTTGGCAAGTCCTGGAACTTTCCAGGATTGTAAAATCACATTTTGAAGCTTGAACCAAATCATGCATGGTTTGAGGATAGTTGCTACCATTGGCTCCAATAAGGCCACTTCTCACCAAATTGAAGCTTTCTTTGCCACAAATTTTACCGGATTTTTCAACTTCAAAAGCCAGATTACTCAAGTCGAAAGATTCTTCTGATCACAAATTCAAAGATAAATGAATCAGGGAAATTTCATGAGAAAGATGATTTGAAGATTTTCCTTCATGAAAGAGGAGATATGATGAGGGATGGGAAGAGTACTCTATGATTTGATTGGTTTCAATTTCATCATCAGCAATCTCACAACCCTGTGTCAATCGAGAAGATAACTCATCTGATGAAGAACCTAAAGGGCATGGAGTATCTTCATCGCAAGTAGATTCATATTCTTAGTGTCAATTTTTGCATCCTTCCACCAGTGATCAAATAAAATCTTTTCATGTCATGTTAGGCTCCCATTTTGAAATTTTTGTCATTCCATTAGATCATCTTGCAAAAATTTGGTCACTTGGTGCAGATTTAGGTCTGATCTCAGTCCTTTTAAAATTTTACTACTTGTTGGCTCATTTCACCACTTTGTTGAGTGTACCACTATTCATGAGTTGCCACCATCATTTCAAGTATTTTCATTATGGTTTCATTCAATTAGAGTTTCCATTAGGTATTAGGGTTTCCAAGGTCATCAAATCACCATTTCATGCATAAATTCCAGCAAATGAAGGAGTGCCAATAAAAAAATTTCATCAGTAAGTTTGATTTGTAAATTTGATTTCAGAGCAAGATGTAATTTTATGTTCCTAATTTGTAATACATTCTTAGAGTTCCAAGTAGTTTCACACTCAAAATTCCGTCAGCAAATAAGCAAAGTTCCAAAAATTCAATCAATGTTCCGAAGCCATCAAAATATGAAGTTCGATGATTAGATTCAGAAATTGAAGGTAAAGAATCAATGTAAAGTCAATTTCAAGAAAGGAAAAGTGGGTCTCAGTTTGTTTAATGACATTTCTCCAAGCATAAAGGCTCCTAAAGACCAAGAAGTCATTCATTTTCATCCTTAAGCATCAAGCTGTCCAAGTTCCCCAAGGAAAAAATTGAGTTTTTCTTCACAAAATCGAGTTCTATGTCATTCGCTATGCTTTTTCCAAAGGCGTTGCACTTTTTGCAAGAGGGACACTGCACTTTTTCCAAAGGCGTTGCACTTTTCACAGTCCCTCGTTGCACTTTTCCTCTATATGCTGCGCTTTTTTCAGAAGGTAGCCACAGTCCCAAATCTTCCTTGCAGGGGTTCCAAGCTTCATTTCAGGTTTTCTACACTTGTTTTCAAGTAAGTACACCTCTTATAGACCCTCCTTTCATCTTGTGGTGTTAATTTTATGGTGCATACCCTCCCTTACCCTCTATGTCATATTTTTAAAAAATGAAACCCTATTTCATAGACTATAAGCTTAAATACTTTCCCCTGGACCAAATTTACCTTCCCCACACCCTAACTCATTCCCCACTACCCTTATATTCACTCATTTCCCATTCCCAAGCTCTATTCCCTAAAACACTTCCACCTTAGTTGTGCTTTCCTAGGCAGCTAGATACCTCCCTGTAATAGAAATTTCCTCCCCTATTTCCCTAAAAATTTCACCCTCACATCACTTCCCTAAGCTCCCTAATCCCTTTACACATTTCCCCAAATTTTCTCTCACTCATCCCAACCCCCTAACCCTACAAGCCTACTCCATTTCCCTTCCCTTCTTCCTTAGGGTTTTCAAAACAAAAATAAGAATAATGGAGGAGGAAAGAAACATCATGGAGGAGGAAAGAGATGCCACAGAAGAAGAGAAGAAAACATATAACAAAGGAGGGAGAATTATGAGATTAGAGCCATCAGACACTAGGGAATTAATGGCATCAACCTTAGCTGTCAAATGTTTCCAGCATATAGGTTGCTTTGAATTTTGTGAGATGGTACAAAGAGTCCAAAGTCATCCTACTTTTACCGGGATTTTCATCAGCAACCTCAAAAATAACCAAGTGACTATAGCAAGGGTGACTTTCACCATTTCCACTGACATCATTGTAGCAGCAACAGGGATACCCAATGTGGGTGAAAAATGGTTCAAGACTAAGGATTTGGATGCCCAGCTATATGAACCATACCTCAAGGCACCTTATAAATATAATATCAAAAAGATATTTCCTTTTGGTCAGTTGTCGAACATGTTTTCCCCCATAATGAAAATCATCTTGAAATACTTCACTTGTGAGGGCAGATTCTCCATATTATATAGCTATCACATCAGGTTGCTCATGAATTTCACTAGGGTGAAATTGCTCAACCTTCCTTACTACTTGTATAGGAGTATTGACAAGATGGCCTACATAGTGGAAAATAGAGATTATGAGCTTCAGATGAACAACCCCTTCCATCACTCTCTCATTAAAATAATTTTCATTCATCACCTCAATCAGTTGAACATAGCATGGGAGTATTTCATTGAGGTAGATGTCTTCACTGCAGCACAAAGTCAACCTGTTAGACCTATTCCACCACCAACATTAGTTCCTCACAAGAAAACTAGGTTATATAGCAAGGCTACAGTGAAAGAGACCAAAGAGGTCAAAGAGGTCAAAACCTACCAGAGGGGACCTAGGAAAGTGTTTGCTCCACAGATTGTGGAAGGGGCCTTACCTTCTTCATCAACAAAATAGGGAAAACAAAAGCAGTAAGAGGCAGTTGTTCAAGAGGAGGAAGACCTTCATGAGGAAGAAAGAGAGTTTGACCTAGTGGACTTATATTTACAAGATGATCATGAGACCTCAAGCTTGATCATCAAAGAGAAATATGCCACAATCAAAGAGTTGCAGGGCAATATGGCCAGAGAACAATTTGTCATCTCCTTTCTTGAACAAGAAAACAAGCAGCTGAAATATAAACAAACACTCTTAGAGATAGCATTGTTGAAGGCCAAGAGGCAAGACACTGAAGGTAAAGCAATGGTGACACTTGATAAGTTTGATCATGATGACACTCCAACCACCAAGAAAAGACCAAAAAAAAGAGGTCTTAAGAGAGCATTAGAGCAGGAAAAACATGAGGCAGAACAACTCAATTTTGAGGAAATCAATGATGACAAAGAAGTGTGGCTTGACAGAGTGATCATCCACCTTGAAAAACTCCTCCATAAGGCCAATAAGGATAATGAGATGCTCAGACACATGGCTAACATGTACACCATTAGAAACAAGATTTGCAACATCGGGATCAAACAATTGAAGGATAAACTCAAGCCAACCTTAATCAAGAAAAAGGAAGAGGAAAAACTTGAGTTACTTGTTGATGCCTCCTTGATTGCTTGAGACGCTTCATCAGAACTTCATTCACCAATTTTGAATAATTTTGGACAAGTTTTGAATGTTTTGGGCATTTTTGAAAATTTTGACAGAATTTTTTGCACAGTCGGCCTGCAAAAAGCTCAGCATGGGCCACGTTGCGCTTTTTGTGGAGGCCTCCAAATGAAAAAATATTTGCATATTTGGATTCAGAATGATGTCTACATCAACTTTTGACTACTGACACTCAAAAAACAAAGATTTTGACAGGTGGAAATGGTCGAAAACCACTCAAAAAACACCTTTTTGCCTCCTTTTTGAGCCTCTCGCTACGCTTTTTTACCAGTATTGAGAGATTGCATTTTTTAGGAGCTTCACTCAACCATTTTCATAGCTTGAGAAAATTTTTGACAACTAGACTAGAATATATTTTCAATGAACCATCTTGGGTCCAATTTGGACTTCAGGAAGTCACTCAAAATGTAGTTTGAAGGCCCATGTTGCGCTTTTCACCAGGCACGTTGGGCTTTTTATAGTTGACTGATTTTTTCAAAATTTTCCAGTTTTCTCAGTTGATTAATGGATTCCAAGGATTTTTACTGATGTAATTATAAAATGTAAATGTAATTATGCCATTAATAGTTACTAGAGCTATATACATCAAGTAAATATGTAAATTTGAGTCAAAGTGAATCATTTTCATGAATGACAGAGATGAGTTTGTTGACCTCCATAGTCATTAGGATTCCAGATGACCACTTTGGGGATCAGCTCCAAAACTCAGGGATTTGACCCCTGAGAGTGGGAGAAGTAGTTTTTGGTCTATATCTTTCATTTCCTTTCTTATTGCAAGGGTTGGATGTTGTGTAATTGGTCATTGAACACCAGTGTAATCAGAATTTTTGGCAGGAACTAATAGACTGAGTTGAAACTATTTTGGTGGGATTCCCGTGGTAATGTGTTTTAGCATTTATTCCTCTTATGTTTGAAAATGTTTGAATGTATTGTGATTTCCATATTCATGCCACCTCTGAATTTAATTTATTCCTAAGTCAGATAAACATAATTCATTTAGATGATGCGCTATTTTGGAGCAATAGTTACAATTTTGATTCATCTTATTCTTATTGAAAAGAATTCATGTTTTCCATGCTCTTTTTTGAAACCATAGCAGTCTAAACCACTCCATCAAGATACCTTAATGTGTTAAAGTGCTTACCTACCTTGCCCCATCAGGTCTCTGCAATTCTGATTTTTTTTTTTCCCTGACCTAGTTCTTCCTTCATCTTTTTCACCATCCAACACCCAAAATCAATCAAATCAAACCCTAGTGCTACTATACCTAGCCTAAAATATCATTTATCTAGTCATATTGACTGTGATCTCATGGAAAGAGCCCTCTCCTACCTAGTAGGGCTAGCTACTTGGTAAAATATTGGTCTGTGGTTACCTTTGTTGGTCTCTTCCTCAGCCTTGGAGATCCAGTGGAGTGATAAAACATACCAAACAGTGGAACACAAGGGATAGTGAGATGAAGAGGAAGTTTTGATAAGAACATATTCTTTGACCAAATCAGATTCTCGATCTAAGTTAAAATCCTCATGATAAATCGAAAGATCATATGGTGCACTTGGGAATCTGTCAGCGCATACATCATAAAAATCATTTTCATCGAAATGGCTATTTCCCAAGGCTAAGAATTCATTGGAAGAACTGATTGCATTTGATTCATTATCGAGATTACCAGAGTGAAAATCATCCAAGAATGGAAGTGTGTCATCTTCATGTGGAGGATTTTGAAAAATAGAAGCAAGATTGAAAGCCTCTTCACCTTCCTTCTCCTCTACCTATTTAATATGACTACCTTGTATCTTATCGCAATTTGAACCAGCAGCATGAAAATCAAGAGAGTGTGAAAAAATACCTAGTGGAACATATTCCTCAAATGTAACATGGTACAAAGAGTCATGGCATGTAGATGATAGAGGATCACATAAATCATATTCAAGACTAGAGATATGAATAGTAACCTCATATTATGGAATGGAGGAGTTAGTCTTCACCATAGGCTTCATGAGCCATTCTGGAATTTCCTCCATTGAATTTGAGTTATGACAAGTGGAAGAAGAATGAGAAGATAGATTAGGAATTTGATTAGCAAATCTCCCAACATTGTTATCATCACATGGAGGCACCCTCATCGGAACTAGAAAAGGAGGAGGACAAGGAACAAAAGGAATAGTAGGTTCCTTCTCTGAAATTAGAGGTGTCTAATGATTCACAAGAGTTGGGGGAGTGGGAAAATCAAGGGGGTTAGGTTCACCACGTAAAGCGATAAGAACCAAACGCTCAAACTCTTGTTTCAAGAAATCCCAATTCAGATCTTCTTCCATAATTTCATATCAAAGGTGAAGGAATTGATTAGAAAAATCCTCAACTTATTCATTAGGCTTCATTATTAAGAGATTGATTCTTCTACAAAATTTTCGGTGATTATACCTACCAAAGGCTTGATGAAGCTCCCTGAGGAATGAATAAGGGAATGAATGTAAGCAAGTGGCAAGGTATGACACCATCGATTAACACGACCTTCAAGGGCGAGGAAGAAAAGCACACAAGAAAATTTGTCATCATCGATTTCATAAGATTCACAAAATTTAAGAAAATCATAAATGTGCTTGGTTATGGATGTTTTTTCCTCACCATAAAACTTTAACCGAGACAAGCGATAGAGAGGCTTGTCAAGGATTAATAATTGATAAAGGAAAAATTTAGAGAAACACCCTAGGAGAAATATTTCAGGATGAGACATTTTAGATAAGAGGTTCAAACCAGATTCAACAAACTCAACTTGTCATATGGCCCTACTTCTAACACCATTGTTAACGGTGAAAATATTTCAACCAAGGGGTATCCCTGATGTGAAGTCCCAAATAGACCTCACATTGCTTGGAGTAGGAGCCCCATCCGTAATATTGGCCTGGTTGCCATGTATTCTTATATATTTTCCTTGACTCTAACTATTAGCAAGAGAGACGAGTGCACATGCATCTTCGAAAAGAAAGAGGGGTGTGACTGGTGAGTGTTCGATTGTATGTGTGTCAAATTCCTTCTACTGTAGGGGAGAGAAAAGGTGAGCCTCTAAGAGAGAGGTAATAGTACCACCCAAGAAGAGACACACACAAACAACAAGATATGTCTAACATTCAGTGGAATAGTCCAAAATGGATCTAGCTGTCCTTATAACTAATGAATTAGAAAGGTTTGTCTAATATCCTACGGAATAGTCTGTGAGGATGGAACAACAATAATATCCATTACATCACATTCTCAATAAAATAAGTACTAAAACAAACAAAATTAGTTCAACTATCTTAGCACATGTGAAGCAAACATGAAATAAAAACATCCCCATAATAGTCTTAAACATTCATAATTCATGCATGAATAACATGTTGTCCTTGAAGGCTTCTATTATTAAGTAAAATTTCTAAGAAACATGTATACAGTGAACATCACTAGATCTAATAGTGGAGCGTTGGAGCCACTCCTTGCTCCACAAAAGAACTAGATTGTCTCTCTAATGCTTTGTTGGTGGAGAAAAAGTGAAATGTCCTTTGGTCATACAATGAGGGAGTATATATAACCAAGGGTTCCTCTTTGACTACCCTCATGACTGTTTGAATTCCCATGACTTTTCAACTTACATGACTCTTTACATTCCATGTGTTTCCTTTAGACTTCCACTTTACAATACATTTTGAATACAATATATATGGTGCACAATAGTGATTTTTCCTATGACCACTCATGACATGACATGACATGACATTGCTGACATGGATTGCTTGATGACATGGAAATGTCAAGCCACTGCTACTACTAAGAGTTGAGTGTATTTACGAAAGAGCTTTCATTTTCTTCTTTGCATGCCTTGGTGATAAGGAGTCTTCAATGATCTCAAGTCTTGGATAGTGGTTGCAAACTAGTGTCCTTTAGCTCTCTTCTCAATCAATCATCTTGTGAGTTTAGCTGCAATAGTGTCTTTGAGCATGCTTCCCACCTTCTTGTCTTCCTTCATCATCTCACCATGACATGATAGAGTACATGTTCTTGCAATTCATTCATGACGGGATGACATCAATCTGAAAAATCCCTATCCTAAGATGATTCATTTTAATCCATGAGCTGAGCCTGTAACAAGTGATGGGCTAGATAAGGAGGCTCAAGGATGTTAATTTTTCAATATTGCACTATGATGTATCAGTTGCTTGAGCCCAAATTATATTTCCATTAACAATGTATTCAGAATTGTGTAATATAAATAATCATAACTATAACTGAAGATAGAACAATGCATGCAACGGAAGAGAATACAATATCACAACCATGAGACACAGAAATTGGTCCAAGACAAGGGTAAAACCCCACTATGGGGGAAACCCTTTCAAATCTTCTTCTTCTATAGGTTGTCTTCAAAATATTTTAGAAAAGAGTACAATGAGCCCAGTACATGTATACAATGAAATTAAATAAATATAATCTGCAGAATGACATGTCTACAATAGAAAGACACGAAACCAATGGATCACCAATACTAGGTGATCTCAGCTGCCCAGATCTATATCTAGATCTAGAATATTGGCGATGATTGTTGTAATGTGCCTATGACTATGTGATGGATGAGTGATGACGTTGCGCAAGTAACTGACAGAGATCCGAAATCAATTTTCCCAATAACTCTTAGAGCCACGACCTTAACAATCCCTACTCACTACTTTGAGGCTCAGAGCCGCTACCACAGAGGTATGTGCCCGCGAATAAGGGTCTCAAGACCTTAGAACCTTGTTCGCACCTTGAATCCTTCCTGCCATCAGCTTTACCAGTCGAGCCATGACCTCAACACACCTAGCTCGCGACATTGGCCTAGCAGAACCGCTACCTCAAGTTTACCTTCCTGCGGCCCTGGCCCAAACTACTCAGATTTGAACTATGCCTCTGTCTACTACCACTTGAAATGTACCTGTGCAAGCCAGAAACAGAAAATATGACCAATAACCAAAGCAACATGAAGAAGATCTCATGAACGAATGTAGGCAAATGAATTTGGATTCACTTCTATTTATAACTTTGTGAGAGACCACTTGGGGCTTTGACTGAATCAACATGTGGTTAGGCCAACTCATAAAATAATAAAATAAATCATAACTTAACTTCCTCTTAACCGATTGGGAGAATCTATAGATCGATTTTGGTCCCCTCGAAAATAGGAATCTAATAAAATTATTATTTTAACCATTTGAGTTGTTCAATGTGGAATTTGACCCTAGTTGCAAAAATTAACACACCCTCTCAACTAGGAAGAATTCCACTTTGCCATCTCTGCTTGTAGATCTCTGCATCAAGGTGTCATCATGGATCAACTCAATATGTTGAAACTTTCTCTAATATTGAAGAAGAAGAAGAAGAAGAATCAGGGATCAATAGCTTCTACCCACATCTAGCAACAAGATAACTCATCTCACAGGGGAGCACATCTTCGACCAAGGAGTATCATCGGGGAGCATAGTCTCAACCCAATCATGTAGCGTACCAATCTTCCCATCAATTACTCTCATTAGTAAAGTGGTAGAACACCTCCATCATAATCCACTTGGGTTGTACACCCCAAGTACACTCTCAACTTGTTGGCCAAACGAGGAGCGGTATTCCTAACAAGCCATGTTTGTGAGTATGATGCAAACTGGGGTATACTCTATAAATACCAGATAGGGGAGAAGCATTCTCCAACCCTATGAAGATAGGGGAGAAGAATTCTCAACCCTGGGTAACAGATAGGCAATTTCCATATTGTCTAAAGATCCCTCAACCCCCGGATCCCTTCATCTCAATTCCTCACCCTGAGAGCTCAAACAGGGAAGGAAGAGCTAGCTCAGTGACCTCGATCAGTGTTGCCCCTTATACAGAGGGGCTACATCCATAATTCCAAGTTTTTCTTTGAAAGCCAAGAACTTCCCATTTGGAAATGCCTTTGTGATAATATCTATTTTCTGATCATTGGTTGCAATGTGTTGGAGTTTAATAGATCCTCTTTGCGCCATGTCACAGATGAAGTGATATTGAATCTCAGTATTCTTGGACTTGTCATGAAATAAAAGATTCTCTGGAAAATTAATCTCACTCTTATTATCACATTATATCACTGTAGTTTCCAACACTTGACCAAGGAGCTCACCAAAGAGCTTCCTTAACCGCACATCTTCACAGTTTGTTGTGCTAGTAGAAATGTACTCTGATTCTGTGGTGCTCGACGGTACTGACTTCTGTTTCATGCTCATCCAGGATATCATGGCAGAACCAAGGCTGAAACAACATCTAGATGTACTCTTTCTATCAGTTACATTACCTTCCCAGTCAGTATCAGTGAATCCATGAAGTTGGATATCTCCAGCAGGGTATCTCAAACCAAGTGTGATTGATCCATGTAATTATCTCAATACATGCTTGGCTACTATCCAATGTGAATGAAGGGGCTCAGTCATGAACTGACTCAATGTGTTTATAGAATAACATATATTTGGACGAGTGTTCACAAGGAACGTCAGATCCCCAATCAATTGTTTATACTCGAATGGATTTGCTAGATTAGGTCGAGTCGTTTTACCACACAACTTCTTGAAGTTCATTTCCATCGGAGTGAACATGGCTTTGCATTCGGTCATACCAAATATTTATATCAGCTTTACCACATACTTTCCCTGTGAGAGAAAGAGCTCACCAGGCCTTTTCCATACCTCAAGGCCCAAAAAGTAATGCATGAGACCGAGATCTTTCATCTCGAATTCAAAGGCTAGCTTCCTCTTACATTCGAATATCAATGGTTCACTTCCTGTTAAGAATAAATCGTCAACATATAGAACCAAAATTAAAAGCATACCATGAACCATCTTAAAATTTTGGGATCAACACTGCTTCTAGTGAAACCAGTTTTCATTATATAGCTGTCAATGTGAGCATAGCAGGCTCGGGGATATTGAGTCAATCCATACAGTGCTTTCTTCAACCTGCAAAAATGTGTTGTGCGGTCTTCCACTTCAAATCCATGTGGTTGTTCCACATATAATTCTTCTTGTAACACACCATGGAGGAAGGTGGTATTTAAATCCATCTGATGAAGTGTCCATCCTTGACTACCAACTAGGGAAATTATTGAGCAAATAGTTGTAAATTGAGCCATAGGAGCAAATATATCATCATAATCTTCTCCTTCTTTCTGATAAAAACCACAAGCTACGAACCTTGCTTTATACTTTTCGATGATGCCATCAATTCCATGCTTGATTTTGAACAACCATTTTGAAGTCACAATAGACTTTCCAGTGGTCTCGGCATAATATCCCATACATCATTTTTCACGATTGATTCATATTCTTCGGCCATGGAATCCTTCCAAGCCTGTTCTTTGATTGATTCTTCAAATTAGGATGGTTCAGCTTGAATCATGGTACTCATAGCTGCAACGTAACCCTAATACATCCAAGGTTCATTTCTTTCTCTGGATGATCGATGAATAGAAATATTACTTTCATTTTCTTGAAGTGTGTCACGAAGCCAAAGCGGTCTCTTCCTTGAAGAAATATCACTGGGAGGTGGATCTAATGGATCCATAGGTTTTTTTAGTGTCCAAATGTTCAATGATCAAATGTACTATTTCAGGTTTACTTAGTAGTGGTCCTAGGTCAAAATTTCATGTTTCAAGTCAGTTTTCGAATAAAATTTTGTTCACTGAATATCTCTAGGTATGAAATGATACTCCCTTCACTCCATTCATGGTCATCATTATTTCATAGTTCATGTCATCCATCAATCATCTAGGGTCTAAGGTCATTCACCAAACCTTCATTTAGGTCAAATTCTAGGTCTCATTTGTTTCGCCACCATAAGAGTCAATTATGTCATAAAAGAAAGCGAACAAAATCTCATTTCCACCATACAAGTCATTTGCATAGGGAGTTAGAAAATATATGGAAATAATTAAAGACATCCTCTCACCATCATACTCCACAACTGCCATGGGTTGAAGAAAAATAAGAAAATTTGTTCCAAGACTACATGTACTACGCTTCTGGGTGTGTTGCGCAGATGTTGCGCAATTGGTATTTGAGCTCTAAATATGCTATCCAAGGTTCAAAACCATTTAAAAAACGTTCATACACTTCCTAAACAGTAAGTGGACACCCTTTATACCTCTCTCAAGTCAAAATTCATCAACAAATGAGTGGTTTCCTTCATTAGGTTACCTCCACTATGTTTTTGGTTTTTTTCATCTTTTGTTTGTTTCAGCTGATAAAAACCTAATATAACCATCTAAAACATTCATATAATATTCATACACCATACCCTAACATCTCCTATCACTCATAGCCCTATTTTCCATCAATTTCATTAAAACCCTAATTTTCACTACATTTTGGCAGAGAAACTAGTGAAACCCTATGTTTTGACCTTTTGGGTACCTTTCATAGGCCCATTCCCAAAAATTCCACTTGCATATTGTATCCAACTCATCACCCTACCTCCCAAAAATTTTAGGTATTTTACCCTAACTTCCTTCCACTTCATTTTTGTCCCTAAAACCACTCTACCATTATCCCATGTTTTCCTAATTTTCCACCTTCCTTATCCACTACATCAATATAGAGTTTTCCTTGTTGAAAAACATCATGGAGGGTGAGAAGAAGATCCATAAGGGAGGTCACAATTACAAGTTTGAGCCAAATCAAAACCATGGCATCATTCTTAGAGCTTCGTGATCAAGTTAGCGTTTACATTGCACACAGGGACAGTTTGGCTTCAAAATCAGTTTCTAAAGTAATGGAGATGAGTTTTACAAAAGTGAAAGAGTTTTTTTTCAAAAATAGGCCCAATAAAAAAAATCCCTTCAATTTATGCACAAGTATTATTGTTTGAGAGCAATGCCAAAAATATAGTTGCTCTAGGTCATTTTTTGCACTATTGAACAGGTTGTCTTCAAGTCAATTTTTCAGGGGTTTCTAGCAGGGTTTTTCAGTGCTTGATGAATCTATTTTGTAGTAGATATCCTAATCATTCCAACCATACCACTTGAATCCAAAAAATCCTCTAGGAAGGCCTCCAAACTCCCTCTCAAAGTAGGTGCTACGCTTCTGCTCAGAGTGCATTGCGCTTCTGCAAATTTTGAGTGATTAACTTCAAACTTGGATTTTGAGCTAATGGGAAAGTATTTTGGAAAACTGGAGGAGGTTATTTTTCATAACGTGCCAAATAAAAACAACCTCTCTCATGTTTTCAGAAAACGTTATGGTTATAGATATATTGATCCATATTTAAGCCTTATTTTTGCATATTTTTGGAAATTCCCTTGTTACGTTTCTGTGAGCCCTTGTTCCGCTTCTATACATGCTTGTTACGCTTCTGGAGGAGAGGCAGATTTGGGTGTTGGGCTTGGAAATCCTCCAAATAAGCTTGAAACTTGTCTCCATTGCCTTGTGAACCCTTCATAAAAGCTAAATAACTACTCTTATGCCATCTTTTAGTCAAATTTTTTACTGTTAACACATTTTCATGCTCATTTTCTTTTTCTTCACATTGTCACTTGTCCATGGTGTATAAAAATTCTAACTTGACAAACCCTAACCTACCTCACTTACCTAAACCCTAACCCTAGCATTTAAAACCCTAAACCACACATCTCATACACCTTATTCATACATTTCTCATCATCCACACCACTCCTAACATGTCAAATACAAACAAACCCTAATTTCTAGCTATTTCAAAATGAAAAACATTGAGAATTTCCTATGTTTGCTAGATTTTTCCACCTTACACACATCTATTTCTCCTCATTCCACTTTCAGTGTGGAGCTAATATGCCACCCTATGCACTGAATTTTTCTTAGAATTTTTTCTCAGCTCCATAGCCCTCATTTCACCTTTTAAACCTACACCACTTCTACACTAGCTATTATCACAGTAAAACATTGGGAATTTCCAATGTTTTTATCATTTTTCCACCTTCTTCACAATAATTTTCCTTTATTCCACCCAAAAATTGAAGCTAACACACAACTCAACCCACTCAATATTTTCTAGAATTTCTCTCAGCTTCATGATCCTTCATCTCATCCTCTAAACTCACACTTTCCTACACTTTGTTTTTCCATATTTCGATACATTCACCCATATTATTAACACTCTAGGGTTTTCATCATTCCAATGACAAATACAATGGAAAGTGACAAGAAGAGATTCAAGGGAGGGTGACACCTCAGGAAAGAACCCTTCACCATTTATTAAATTAATGCTTCGCCATTGGCCAAAATATGATTTGAGAGAGCTGAGTGTTTGAGATTTTGTGAAAGGCTCATGGAAGAGGGGTATCATCTTCAGTTGACCAACCTATTTGAAACAAGCTACAGTATGGGAAAGGTCTCTATTGCATGTATGGATATAAGCTTATCATAAGACCTAATATCTTCAGCACCAGGTATCCCTTCTCATGGAGAGAAATGGTTCAAAGGCATGGAGTTAGATATTGAAAAATACAAACAATTTCTGAAGCCTCATGCTATAGAGGAGCTAGAATATATTTTTCCTTTCAAACACCTCGGAAACAAGTACTCTCCCGTGATGATGTTCATAATGAAGTACTTCACTTGTGAAGGAATATTCTGCAGGTTGTATATGTATCACATCAAGATTTTGATGCATTTTACCTCTGTCAAAACACTTGATTTGCCATACTATTTGTACAAGAGTTTGATTAAGATGACTAAGAAGGTTTAGAGTAAAAGAGAATATCATCACACTAGTATTTTTCATCTTGGCCTAATCAAACTCATTTTTTTGCATCACTTGTCCTCCATTAACATGACTTGGGAAAACTTCTTGGAGATATTGTCAGCAGCACCTACCATCAGCCCTTCTATTTTTCCTAGTACATCATCAGCATAACCAATGGAGGTTGGCTCTTATAGCATGCCTAATAAGCCTTTAGATGCTCCTAGAGCTATGTAATTTTCTCACGCATATGAGAAGGGGAAGAGACAAGCATTTGCGCCTAAGTTTTCCAGAAGTATTCTTACACTTGACACCATTGTTGAACAATGTGAAATAGAGGAGCGGCCTCTTTTCCATCAGCATAATGAATCAACGCCATTGGAGTTTGAGGTAGCACAGAATGTGAAGGTCAGATCAGTTGAAGAGATCATTAGAGATAAAGATAAATAAATAGCAGAATTGAAAGAGGCCTTCTCCATTGCCAAATCTCAAATTACTTTCCTTCAGCAGGAAAATTTTCAACTGAAAGTGAATCAGCTCCTACAAAGCAAGCCCAAGTCAGACATAGAGGCAAACAGAGGTAAAGGCAAGAATATTATTGTTGTTTACCAAATGCATGACATGGAGGTTGAAACACAAACAAGAGGCCAAAAAGGGCGTTGGAGAGAGAAAGACAATCAACTCATCAATCTGAAGAGTTGACCTTTGATGAGCTTATTTCCATGGAGATCAAGGAAGACAGATAACTTTGGTTGTCAAGAGTTAATGAGAATTTGGAGAAGCTTTTGAAAAAGGCTAAAATGGATAATAAGCTACAAAGACACATGGCAAACCATTATCGCACCAGGAACACCATTTCTCAAATGAGGTTGAAACAAGTGAAGAAAAGGCTTAAAGCGGCACAAGTGAAACTCAAAGATAATGATAGCTTGGACTTATTGGGTGAAGCATGTTTATATATTTAGCCAATCTCTCACAAGTGCCATAGAACCAATTTTGAGAAGTTTTGATCAACATTGGTATTTTATGTGATTTTTGCAAAATTCTGGAAATTTCTCATTGCAGAAGGGTAACGAACTTTTGTTACTCTTATTTTGGGGGCATCCAAATGATGATTTCTTTACATGGATGGATGCCTTTTTATGGATAAATTGCATTTCAGGAACCCCCATGGCATGAAAATATGTAATCTTGGAGAAAAAGCTCAAAAACTACTCATTTTCATGTTTCTTCCACCTTTTTGGACCCTCTGTTATGCTTTTGGAGTAACCTTGGGAGAATGGATTTTTGAAGGCCTTCCCATGGTCCATTTTTCAAAATTCAAGATGTTATGAAAACTAGACACACAGGGCTAGTTGACCGTTCTTTCATAAGTGGATTTGGACTCTTAAAAGTGTCTCAAAAGTGCTTCCAAAATTATATTATGCTTCTGCAAATTTTTGTTACCCTTTTGTCAAGAATGCCACAAATCAACATTGGATTCCTTAGGACACTTGTCAAGCTTAGAAATGATCACAAATTCAAGGCATTGTTGTCCTATGAGTTTTAATTAGATTTATTGGGTTGGTTTTTGCCTCCTATCATGAGTGAATATGTAATTAATGTAAGGGGCAAACACTCCTAGTTCATAGTTAAAATTCAGGGAATAGTTTCTAACCTCCCTAGAATCTAGGAAATGACTCATCTTGTGTATTTATGATCCATTTTGGATGGGATTTCAACCTGATGAGGTTTCATAGTCCATATTGTCTATAATTAGACTCTCTTTAGTCTTTTTTTGGGTTGGATAGTCTTATTTTTCAATGGAGCTATTGTAATCAACATTTTGGAATGAAATCAAAGGCAGATTTGCAGAACTTGTGTTGAGGATCTTGTGGTATGCATTGGAGCATTTGTTCTTCCTATGTATGTTTATCTATTCAAGCTAAATGATATATATTCTTCTTTCAGATACATATTTCCATATGTTTATCTTGTAATTTTATAAGCATAAATCATGTATGTTCATGCTTTGTTTTAGACAAGGTTTACATGATATGTCTATTTATGTCTAAATGAATGAATTCACCTCGATGCTCATTCAGACTCTCTCTCACTTAATCCTATACTCAATGACCAATTAAACATGCTTTCAAACTACCTATCTAGCCTCACATATTCTCTGCAAATTCACCTTGGAGTTCAGACCTAAAAACCTTATACACAGTCTACTCACTAACTTTTCTATCCAACATTAAAAACATAAAACAAATCATATTTATTGAGCTTACATACCTAGCCTAATATCATTAAGTACTCAGTCATTCCTTTGACTACAAAAGTGACAACGAGAGAGCCCTCTCTAGTCCTGGTAGGGCTAGCTACCTAACCTAAAGCCTAGTCTGTGGTTACCTTTCTCCAATCCTATTTTCAGCCTTGGGAAGTTGGGGAGAGTGATAACAGGCTCCATGGGTGCATCATAATTTCCTGACTCAGGCATAGACAAGATATCTATAATATCTTTATCAACATCATCTTCCTTGGGAGGCGGAGAAATATCTCTTTCTTTACAAAGTGTTGCACCTTCATTGAAGGTTACATATCTACTAATTTCAACCTTCCTTTGACCAGGAATGTATATTCTGTAAGCCTTGGAATTTTCACAGTAACCCACAAATATTCCTTTTCTATCTGTAGCTTCTAGCTTATTCCTTTTGTCTTCCAGCACATGAAGGAATACAGGGCATCCAAATATGCGAAGATGACTAATGTCTGGCTTCTTTCCTGTAAAGATTTCCTCTGGATTCTTATTCCTCAACGGTTGATGAGGTACTCGGTTCTGGATATATACAACAACATTTTTGCCTCAACCCATATAAACTTAGGTACCTTTTTATCATGAAGCACAGCACGAGTAGCTTCCAATATCGATAGGTTCTTTCTTTCAGCAAGGCCATTATGTTTCGTTGTATAAGCTACAATAGTTTCGTTCTTAATTCCTTCCTTCTTGAAAAATGTTATGAATTATTTCAACATGTACTCTCCTCCATTGTCGGATTTGAACACTTTTATCCTTTTCCCGGATTGATTCTCGACCAATGCTTTGAATACCCGAAATTTTTCAAAGGCTTCATCCTTGTGCTTGATGCAATATAGCCATGTCTTTCTCGAGTAATCGTCAATGAAAGTAATGTAATAGAGATGAATTCTAATGGAGTGCATAGGCATCGTACCACATATTTATAAATGGATGAGATGAAGGATGTCATATTTATTGTTCTTACTTGAGGGGAATGGTCCCTTTGTTTTCTTTCCACTAGCGCACCCAGGACAAACTCCTTCATGCTCAGCTTGTACATCAAGTATACCTGATACCAGTCTCTTCAATTTCGAAAGAGCATCATAGTGTAGATGAGCTAGTCTGCGGTGCCATAATTCACTGAGATGATTGGTGTTGTGGGCTAATGCAAAGAGTGGCCTTCCTATGACCTTGTAGAGTCCCTTGGATTTCAGTCCTAATGTGAATGTATATTTTATATGTGAATCATCAAGCCAAGTTAGGACCTTACCATTGATGAACACAAACCTCATCCCTTTATCTTCTAATGAAAATATAGAAATCAAATTTTTTATAAGACCCGACACATACATGACATCATTTAACAATACTGATTCCACAGTGTCTAACTGAAATTAACTGACCCAAATCCTTTTACAGGATGAGTGGAGTTATCTCCAATAATTATACTTAACTTAGTCTCCCTCTCTACCATGTTACAGAGGACTTATTTATAACCAGAAAAGTGATGAGTGGCCCCACTATCGACTA
The DNA here is from genome assembly GCA_034641835.2 of Pinus albicaulis. Lineage (NCBI taxonomy): Eukaryota > Viridiplantae > Streptophyta > Pinopsida > Pinales > Pinaceae > Pinus > Pinus albicaulis. Next base: position 795,582,131 of record CM076582.1, on the reverse strand, counting down.
GCCAACTATCCCATGGATCTGGTGGAGAAGAACTAGTAAGTGTAGAAATAAGAATATATTCATTTTCATCTACAGTATTACTTTCATACCTGGAAGATTTTAACCTCTTTTGATATGGATGGTCTTCTTCATGGTCACTTGATGAATCTATTTTTCTCCTCTCATACTTTTTTTCACAATTGATCCTCGGATTTTATTTTCTTCTTTTATCATAGTTGTTGTATTATGGCTTCTTTCTCTTTTCTAGACAATCACTGGAAAAGTGACCTTTCTTGTGGCAGTTTTAGCATTCAATGTGAGCAAGAGACCTGCCATTTCTTCCTTTTGAGTTTTGATGAGGAGGTATTTTAGATGGGCCTCCTTTAAATTTCTTTCTTTTGCTATGGGAAACATAAGAAGCAGGCTCTCCTTCTTCATGTTTCTGAATCCTTCCTCTTGTTATCATTTGGGATTCTTCTTGAGTCATCTTCCCAATGATTTCATGTATTGACGAAAGAATATTGTTGTTGCTGATAGTAGTAATGAAGGTTTCCCAAACAGAAGGGAGACCTCTGAGAGTCACGACAACTAACTCTCTATCTGGAACATCTTCACCAACCCTCATTAGTTGATCTTTAATATGAGATATCCTCATGATATAAGACTGAAAAGTCTCACCTTTGTTCATATTTACTTCTTTGAGTTGATCTTTCGGCGTAATAATTTCATTCAAATTTTTAACTTCATACATGTCGGCTACTTTATCATACATATCTTTAGAATTCTTCAAATTTTCAACATAAGCAATTAAGTGATCTTGTAGCCCATCAGCTAAGATTTGTTTTGCTTTAGACACACCTTTCTTGTACATGTTCTTAATGACAGCTGAGGCATGTTCTAAAGGTTCGAGCATATTTCCTTTAATGTATTCTAGCAGATCGTTGTTATCAGCAATAATCTCTAATCTGAATTTCCATGCAGACAAGTTAGAAGCGTCACCCAGTTTCTCATGCTCCTTGAAGGTAAAGGAAGACATCTCGACCTTGGCTTGTAGATATGTTCTCTGATAGATTTTATTTTTGATAAAATTGTAGATCTACTCTCTGATCATGTGGCCTTCATAGCTTGTCTTCTCTTGGGCTTTTCCTTCACCTTAGCTCTACTACCATGTTAATTTTTCAATATTTCTCTATGTTGTATTAGTTACTTAAGCCCAAATTAGATTTCCATTAATAATGCATTCATATGTGTGAAATATAAATAATCATAAATTGTAACATAAGATAGAACAATGCATGCAATAGAAAAGAAGACAATATCACAACCATGAGACATAGAAATTGGTCCAAGACTAGGGAAAAACCACACTGTGGGGGAAACCCCTTCAAATTGTCTTCTTCTATAGTTTGTCTTCAAAATATTTCAGTAGAGATTACAATGAGCTCAGTACATGTATACAACAAAATTAAACAAATATGATCTGCAAAATGAAAGATATACAATAAAAAGACACGAAACCAATGGATCACCAATATCAGGTGATCTCATCTACCCAGATCTAGATCTGGATCTAGAATACTATCGATGACTAATGTAATGTGCATGTGACTACGTGATGGATGAGTGATTACATACAAAAAAATCATACAATATAGATCATCAATGACATATAAGAAAATCATTCTCCTCGGTGTGACAGCTTTACAACCAGTTATGAAAAGTGTGACACCAAAGATACACTTTTACAACGACCATGACGACACTTGTGTGATAGTGCTCTAAACTTTGGAAATGAGTGTGAAGAATACTTACAAGGTTGGAACAACACATTTTCACAAAGGTGACATCTTGGAACCACTAGAAAAAGCTCATACATACAATACGACAGCTAAAACGCCAAAAACAACATTTTTCTTATCTTGCAAAAGGGATCACAGCACTTTAAGAAAGTAAATAAAATGAACCTCAAAGTTTCTGACAGTAATGAACAAGACCAAGGAATGATCTGAAATTTGGTAAACGCAAAAATTTTGGAGGGATTTGTACCAGCTACAACAGGTGGTTTAAGGAAGGCCACCAATCAAAGGCATGCTCATGGGGCATTGCTTTGTCTTTGGCTACAACTCTAAATCTAGGTATGGCTAACTTTGGCCCTAGGTTCAGGCAGAAATCTTAGGTTTGGGTCAGGATTTCTTGATGTATCTTTGAAGCTTGTAAACGACCATCAATTCCCCCCCTTCAGATACAAGGTAATAAGACGAAGAAATTTCAACTGCAAAAAGTGTCAATACTCTAGAATAGATTCAGTGGTATGACTAAAATATCATCTTGGATGTTGAAGCCCATTGCCAAGAAGTGATCCATCCAAGGTGAATCTTAGTTCTTATAGGAGGATTTTTTTTGAAGCATCTATTTTAAAGATGAGTATGCTTTCTGTTAGCCTCTGAAATGTCCCAAGTCTGAAAGGATATCGACAAAGGTAACCTCAAACCAAGATTTTAGTTTGGTAGCTAGCCCTACCAAACCAGAGAGGGATATATTTATGAAAATCACAACCAAGGATTTGACTGGTACAAGAATGGATTTTAGGCTAGATATTTCAGCTCTAGGGTTTGAAATATTTTAGGGTTTTTTGTTGGATCATGAGTAAAAATTAGGGAACTATGTCAAAAACATCAAACGTTTCAGTTGCAAGAAATATAGAGGAGCAGGGTAGGAATTCTTTTGTGATAGCTTAGAATTTGGTCGTGGTAGTGTAGGGTTTAATGAAAAAGAATATCATAATGATCATGTGTACCATGAATTCATTAATCAAGAAGATAAAACACACAAACATGATATTCCTAATAAAACAAAGCTTAATCAAAAGAATTATTCTTAAAATCTCTTAGGAAAATCACTGAAGATCAAAGATATGGTAAGGAGACTAGTTTATCATTCATATAAATCTATAACACAGATAAAAAATTATCACAAACTCACAACACAATAATTCGTGAATAATAGATGCAATTGTCCTTTGATTTCTTTAAAAATGATGAAGTACAAGCTACAATACTTTCACCCTCTGATGTCCAACATTTATATTGATTGAAAACCACATACATATAGACCAAAAACAACTTTCCCTCTCTCACGGGTCGAATCCCTTAGTGTAGTAACAACTTACATGAATTTATCAACAAAACCCTAATGACTAGGGAGGTTAAAACAAATCCTTCTTATAAACTTTGATTGACCTGCTCCTCATCAATGAGATCCAAAATTACATAAAAATGAATATAACAAGCCCATTTACCTTCTATTGCATCAATTCAACATGAAACTAGAGTAATTACATCATAAAACTAAGATTAACTGAAGAAAACCTTGAAAATTGTACTAACAGGCAAAAGCGCAGCGCCAAGCTTTGAAGAGACTTTTGAGGGCCTTCCACTGCTCCAAATACAACTCTAAAGGATCCAATGGAAATCTAAGGATGTCTAGTTTTCATTAGACACCTCAATAAAGCAAAATGGATACTCCAAGATATATAAAAACTCACTCCCAAAGGTACTCCCAAAAGTGCAGCGCCTGGTCCAAAACAGTGGCAGAAAGTGACTTTTTTGCATGTTTTTGGGCATTTTCTCCCAACCAGTTTGTTGACAAGGCACCCAAAGTACATAGCTGACATGTATAAGTGATTATTTATCCATCAATACAATTTTTTTGGAATTTGGAGGTCTGAGGAAAAAGTGCAGTGCCAAGGCGCTATGCTTTTGGCTAAACTAATATTTCCAATTTAGGCCAAAAGTCATAAAAATGCAATATTTCACAAAATTTCTTCAAAACTTACCCAAAATTGCTCCATGAAGTCATGTGATGATGTGTAAAGCTATGAGGGAGGCTTCAGCCAGCAAATCAAGCTTATCCTTCTCTTTCTTTCTCATTAGGATTCGCTTCAGCTTATTTTTCACTTGCTTGATTCTGATTTGGGAGACCTTGTTCCTTGTATAATAATGCATGTCCATGTGTATTTGTAGGTCTTTATTCTTGTTTTCCCTCTTAAGAAGCTTTTACAAGTGGAAATTCACCCTATCCAAGCAACCTACTTTTTCTTTCTCAATTTCTTCCAAAAAGAGTTCATCAACAGTCATTTGACTTTTGGTGGAGATGGTTATTTTTGCTGCTCAAGTTCCCTTTTGAGACCTCTTGTTCTTGGTCTCCTTTCTTTAACATATTCTTCTTGATCCTCTAAATCATCAACCTCAACAACTTCCTTACCTTTGGCATCATCCCTTCTCAAATCTGCTTTGGGCTTGTTTAAGAGTAGTTGATTTACCTTTAGATGCATGTTCTCCTGTTGCAAGAGTGATACCAAGAAATTTTCCTTTAACAAACTATCTTTGAGCTCTCTAATCTCAGCCTCCTTCTCCATGATGATATACTCAGTAGTTTTTCCCTCCTCATGGATTTCCAAATATACCATATTAGTGTCAAAATGCACTAGTTCCTCACCCTGCAATGGTGCCTCATGATGTGATGATGTTTCTTTCTCACCTGATGTAGGCTTGGCCCTTTCAACAATATCTGGAGAAAACACAAGCCTCTTACCTCTAACATATGTTTGAGTCACCTCTTCCCTAGGATTTCTGGTGATAGGTTTGGTTATGGAAGCCACCTCTTGATGTGTTGGTGAAGGCAAAGGTGTAGAGTAACTGCTAGACTGAGTTGTAGAAGACAAGATAGATGTTGAATATATAAAACCATCCCATGACAAATTAATATGTGCTAACTGATGGAAAACCATTATTTTCACCAAGCCATGGTGAAACAAACTAGCATGGTGATCTTCTCCCAATCTACGTACCTTCTCTGCCATTTTTATCATGATTTTGTAAAGGTAATGAGGCAAGTTTACGGCTTTTACACCGGTGAAATGCATCAACAGTCTCAAATAATACTGATATAACCTCGAGTACCTTCCCTCACATGTGAAATATTTCATGAGAGGGGCATACTTTTACAACAATTGTCTAAATGGAAAGATGTGTGTTGGAGTTGCTTTGTATGCACGTTTCAAATACATTTTGTAGCTTTCAATGTCAAGGTCTCTACTCTTGAACCAAGTTTCTCCATTATTTGGAATCCCTGTAGTTGTGGCAATGGTCTCTGCTGAAAGAGTGGACACCACCACTACAATAGTCACCTTATCTCTTGATCAAGTGCTTAGTATTAAGCTCAAAAATGGAAGTGCTCAGAATCATTTGGAACCTGAACAACCGCGAAGTGCTCGTTTCATTGAATCCGGTGCACTTTGTTTCATCGAAAATCGACTCCGTATGTGAAATTTAGAGCATGTGTCCATTTTCTCAAACAAGTAAATTTCAAAAAAAATGACAGACAACTGCCCAGTCACCAGTCCATACTGATGACATGGCAGGTGATCGTTCAGGGGTCAAAGTTTGGTCAAATATCCTCCGGGAGAATCAGGTGGTGACAAGTGTCACTGCGGGATTGGTTTTTAAATTGGTTTGTTGTCATTTTTTCATTGGTCAGAAATATGCCAACCAGAGGCAGACAAGTGGTGCAGCCAGGGGCTGCCACGTCCCCCCCTAGTGGACTAAGGTATGGTCGAAATCATATTGTATGGTATGGTAAAATTTTATATCGGAGGACGGGCGGGGGTCAATGTTGACCCCGCAACCTCCCCCACACAAACGCAACAACTTACCGCTATACCCACATCATGGTTCTTACCATTTTATGCACATTGTATATATTTAACCCAAAGTGGTATGTGGGGCTAAGCGGGGGCTAGCCCCACTCCATAGGACCTTATGCTACAACCACCGGTGGGACCAGACTTAAGCACGGAGTTAATATTTGTTTAATTAACAACCTTGTTTAATAACATTAATCGCATTTTTAAATGTGGATTTGTTAAATGCGCATTTAGCGCCTAACCTACCATTAAACTCTTCTTATCTCTAATTAATCTAAGATTATCCTCTATGGATATTTTGACAGAACTCCAAATTTGGTGGAGTTAACTGGAGTTCTCTCCAGTTTTGGAGGAGTTTTCCTAGCCAAAATTGATTGAGCCATAACTTTTGCAAAATTTGACCAAATTTGGCTCAGAAAGAGTCTATCCTAGCAGATTTGGACATTCTGAGAAGTTTGAAGGAGGTTTCAGGAGTAGTAGAGGACTATAAACAACACTTTTTCCATTTTGATCTAATACAGAGGCCCAAGCTATGGAAGTTGGACCAAGGAGATGTAGCCCATGAGGGGTGAAGTCCTTCATCAAAACACTTTGTTAATGGATCATTTGATGGTTTGTTGTACATTTTATTGTTGTTTTTCAGCATCTTATTTTAATGTTAAAATGATCATGAATTTAACATAAAAATTGATGCAATTACATGTTTAACACTCACAAACACCACAAGGAAACCTATGCACATGAAGAAAATGATCAAGATGTGTTTATAATTATGAAGATGAAATTAGCACAAAAAAACTAACATTCAATGTCAGATCAAGGTGGTATCGGAGTAAGGTTATTTGCTTGATATTTGCTTGAATTTTTTGCAAGTAGGGTTTTAATGGTTGCAAATTTTTTATGCTCACAAGATTAAATTTGTAGCGAGGAGAAGGGAAATTGTTGGTTGCTAGTCCTGAAGTTAGGACCAGAAGAGGGAGAGCCACAAGGCCACAATATCCACCCAAATTTTCACTCCTAGCTGCACTTGAATCACCTCAAGTTATATCTCTAGTTGTTATTGAGGAGGTACAAGAAGCACCAGAAGTTGAGCTTGAATCCATAGCCATCATGTTAGGTGCAGGAGAGACTGGAGGTCTTTCAGAAGAGGAAGCATTCAAGAAGGTTTTATATGACCTAAGTGACATGGTTAGGGTCCTCTATGAAGAGAGGAGCACCAGGATGGTTGGAGGGAATTCTAAGCCTCCACATGGAGAGGGAACCTCAGAAGACAAAAAGGATGAAGAGAAGACCTCAAAGGGTAGTGGAGGAAAGCCTCCTCCATCTCCACCATCTTCATCATTATCCTCATCGTCACCATCAGCATGTCTTTCACTTCCATAACACAAACCACCCATACTCACTCAAAAACTCCTAAAAGGAAAAACTCCCTTACTCAAATTGGACATTAAGTTTGAACTTCCCATGTACAATGGTGAGGTAAATGCAGAGAAGTTGGACAATCAGATTCGTCAGTTGGAGTTTTATTTAAGAATTCAAAGCCTACATGATGATGAAACAAATATCCAGTTGGCTTCATTGAGGCTAGAAGGAGAAACACTAGTCTGGTGGGAAGAAAAGACTCAAGAGGAAATGTGAATCCATGGTAAGATATACATTTCTTGGGTTGAGTTTATTTCTTCAATTAAGAGATATTTTTATCCTTTATCTTACATGCAAAAATCCATTATGAGTTGGAAAAACTTTAGGCAACTCAAGAGTCAAACAATTCAAGATTATACCCAAGAGTTTAGGAAAAGGGCTTTTTTGTTAGGTGTAAACTTGCAATCCCAAGACACTCTATTGAAATACATTGGGGGTTTACATTCCTATTTAAAACACAATATCCTTATGTTCAATCCAAGCAACTTATATGAGGTATGTGTGCAAGCCACGCAACTTGAAGCAAGGGGAAAGAACATTCAGGAAGAGGGTAGTAAGAAGAAGTCATTCAAGAGTGAGGAGAAAGACAGGGGAGGAAAATGGAAGGGAAAGAAGAATTCAAGTGTTAAGAAATAAGGGGAGAAAACCACATGAAAACATTATTCCAAAGAGGGGCATGATGAAGCCCATTGTTGTAAACTGCATCCCAAACTAAGGCCTAAGAAATTTAACAATAACGGGAAACAAAATACAATCGCTACCACACAACATGATCTTGGATCTGATTCCGGTGATGAGACCAAGATTACAGTCATGGTCACAAAGGGAAAAGAAGCCATAGCAAGTACTATTGCATCAAATTTTCACAACAACACTCCAAATGAATAAGAAATGATATAGTTGTTCCGTGTAAGGGTGATCTCAAACCATGCAAATATTGAAGCATTATTTGATAGGGGGTCACAAGAAAACTTAATCTCATAAGACTTGATCAAAAAGGTTAACCTTGAAATTGTACCTCATCATAAGCCATATCCTTTGGGTTGGATAGTCAAAAATCCAAATTTACAGGTTACAAGGAAATGTATATTCAGGTTTACCATTACTACAAATTTTATTGATGAAGTCGAGTTAGATGTGGTTTTGCTTGACATTTCAGGAATTATCTTGGGAATCCCATATTTGTATGATATGAAAGTGGTATTTTATCACCATGAGAACAAATATCATTTTCTCAAGGATGGGCTGTAATATATTGTGAGATATCATCGCAAAAAGTTGAATATTTCTTTGGTTAATGCAAGGTAGATGAAGAGACTAGTAAATGCAAGTAAAAATTTTGTGCTTTTCATGATCAAGAAAAAGAATGATATGGATTATGAATCTTTTGAGGGTTGTGATGACAAATAAAAATCTAATTTGTTTGATGTGGTAAGTCAGCATGGCGAGATGTTTCAGGAGCCAAATGGGTTACCTCCCAAGAGGGGAATTCAGCATGAGATACAACTGCAGCAAGATGTTCCACTTCCAAACATTGGCATGTATCGCATGTCGAAAATGGAGAGCATGGAAATCAAGAAGAAAATTAAATAATTGTTGAAAAAAGGTATCATACACCCATCCACTTTGCCATGTGGTTCACCGGTTTTCTTGGTGCCAAAGAAGGTTGGTACTTGGCGTGTGTGTGTATATTTCCGTGCACTGAACAAAATCATGGTAAATAATCGTTATCCACTCCCAAGAATTGATGATTTTCTTGATCAATTGAGGTATGCAAAGTATTTCACTAATTTGTACTTATGAAGTTGTTATCATCAAGTTAGAATAGTTGAAGAGGACATTTGGAAAACCGAATTTAAAACTAAACAAGGATTGTTTGAGTGGCTTGTTATGCCTTTCAGTCTTAACAATGCTCCAGCTAATTTCATGAGAGTTATGAAGGATGTATTGAGGCCATTTCTTGATTATTTTTTCATTTTCTACTTATATGATATTTTGATATTTATCAAATCAATAGATTAACATATCATGCATGTGAACAAAGTACTTGATGTCTTGAGAAAAGAACATTTGTTTTTGAATATGTCGAAGTGTGAATTTGGCAAGACTTATTTAGTGTATTTGGGGCACATTGTTGGAGGAGGTGAGTTGAAGATATACCCCTCTAATTTTTAGGTCATTGTGAATTGGCCCAAGCCCAATATAGTTACAGAGGTAAGAAGTTTTCTAGGGGAAACACAATATTGGAGGAAGTTCATTGCTAATTTTTCCTCTATTGCAACTCTGTTACATGCATTGACTAGTCTCAAGAAAGGCTTCCATTGGGGAGATAAGCAGCAAAAACCATTTGATGCTTTGAAACAAAGATCAGTTCATCACCGTTATTGGCTCTTCCAAATCATAGATAACCATTTGAGATTCAAACACATGTTAGTGATTATGCCATGGGAGCAGTTCTCATGCAGCATGGTAATCCCATTTCATTTCATTCTGAAATTTTTAATGGTGTTGTGACTAAATATCCCACTTATGAAAAAGAGTTATATGCATTGGTAAAAAGTTTAAATAAATGGAAACACCACTTGATGGGGAAATAGACCATTATCCATACCTACCATCAACCATTGCAGTACTTACAGTCAAAATCAAAGTTGCAGCAATCACAACACTGCATATGGATGGGATTTCTACAACAAGGTAGTTGATATGCTTTCTAGGCCTATTGTAAATTCATCTATTATACTCAAGCACAATTATGTTTTGCATGAAATTTACATTGAGAAATATTCGTATGATAATGACTTTCAACATGTGTATGCAAGATTGAGTCAAGGAAACCCAAATGAAGAGTTAGATTATCATGTACATAACAGTTGGTTGTATCACATGGGAAAGCTATATATTCCACAGGGAGAAATAAACAATATTATAAGGGAGGCGCACACTTCATTGATTGTTGGACATTTCAGTGTAGGAAAAACAGTAGCGAATCTCCAAAGGTATTGTTATTGGCCATGCATGTTTGAAAATGTATCTTGTTTCATTAGAGGATGTTCTTTGTGTACAATAAGCAATCCTAGCAATGGGAAACTAGGATTGTACACTCCACTTCTGATACCTTCACGTCCATGGGAGAGTATCTCAATGGATTTTGTAGGAGGTGTTCTATTTTCAAGGAAAGTTCATGATTACTTGTATGTAGTTGTTGATAGGTTCAACAAGACATGTATAATGAAGCCATATAAAAAGAAAATTACAGCTGAACAAACAGCTCATATTTTCTTTCAATATGTTTGGGTTCATTTTGGTCTTCCTACTTCTATTGTAAGTGATCGAGATTCTTGATTTGTTGGGAATTTTTGGTCAAATTTGTGGGACATGATGGATACTAACTTGAAGAAGAGTACAGCCTTTCAGCCACAAACAGATGGTCAAATCGAGGTGGTCAATAGGACAGTCATTCATCTTCTTCGAGGATATTGCAGCAAACATCCCAAGTTGTGGGATGAACAATTGGATTACATTCAACATGCATACAACAGGGAAAATCATTCTTCCATAAACACATCTCCATTTGAGGCATGTCTTGGGTACTTTCCAAGATCTCCATTCGTCTTCATCTTTGGGAAAGATGTTGCTATTGGTGGCCATAACGACATAGAAAAAGAAAAGAAGTTTATTGGGAAAATTCAGTTGATACATCACATAGTGCAAGAATGGCTTGAAAAGAATCAAAGCATCTACAAGGAAAAGCATGATAAACACTGTGTCGATCATAAATTCCAATTTGGTGACAAACTTTGGTTATATATTAGCAAAGAGAGACTTCAAAGGGAAGGTAAAAAGCTTAAGCCATTCTGTTATGGTCCTTTTAAAATTCTGGAAAATATTGGTAACAATGCATTCAAGCTAGATTTTCCTCCTTATATGAAAATATACTCTGTTGTTAATGCTGATAATTTGAGATTGTTTGGGCCTCTATTGATTGATGGTCAAGGAGAGAATGTTCAGCTGCCATCAATATATGATTTCTCACTAGAATATCTTGATGAGATTCAGCAAGATCTCATACTTGACAGAAGAACCAGAACTTCAAGGAGAGGGAATTTTTAATACCTTTGAGTGGGACTCAATGGAAAAACTCCTTCTAAGGCAAAATGTATGGAGATTTAGAAGGTGAGGGAACTGTACCCTCACCTGTTGAAAAATTGGCAGTAACCTTTTGGGGTACAAAAGGCTTCTAGTGGGGAGGAATGATCAGGTGCTTAGTATTAAGCTCAAAAATTGAAGTGCTCATAATCGTTCGAAACCTAAATGACCGTTAAGTTCGCGTCGCCCGGAATTTGGCGCACTTCATTTCATCGAAACCGACTGCGTATGTGAAAGTTAGAGTTTGTTGTCCATTTTCTCAAACATGTAAATTTCAAAAAAAATGACAGCCAACTGCCCAATCTGACGGTTGTATTGCTGACGTGGTAGGTGACTGTGCATGGATCAAAGGCTGGTCAAAGATCCTCCAAGTGAATCAAGTGGTGACAAGTGTCATTGCGGGATTTCTTTTTAAGTCAGTTTGTTGTCAGTTTTTCATTGGTCAGAAATAGGCCAACTAGAGACGAACACATGGTGCAGCTAGGGGCCGCCACGTTCCCCCCTAGTGGACTAAGGTATGGTAGAAATCATATTGTATGGTATGGTAAAATTTTATATCGGAGGTCGAGCGGAGGTCAGGGTCGACCCCGCGACCTCCCCCACAAAAACGCAACAACTTAACACTATACCGCACCACGGTTCTTGCCATTCTATGCACATGGTACATATTTTATTTAACCCAAAGTGGTATGCAGGGGTAAGCGGGGGTTAGCTCTAAAGGGCTAGCCCCACTCCATAGAAACTTATGCTACGACCACTGGCGGGACCAGACTCAAGCGCGAAGTTAAGATTTATTTAATTAATGTTAAACCTTGTTTAATAACATTAATCACATTTTTAAATGTGGATTTGTTAAATGTGCATTTAGCGCCTAACCCACCATTAAACTCTATTTATCTCTAATTAATCTGATCTTATCCTCTATGGTTAGTTTGGTGGAGTACGTCATTTTCAGCAGAACTCTAAATTTGGTGGAGTTAACTGGAATTCTCTCCAGTTTTAGAGGAGTTTTCCTAGGAAAAATTGATTGAGCCATAACTTTTCAAAATTTGATTCCTCAGAAAGAGTCTATCCTAGTAGATTTGGACATTCTGAGTAGTTTGGAGCAGGTTTCAAGAGCAGTAGAGGATTGTAAACAACACGTTTTTTCCATTTTGAGCTAATACAGAGGCCCAAGCCATGGAAACTAGACCAAGATGATGTATCCCAAGAGGGGTGAACTCCTTCATTAAAATACTGTGTTAATGGATCATTTTATGGTTTTTTGTACATTTTATTGTTGTTGTTCAGCCTTTTGTTTTAATGTTAAAATGCTCATGAATTTAACATCAAAATTGATGCAATTACCTGTTTAACACTCACAATCACCTCAATGAAACCTATTCACATGAATAAAATGATCAAGATGTGTTTATAATTCTGAATATGAAATTAGCACAGCAAAACTAATGGTGGCAAAAGTGTAGGAAAGTTTGTCATGGAAACAAAGTTCCTCAACCTTTTGGAAAAAGGAAAGGCAACCAGCATCCTAAAATTATTTCTTAAGGAAGGGTGAAGGCATGATCTCATGTGTTGTAGTGGGCTCATACCTGCTAATCTTGCCTCCCTTGTGCCTCTTATGCTCAGTGGTTTCAGAATCCATAGCAAAATCTAGCTCAATGGCAAGGGGAATTAGGATTTGGTGTAGGGAAAAATAGGGGGTTTGGGCAGTTTTAGGAATGAAGAGACATGAATAGGTTAGGGCTCTCCTAAATTCTTGGGAAAATGTGGGGGGGTAGGGATAGATGTTAAATTTCAGGCAATGAGTGAAGGGAACGGTGTCAAAAGGGGAAAAAACAATCCTAGCCTAGGAAAGTGTAGTCTAGGCTAGGGTTTGTGGGAAAATAGTGAAAATGAGGGATAGGAGTGAGGGGAAGTGTTAAGGGTAGTATATGGAAAGTGGGGGGAGGTATTAGAGCTTTAAATTAGGGTTTTACCACAGTTATGCAACAAATTTTCCAAGAATATGAAAAGCGCATCATAGATGTTAAGAGTGGTATTTCACTAAGTTTTAACTTATTTCAGTGGAAAAATTGATGAGGTCACAAGGAGGTTCACTTACTTGTAGGAGATTTTTTTAAACCCTTTTGTGCTAAAGAAAACCCCTGCAAATGAATATTTTTCTCCCTTGGAGAAAACGCAGCAATCCTGGAAAAAGCGCAACGCTACCAATGAAAAGTGTTGCACAGGAGGGAGATGGCACTTCCCGAGGCAATAAATTGCTGCTCTGAGGGTGAAAATGGTATTTCTTGGTGGAGAGATGTTTCCTGAAGTTGGAATGCGCAAGAGATGCTCTTTTGGTCTTTTATAGCTTGGAAATCAATCTTTCTTCATAGTGTTGTAGTGGTCCCACTATGTTCTTTCACTTTGTTATTTGCATTGATAACGAGTTGCATCCTTGGAAAACTTTTATTCATATTACATCATGATAGAGATAAAAATACACTTTTGAAAACTTTATTGAAAATTTTTCACTATTACTACTCCTTCAATGTTGAATTTGATGGTGAAATGACCTGTTTTTATGATTTTGACCCTAAGACCTAATAATGACACTATATGAAATGAGTTGAATGATGGCCATGGTGATGTGATTGAGATGGTGATGAAGACATTTCAGTGATGAATCATCACAATAATTGATGGCAATGACCAAAACATGAACTGAAAGGAGTAGTAACACACCTAGACGCACTAACCACTGACCAAATTTTTATTCGAAAACCTATTGAAACCATAAAAATTTGCAGTTGGACCCTATCAAAAAACTTATAAGAGCATATTTGATCGTTGGTGACTAGAAGGACTAGCAAACACTAACATTGGCTCTAGTTGGGCATGGTAGCTCCTTAGGAGGTGTCAAGAAAATCGTAGAGCAAGTAGCCTTATCCATTGGGCATGGAGTCAAAAACAAGAGACCAAACTCAATATTGAAAACTAACTAACAAACTGAACTAACTTTGAATGAAATAAAACCTAATGAACTTACAAACCAACATCCAATCAGAGAAACCTAATGGCCTTCACCTCGGGCTTCAGGCTTCCATGATTAACTCCTTCACATTTCGACAGAAAAGTAAAATCATATGTACAATGATGGTGAGAATCTTTAGAAATTTGATCAAAAGAGGTAGTGCTTGAGGAGCCTACCATTGACTGGTCCTCCTGCATAGTCTTCTCCATCTGTTTCCTCCAAAAAATAAGCATTCTTCCCTCTTAAATCAAAAATTATGTATCATCCCTTCCACAAGTTTTTGAACTTGTCATGCTTTCCTTTTTCTTCATTCTGAGCATCCCAACGGAGAACTACATCTCCCATATTAAAATCATTCACTTTTATTTTCCTATCATGCACTTTTTTTATTCTTTCTTGAAGCTTAGAAGTGTTCTGAAAAAATTCCTCCCTGGTTTGTTGCAAATGAATCATTTGGTTTATCTGTCGCTTAACATCATTCGGTTCGCTGCCAACTTCCTGCAAAATCTTCATGACTAGAACAGAAAGAGAAGTAGGAAAGATTATATCAACTCCATACACTAACTCAAAAAGATACATGGCTATGGAATTCTTATTACTTACTATGTCTGCCCACAAAGCATTGATGAGTTTCTTGTGCCAATTTTTCTTATTTACCTCCAACATCTTTTTGATAATATTGAAAAAAGACGTATTCAAAGGCTCGGCCAATCCATTGCCTTGTGGATAGTATGTAGTTGAATGACCTAATTTGATATTGTACTTCTCACAAAATTCCACCATCTTTTTGGAATTAAATGCAACAATGTTATCCGTGATTATCTTCTGTGGGCAACCAAATATAGACAAGATATTAGATTCCATGAATTGAATGATTACCAAATCAGTAACTTGCCTGGTCGGGATCACCTCGATCCACTTTGTAAAATAATCTTTGGTCGTCAAAATCCACTTGTGTTGGGCGGAAGATGAAGGATGTGTTAGCCTCCACAATGTCCCAAGGATGAGAAAGGATTTCGACAGAGGTAACCTCAAACCAAAATTTTATTTTGGTAGCTAGACCTACCAAACCAGAGAGGGCTCTCTCTATCAAAATCACTACCAAAGGGTTTGACTAGAAGAAGAATGGATTTTAGGCTATTTAGCTCTGCTCTAGGGTTTTGAAAATTTGATGGTTTTTCTGTTGGATCAGGGATGAAAACCAAGTAACTAGGTCAAATTCTGAAAGGGTTACAGTTGCAAAGAAGTTGCAAAGATATAGAGGAGCAAGATAGCAATGCTTTTGTGATGGGATTAGAATTTTTGTTGGTGTAGTGTGGGGTTTGAAAATGAAAGAGGATCTTAATGAGCATGTGTCATGAATTCATCAAAACAAAAGGAATATTTTACATAAAATGACATTCCCAAACAAAACATATCTTTCATGAAAGAATTCTGCTTATCAATATTTTAAGAGAATTACTGAAGAAAGCAAGATATGGAAAGGAAACATGTATATCATTTATATGAAACTATAACATAGAAAATAAAACATCAAAAACTCACTGAACATGAATTCTTAGATAATATCTATAACTGGTCCTTTGATTTCCTGAATAAAAAGTTGAAGTACAAGCTACTAATGTTCCACCCTCTGATGTCCCACCATCAAAATGACTAAGAAATCCATACATATAGAGAAAAAACCATTTCCCGTCTCGGATATGATTAAGTCACCTCAGCCCTAGGTGTCCTCTTGACTGAAATTCTGCAAGATGAGCCAATCTCCCTTGGCTTGGATGGTGTTGATGGTGTTGCTAATGGTGTACTTTGGCTAGTAGGCTGACTAGAAGGAGGCTAAAGGACAGTGTATTGAATGAATGTCTTCCAAGAAATTTTCATCTGAGTGAGTTGGTGTAATATAATGATTTTTATGAGGCATGGTGAAAAATACTAGCTTGGTGATCACCCTCTTTATGTTGCACTTTCTCTGCCATTTTAGCCAAGATTTTGTAGAGATAGTAGGGTAGGTTGAGATTTTTTACCCTTGTGAAGAGAATTAGCAATCTGACATGATATTTGTACAACCTTGAAAATCTACCCTCACATGTGAAATACCTCATAATGGCCTTCATCAATGGAGCAAACTTATGTAGCAGTTGTCCAAAAGGAAAAATCTTCTTGATGGCATATTTGTAGTGACTTTTAATAAAAGCTTTGTAATTTTTCACATCCAAATCTGAGTTTTTGAACCTCTTTTCCCCAATATTTGGTATCCTTGTAGCTATAGATATGGCCTTAGTTGAAATTGTGAAGCTCACTCCTGCAATTGTTACCTTATCTCTCCTAAGGTTTGTGGCAAACAAACTTGTTAACTTGGCACGATATCTCTCTTGCTGAATTTTCTCATAAAACCCTAAACATCCTACATTATGATAACATTGTTTGGTCAATGAGGATGACATCAACTCCTGAGTGTTAAGTGGCTCAAACCCTGATATCTGACCTCCTTTTTTATAACGGTTTCTTTTCTCCTTCCATATGTTTGAGATTGGACAGCAAAACCCTAGTGAAAAACAGGGGAAGTAAGTGAGGGGAGGGGATGAGGGATTAGGGAGAAGATATGAGGGTAGGAAAATTTAGGGAGGTATATATGGGTATTATGGAGCTTAGGGAAGTGGAAAATGATAAATGAGTGAAGGGATTGGTGTAGGGAATTTAAACACATTCCTAACCCTAAAACTGCCTAAAACCCAGCGTAGAAACTAGGGTTAGGTATAGGGATTAGGGAAATGAGGGAGAAGGGATAGGGAAAGACTTGGGTAGGTGTGTAGGGTGTAGGGAAGGGTATTATGAGTATCGAAACTATTTTTTTCTACTAGAAGTCAACCGCAAGTGCCAAACCATGAAAAGGCAGTGTGGAGGCTAGGAGAGACTTCACCACTACAATGCTAAAGAAACTAAGGAAAAGAAGAGTTTGTAGGGTATTACTTACTTGCAAAGAAGATGTTGGAACCCTTGGTTTCTGAAGGAAACCCTTGAAAATGATCATTTCCCCTCAAACAGTGAAAGCGCATTGTGGACAATGAAAATGCAGCATGCTCTTGAAAAATGCAGCATGAGAGAGGAAAAATTCTTTTGAGAGTGCAATTTTGATAATGAGTGTGCTTGGATGGCTCTCATTGATAGTTTGGAGCTCAATATGAATGAACGAGTAATTGGAGTGTTTTAATGGTCTTTTGTAGCTTGTGGAAATCAAATTTTATTCTAGTGGTGTGGTGGCCCACCATGTGCTTTTTCATCTTTGAACTTGAAAATTTGCAGATTTGGAACATTAGAAACATATTACATCATATTTGAAATAAAATTACACTTGAAACAAAACCGTATTGAGCATTTTCTCTATTACTACTCCTTCATTGTCGGATTTATTGATGAAATGACAGATTTTTTATGGATTTGACCCTAAGACCTAATGATGACATTTCCTGAAATGCGTTGAATGATGACCATGGTGGTATGACTAAGATGATAATGGAGACTTTGCATTGATGACTCATCCCATTGAAATATGGCAATGACCAACACATGAAAATTTTTGAAAGGAGTAGTAATATACTTAGACACAAAATCCAGTGACCAATTTTTTATTTGAAGACCTACTGAACCATAAAATTTTGACTTGAGACCCTAACAAAAACCTTGTAAGAGCACATTTTATCACTGGTGATAGGCAGAACTAACTGACACTAACATTGGCTCGAACTAGGGATGGAAGCTCCTTGGAGGTGTCAAAAACACCGTAGACCAAGTAGCCTTATCAATTCGGCACGGAGTCAAAAATAAAAAGACCAAACTTGTGACTAAAAACTAACTGACAAACTGAACTGACTTTGACTGAAACAAAAACTTATTATACTTACAAATCAGCAGCCAATCAAGGAAACCTTATGGCCTTCACCTCGAGCTGCAAGATTCGATGATTAACTCCTTCACACTTTGGCAGAAAAAGTAGAATTATATGTATAATGATGCTGAGAAACTTCACAAATTCGATCAAAACAGGTAGTGCTTGAGAAGCCTACCATTAACTAGTCCTCCTCCATAGTATTTTCCATTCATTTCCTCCAACAAGTAAGCATGCTTCCCTCTTGAAGCTGAAATCTTGTACAGTCCCTTCCATAAACTGTTTCATGTTCCTCAAGAAATATTATCAAGTTCCAAATCTGATTACTGATGGTGGACAATGATCAGACACAAGAAGGTTGAATCATTCGCATGGAAACTCCATTTTTAGACAACCCAGAGTTTAGAACATTCATGGTGACTCCACTATCAGAAGAATTCAGAGCTTAATGATAGATCCAGTGGCCTAATCGATCACAATGATAGGGTATGTAGAAGATCTTGTTTATATTGATGGTTTTAAAGAATATTGGGATATGTTTGAGGATTACCAGATTGATGAAGTTTTTCTGAAGTTTTTTTCTGCTTATTTAAAGTCATGCAAATGTAGCTCTGAAGCTAAGATCAATTTTTTAGATGAATTTGCTGACAAACTTGAGAAGGATATTGAGGTCTTAGAGGCTCAAATTCAGTCCCATAGTATTCACTATCAAAATACGCCTTTTGGAAACCTTTTCCTACCAAAACAAGAGGATACAATGATTCCCTATGATTTTTTGATTAAGGAGTGTTATGCTTTTGAGGATGAGTTTGAAAATTTACAGTTGGGAAAATGGTATGATAAAGAGAGCACACATGAACTATCCAACCATAATGATCAAATTGCAGAAATACTTCAGGTTCATCAAAAAAAATATGTTTTTTATGATCTCATAGCTAATTACATGGAGACTCTTTTCATCTTGAGTTTTCAGCCATTATTTCCCTATGGAGATAAAATGCACCGTGAATTGCCTCTGCCATTACATGTTCCGGTTTTAATTTTTCTAAAGCACTGTAAAAAATCCACGGTATTTGAGCAGCTCCTTGATTGTTTGTATTGCCATTTTTGTATTATTTGATCAAGAATTATTTCATCATATTAGTGTAGGATGAGTGTGCAATAAGCTTGTATGCCAAGCATTTATTTTTAGCCTGCACTTTCAGTTTGGTTTGTAGTATGATTGTTTGCAGCATTGTACGGTTTGTAGTTGCAGTTGGGTTTCACTTGAAGAGTAGGTTGCAGGTTGTTTGTATTTGAGGTTGGGATCATCCCAATGGATAAGGCGCTAATCTACAAATTCATATATCTGCGGTTCTTGACACCTCCTAAAGGAGTTGCCATCCCCAGATGGAGCCAGATGTTATCACATATAATTTTTTGTTAAAAATTATTTGTATGGGAAAGTTTTTTTTTTGGTGTTTAAGGTTGCAGTTGCTTTCATGATTATTATTATGATGGTTTGAAAATATCCAACTATCTCCCACCTCCATGTCATATCCTTCCGCCTCCATGTCATATGTTTGTTTCATGGTCGGTTAAAACAGTGTTTTTTTCCCTATATATCATAGTAATTTCAAACATGGTTTACAAACAACTGAGAATTAATTTTCAAAAACTAAAATTTTTTTTGTTGATAACATCCTCATATACAAAAACCTCTCTCATTTTTCTAAACGTTGTTATGGTTTAGAAGATTCGGATGAATCTTTTCATACATATTTTCCTGAATTTTCTAGTTTTTAGCCAGTGTTTTCAAAATCAATTCCCGTGCAAGTGAAAATTAATTTCAAAAAATAAAAGAGGTTTGGTTTCTAACATCCTTATTTACAAAAACCTCTCTCCATTTTTACACAGACATTATGGTTTGGGAAATTTAAAATAATATTTGAAGGCGCATTTTCCAGAAATGTCTTGTTTAGACATTTTTTTCCGAACAGATTGTGGCCAATCAGAGATGAACCTTCAGAAACTGGAGAAGGTTTGTGTTCCTAAGATGCCAAAGTACAATAACCAAATTCAGATTTTACACAGGTATTACGGAATGAGAGATACATTCACATCTTCACAATCTATTTTTCTGACTGTGCAAAGTCTTGTTTTAGACATCTTTTTGCAGAGAATATTGTGAACAATTGGAGCAGAATTTTGCGAAACTGAGAGAATTTTGTCTCAAAAACCTCTTCATATAAAATAAACTCTTTCACTTTTTACACATCTATCTCAGATTGAGATATTCAAAGGGATAACGGAACCCTATTTTTCATAATTTCGGGAGGAAAAAACTCAAAAATAGTTAGTGACATGGAGGCCACCTCATGAAATAAGAGTTGCTATCAAATTCAAATTTCTCTTCTTTGACACCAGAAATCCACAAAGATAGTGCCAAGTAGATTCATTAGTTTTGAATTTCCTATATTTCAGTTATATTTTTGTAACACATTTTCAAGATATTTGGTGAAAATTTTGTATAAACACTTCATCATTTGAAGTAATCGATGTTGGGATTTGTTATGAGAAATGATACCATTCATTGTAAAGTTGTTCAATGAGTTCAAGTGACCTTTTGTAGTAATACAAGACAAGTTGTTTCAGGATTCATGTGCCATATCTATGTGGTGAAGTTCTTCTCACTGTCTATGTGTTTTTCTTTGTTTCCATACTTACGTGTTCTTAAATCTGAATTACTTTACAGAAACTGTGATGAACAGAATTTGTTGAAACATACACTCAGATTCTGACTGTGGGTAATTTAAATGTTTTCCTCTGATATCAAGCTAAATAATTCATAACTTCTCTTTAGCTTCAATTGAATATATTACTTTTCTTCTATTATGTTTCATTTAAATCCAAATGATCTAGTAGTATATCTACCTTACCCTGTTTCAATTAAGCTTGAATATTTTTACATTTGATCATCTTAACCTCTTCTGAATCCATTACCTAATGGCCTTCCCTTTTTGTCCCAACCAAACCAATTCAAAAACCAAACTCTGGGCCCATTAACTAGCCTAAAATTCCCAGCAAACAAAGCCAAATCTCACAGAGAGATCCATCTCTGAGTTTAGGAGGGCTAGATCCTAAACTCCAAAGTGGTTTTAATGTTATCTCCGTGGTTTTTTCTTCAACCTTGAAATTCTGGAGAGATAACAGGATGGATCTCACCTATGAAATTGAGACCCCATTGTTGAAATGGTGCCTGGACTGAAATCGGTTGCAAATGCAGCGGGAGCAACTTCCTCTTCCCTTGAAAATTTTGACATTCGTGATAGCTCATCACGGTCTTGTATACATTTGCAAAAAGAGTGGACCAATAAAAATCAGCCCTCAAAAATTTGTTCATTGTGGTCTTCCAGAATAAATGACGACCACAATCACCCTTGTGAAATTCATTCATAACCTCCTTTGCCTCACTTTCAACAAGACACCTCTCAGGCCTTTCCAATACAAAACATTGTCTAAAATACAATATTTTGAAGCCTTTAATTTCAGTGATCTACTCTTGCTTTTAGAAACACTCGACGAAGGATTTAAGTGTTGAAGTACATAAACAATATCAGCATACCAAGGGGATGAAATGAAAATCTGAGATACATGCGTCAATGAGTCATCAACCTCCTCTTCGGAAAGTGAAAAAATCATATTTATATCCAGCGCATGCAAATTAGATTTTGCCATCAACTTATCTGAACCCTGTCCCTTGATCATCTTTGTGGGCTTGATCTCTAGGTCATATTCAATCATGGCTGCAATCCATTTCCCTCACTTACCTTCGGGATCAGTTTCCATCAAAACATCTTTCACCGCTGGATTCAGAACATAAGAAATGATGCGAGAGTGAAGGATGTAAACCCAAAAGTCTTTCAATGCCTTTACCAATGCCAAAGAGCCTTGTTTTTCAATAATGTTGTATCTCAGTTCCACTTCTCTTATGGTTCTATTGAAAAAGGCAATTTCCTGCTCCATATTTGAGTCCTTTTTCTGCAATAGGAAAGTAGCCAAGGAGTGCTCGGAAGCGAATGGAAAGATAATGAAGTCTATAGTATAATCATGGCTGATCAATATGGGAGCACATGTTAAAGAAAATTTGACTGAATTGAATGATTTCTTTGAATCTTCTAACCATATTACCTCATTGTCATTCTTCAGCACGTCTATCATATCTCTAAGGTGTTCAACAAGGCTGGGGATGAATCTCCTCAAAAAAAATATCTTACCATTGAATGACTAGATCTCTTTTTTGTTCCTTGGGAAGTACAACTGCTGAATTGCTTCGATCCTAGAGGGATCAATGTGGATGCCATATTTTGAGATGATGTGCCCAAGTAGTTTTCCCTCTTCCATGGAAAATAGGTTTTTCTTAGGATTCAGTGAAATGTTGAATTTCTTGCATTTTTGAAACATTATTCTCAAGTGATGTAGGTGTTCGTCATCTGACTGTGAGAAGACAGTAATATCATCATGGTAAACCAAAAGAAATACATCCTTTTCATTTGAGAAAGCAATGTCCATAGCCCGCTGAAATTTAGCCCCTGCATTCTTTAGCCCAAATGGCAGTTTGGTGTACATGAAAGTACCCCATGGTGTTGTAAATGTTGTTTTCTCTTGGTCATCTTCATGTACCAAGATATGGTTTTATCCTGAGTATCTGTTGAGAAGTGACATTCTAGAAGCTCCAAGTACCCTCTGCAAGATGTGGTCCATCTTCGGGAGAGGATAATTTTCCTTCAAGGACACCTTGTTCAAATTTATGAAATCTATGCAAAGACGAATCTCCCATGTATTCTTCCTTATTGGCACAAGGTTGGACATCCAATCTAAAAATCAAATAGGAACTATAATACCATCTTTGTAAAGTCTATTTACCTCTTTTTCTATTGATGGCAGCAATTTAGGATGATTCTCCTCAGCTTCTGGCGGAATGGCTTTTGATCCGGCTTGATTGGGATAGTATGTTGGATGATGTTTTTATTGTAAAATTCAAATCTAAATAATCCCAAGAAAATACATCAGAAAACTCACTCAAAAGTGATGTGTATTTACCTTTCAACTCATGAAATAAAGACTTGGATAACTTGACCATCTTGGGGTTATCAGTTGTACCAATGTTTAGATCTTCAACACCTGCTTCTGTGGGGACCATTGTCGGATTTTTAGCAACATAATTGTGATCAAATAACTCTTCCAAAGATTCAAGACCTCGTGGAATGTTATTGTCCTTTAGTTGTAACACCTCAAATTCAGTAGCTTCAATTATCTGGTCATATTCATTATACGCATCATCAATATGGGAATTAGAAAACTCCCCCTCCATCTATAGAAATTTTTTATCTATTTATCATCCCAAAATACTTGCCAGTATCTCAGATTTTCTGGGACAGTTGAGCAATGCTCCACATGAATTTCAAACTTTGAAGTGTCATGAATAGGAATCTTAAAGTTGTTAGCCGTTGTGGCAGGAGAATCAGCCATAAAATTCTGACTTCTAGGAATCATAGACAATGTATATTTTGGAAAAGTTTTAAGAATATCAAGAACAACATTATGATAAGCTCTCATACTTGGATGTTTTTCCTGGTACTCCCCTTATACCTATTTAATCACCAACTCGGAGTCTCCATATACTGTAATTCTCTTCGCATCTAGCCTTTTCAAAATTATGAGACCGGTGATTAAGGCCTCATATTCAGCCTCATTGTTCAAACAGTAAAAAGCTATTTTATAAGAACACAATCTTACACTCTGTGGGACTTAGATGACTGATTTATAGGGCTAAGGATCAAGATTCCAATACCAGCTCCATATTTTCCCAAAGCACCATCGAAATTCATGGTCCAAAGACCCTCCTCATCATCGAGAAGCTGAAATTTTGTGGATTGAATTGTTTCTTCTTTTTGACCCACTGTCTCAACCTGTTATTTTCCTTTATCTGACTCTACTGACCTTTTCTCTAAAGTGCTTGGATACAAGCCATCGGAATTCTTATTTCTTTGTTCTGCATTCAAGACCACTTGGAAACTATTTGATAATTCTCAAATTTATTCACCTTCTACAATTTGACTCTCTAAATCATCAGTATTATGATCATTATACAAAATGAAAGACTCTAAATCGGTATGTACAGAGTGAATGGGGTGATTTTTGGGTTTTCTTTTGCTAGTGATCATGCATTTCATTTTTACTTCTCGGTATAGCTTCCTAATTTGACCAAATACCGGAATTGTAGCATATGAAAAATCAAGTTGTAGAGTACCCCTTAATTCGGCTCACCAAGACTGTGAAAGCAGCATGCCATACCTTGGAGATATGTTAGCAACTACAACATCCATCAACACATTTTTGGCAGGAATCTAATCAAGAGAGACAACCAAGTCCTTGATAAGACCAAGCCATTTGACTCTCGCTGAATTAAAAGAATACAGGTCATGATAAGGTCAGGTTATGTCCAGCCCCAACTTATCCATGATGGCCTTCGGCATTAAGTTGTGTGAGGCCCTAGAATCTAACATGGAATTATGGAGGATATAATCATGAATTATCAAAGTGAGATAAAAGTGAGGGACTTCACTATCTTCAACATTTCCATATACTGCTAATCCAAATAGAAGTTCGGGATATTCATCACTGACATTGACCATGTCTGACATATGATCTACTTTCAACATCTTGGAAACACGGAATTTATATTTATCATTCTTTACAAGCTCAGTAATGGGAATATAAACTTTTAACTTAGAAATTTCACTCTTTAAGCTAAACAAGTTAGACTGTTTCTCTACCTCTTTGGAAATGGTATCCCTCTTTTCAGGTTGCTCTTTTGCTGAAGACTCCATTATTTTTCCTTCCTTGTCTCTCTTTGATGTACTTGTAGATGCCTCGTTGTTCTTTCTCTGATTTGTGGTAGCAGGCTCCTTCTCCTTCTTTGGAATAGCTTTGGAAGTTTGTTTGGACTGAGTATCTTTTTATGGAGTTGGCCTCTTTTGAGTAGAAGTAATAGGCACATATCGGTTTCTCAAACTATAATTTCTCTGTGCTGAGCTGAGAGCATTTAGGTACCCCCTTTGATAGTCCTCAGATTGGACTGCCAACCCATCAGCATTTGCAAGTATATATTCTTGGTCATCCGGCACAATACTCATCATCTTCTTTAAGGAAGATAGGTCCATGATCTTTTTCAAAGAAATTATTTTCTTCAATAATGTCATCTTCATCTTCAGGTCCTTGGGCATAGTTTTTCTGTAATGGAGTGTGGACTTGTCATTGTACTTGCTGATCCAGAGCTCTCTGCTCTCTCTGCTTAATTATAAACTGAGGTTGTTCCTGATGTCCTCAAAAATTGGGATTTCGGGCTTGATTTTATTACTACCTTTCAGAAATGGACATCATGTCTACCATCTTTTCCACAGTTCTAATAAAACTATCCAACTTTGCTTCGGATGAGGTTGATGGGTATTCCTTAAATGTAACTCTCTTTTCAACTTTTCTTTTTGATTTCTTGATCAACATATTGGATTCAACACTGACATCATTTCTCTGCATTTCCTCCAATGAGGTGGGATTTCTCTCTCTAAGCTGATATGCCATATCAAGGTCAAAAGCATCTGGATAGTGCAACAAGGCCAAGTCATATGGAGGTTTGATATTGGCAGGAATGGAATTGTACACCTTATTGAAATGAGTAGTATATTCTTGAACTGATTCATTAGGTTGCCTTTTCAATGAGTTGTATTCGGCCAATATCCGAAGAGGAATTTTCTTTTCCTCCCACTTAGCAAGTAAAATATCAGTTAATTGTTGTGAATCCGGCATTGAACGAGGTCCCAAAGCTCGGAACCATTTTTTCACTTCTCCTTAGAAACTCTGAGCAATTATTCTCATTTTCGCATCATTATTATCTACCTCTTCTAAATCTATGAAATCTGTGATTTTGTCAATATGTTGCTTTGCTATAATCTTGGTGGTTCGATAAAAAATAGGTAGCCTTTTTCCAACTCCACCACTAGCAAGAAGACTTTGATGACCCTATTGCAGCAGAAATTGAGAAAGATAAGGAGTTTTGGCTTGACAAGGTCAATTTCCACTTAGAGAAGTTGCTTGAGAAGGCTAATAGGAAAAATAATCTTCAGATGCACATGGCCATGCACTATTTCACAAGGAACAAGATCTCTCAAATTAGAATCAAGCAATTGAAGAAGAAATAGAGGCAAGCCCTAATGAAAAAAAAGTAGAAGGACAAACTTGATTTGTTGTCTGAGGCCTCCCTCATTGCTTGACACATCATCTCCTAGCTTCATGGGGCGATTTTAGAGAAATTTTGAGGAAATTTTGCAGAATTTTGAAATTTTGGTGTTTTTGGCTTAAACAGGAAATCACAGTTCAGCCAAAAGCGCAGTGTCTTGGCACTACGCTTTTCCCTTAGAGGTCCAAATGAGAAAAAATTTACACCAATGGATAGATATTGACCTTCATATCACAACTATCCACTTTTTGATCCATGTCAGCAAACATATTGGGAGAAAACTGCAAAAAAGAGGCTAAGAAAACCACTTTCTGCCACCTTTTTGACGCAAGCGCTGCGCTTTTGGAGCGACCTTGGGAAAATATGTTTTTCTCAGCCTTGGAGAGGCCATTTTGCTTGCTTGAGGAATCTATTAACAACTAGACATCCTAAGATTTCAAATGGTACCTTCAGATCAGAATTTGGAGCCCAGGAAGGAAGTCAAAAGTACCTTGCAAGATGACGTTGTGCTTTTCCCTGGTGGCGTTGCGTTTTTCCCTGTTGGTGCTGCACTTTTCCCTATTGGTCAATTTTTCGAGTTTATTCAGTCAAATGTGGTTTTTCATGATGTAATTCATCTTGTTTTGAGTTTTTCTAAGGTAGATGAATGTAATTAGGCTTGTAAATGACATTTTGATGTAGTTTTGAGGATCATTTATGATGGGTGGGTTAGTCAAAGGCTAAAAGGAGATTTTTTTTTAACCTCCCTAGTCTTAGGTTTTGTTGAATAAATTTGTGTAAACTTATCCTATCTTGAGGGATTTGACCCCTGAGAGAGGGGAAGATGGTGTTGGTCTATTTGTATCTAGTTTTCATTCATAATCAAGGTTGTACATCAGAGAGTAGAAGGCTTGGAGCTTTGTGTACAGTTGATATTTTTAGAAATGCAAGTTCAGTTGCAGCTATTATATAGGGATTCATGTGGTATGATTTTGTGGCAGTGTTTTTCTATTGTAATTCACTTTTATGAATGATTGTTTCTTCTTCTTTCCATATCTATGCTTTTCATTTATCTTCCTATAAGATGTTAAACATAATTCTTTAAACTTATGCTCTGTTTTGGTAGGAATTTCAAGTTTATGTTTTTCATCTTCTGATAAATGAACTCATGCTTGTCATGCTCATTTTGATCCTTTACTTTTCCACCCTACACTGCAATTGACAACCTTAAAGTGCCACTGAAACATATCTGCCATGCCCCTTTGTATCCCTACAACTACAATCTTTTAGATCTGACCTAGTTTCCTTGGCCTCTCTTCCTGATCCATCAAAAACCCTAAATTTTCAAAACCCTAGAGCTTAAACCTAGCATAATATATTACCCTTATTCAGTCATCTTTTGGCTGTAAGATCACAGAGAGAGCCCTCTTTGATTTGGTAGGGCTAGCTACCAAATCCCAAGGGGTTTGACATTACCTCTGCCGGTTTTCATTCTCAGCCTTGGAACTTTGTGGAGGATAACAAGTTGGATGCAGAAGTATATGCGTTGGTAAACTTAGCCACCAAACAACCCTTTGGAACCTTAGGTAAGATAGAACCATGTAGACATGCATGATTCCATGACAGTTATTTGGTAAGCAAGTGAATTAATGGAGATTGGAAAAATGACAAATGTTGAAATAGGACGGATAATAACATGGCCCCATTGATTCATTATTTTGTATGTATGGTGCTACTCTATAGCAGTATCGTTGCCCCTCATCCACTGTGGGGATTGTTCAAGACATCCCACTCATTTCCTTGGCGCAAGTGATATGACATCTTAGGCATGGGAAATATACATGGTTGAGTTTAGAATATACTGGCAACCTCATCTCACATTCATGTTGTTACTCTGGATTTGTGTCACACTAGTATATGTGTATTTTTTATCGGTGAATGATGGTGGCAAAGGTTAACAACATGGATTTTCTCATGGGCCTTTTTCCTAGCAACATTCCTATCATTTTCTCTATAATCTCTTTGTTTATATAGCAAGACAAGAAAGGAACTCTAGGGGCCTCCTCTCCTTGGTCAAATACAATAGTGGACATTGCATCTTTTGTGGCATTTTACATCAGACATGGCGACACGGGTTGGAAAAAGGATGAAGGCAGTGATGGAGAGGGTCGATGTGGTAAAATTGTAGCAACAATGTAGGGAACTCCTCTTATGTATAGACAAGGTGACAATCGAACTAGCAATTGAAATGGATATCATTATCAAACACCAAACCTTGATACACAAGCAAGAGGATGAAATTGATGGGTTAAGAAAACAATTGGAAGAACTATGGATAGCACTATGACCCTCTCTGTCAACAAAAAGCTTCCATTATCAGCAATTTGGGTCTATTGCTCCCCCTCATCCTCCTTTGATTTGAATTATCTTGCTTTGAGAGACACCTTGGAAAATGAAGAGGCTTCTTTTGATGGTAAAGTAGGATATCAATGAGATATGAAAACAAAGAGTTGCAAGATTGGAGATGTACTTTACAAAAATTTTACATTCAAAACTCTATGTAATTATAGGTTTTTTTGTTATGTGTAGAAAAATGTTCTTAAAACCAACCATGGGTAACAAAAATTATGAAAAATATTGCTTTGGAAAATCTAAATTGTAAACTTGCTATGAGTTGACACAGTTTTTTTTTTCCACACGGTGAGAAAACCTATCATAACTTAGTTGTCAAACCAGCATTGAGGATAGTCATCTTTGGTTGTTATCCACGAATGCAGGTTGACTCATCATGTTATTCAAGGAAAACTACACCACCTAGAATAACTTGTTGGTGGTCTGTAAGGGGGCAAACTTTCACTCGTGCTAGATACTTTTAGGTCTTGGGTCGTTTACCTGTTTCCTTATATCCATAAAAGAAGAGCTCTTAGCCAAACAATAATGGTTTTAAGACATAATCTAGACTCATTAACACATTTTCTTTACTAATATAATTTTTCAATCAATATTAAATATATAAAAATAAATAATTGAGAACTTAATTTTAGCCATAAAATTATAATAATAATAATAAACGATTTAATACGATTTTACTATTAAATTAAAATAAAAATAAAAATGTGACTCATTATAAGCTATTCATAATAAATGACACCAAGATGTTCTTTATGAGAAACTATTACATTACTTTGCAGAAAGTCATAAACTAACCCTTTTAAAATTAAACAACATATAATCAAGTTGCATTGATACATTAATGCAAATTTAAAACTATAAACATAAACTGCCAAACCCCATTAATAAAACTATAAACCTAACAAATAATGATCCCCATATTTCTCTCACTGAACACACCAATCCAAATGCATCACTAACCAATGGTACAATCAATCAATCTTGGGAGGTCACTTTTGTCCAAACTCTGATGAGTGACTGACTGCTGCAACGAATAAAGTAATAGTCAATAGATGGGCAGTAGAAGTGGGCCTCTGACATAATTCTAGTACGGGTTGAAGATTTAAATTTATAATATGCATGGGATTTAACGGCCATTTGTCATTTGCATGGATTTATTTGTAAAAATCTAGTTACTATTGAGGTGGGAAAGGTCTATTATTTTTTTCCACGGGTTTTGAACTTTATACCTGGATATGTTTGACTATGTAATGTTATTATTTATTTTATTTTTATTTTTTTTAATGTAAGATAGATTTGCAGAGATATAGAGATAGCTATTACTTAAATATATATATATATATATTTTTAAAAAAAATTAGTAATGACCATAATGAAATCACAAAGATATATATAGTGTTCACTCAAAATAATAGATAAATGTTGTGTGAACACAGTTAGTAAGAAAAAAAAAAAACTAAAATGAATTATTTATGTGGGAAATTGATACAATAAAATACATATTAAAAAAAATGAAATTAAGATAAATCAAGGTGTCAAACTTCAAGATTTTGAGTGCCTATTCCAACTACTTGATTTTTTGAAATTTCTTTTATTGTATTTCGATAAAGACAAAATATTGTTGTCCTTTTGTTGAGTTCCTTACAACTTCTAAACCCACAAAATAACCCAGAAATTCCTACAAGATTGTGAAAAATTCCAGCGGAAATTTTTGAAAATCTGGGTTAAGGTTAAGCTTGACAATATTCAGGGTTTTCGGTGTCTCCGTGTTTTGAGAATTTTGATGGTGCTGAGTCTATTTCCACTATCAAAAAACTATTCAAACACTCCAACTACCTGATTTTTTGAAAAAAAATTACCAGATTCCAACAAAAAATTGTCATCCAAACAATTTTATTGTGTCTGTAAACAATTCTTTTGTGCAAAAAAAACAGTACTCTAAAAAACCCACAGAATAATCCAGAAATTCCGGTAAGATTTTGAAAAATTCCATATCATAATCTTGTTTACAGTTGTTAAACTTCAATATTTTGGGTGCTCTAAGGGTCTTTGATAGTGCCGAATCCATTTCCATTATAAAAATGCAATTTAAACACTTCAACTACTTGATTTTTTGAATTTTTTTTACTTGATTTAGACAAAAAGCTGCCATCCAAACTATTATTATTTTGTGAAAAATATTCTAAAGACAATTCTACTTTGCCTTGGACCATTTTCCTTTCTGCAAGCACTGACCAAGATTACACAGTGGAAAATAAGATTTATAATGCGCCCTTATGGGGAAAATACATTCAACACCGATTTCTCCAAATCGAGCATTTGCATGGTGGAGTTGATTGGAATGTGAATATTTTCTGGTCAGATTTTCAAGTTAGCAGATTTTCAGAGGCTAAATCTGCTTTAAATGAAGTTCCATGGACGGATCTTGTTCACGTGCTTTAATTAGGGTATTAATATGTTGAATCAGATTTTTCACGAGACAATCTGAAAGCTCCAGCTGGCACCAGAAAAATTAGCTTATGGGTTTAAATAAATCGCTTTTGCTGCGGTTGGTCCTCGCTAGGATGATGGTTTCCTATGCGGCCCCCATAAGAATGAGGCGCGAGTTCGATTCACCGCATGAGCCTATGCAACAAAAGATGCAGCGGTACTTCATAGTACCCAACTTTTTCTTAAAAAAAGGAAAGGATTTATTAAAAAAAAAAAGGTTAGATAAGCCAGATATCAGGTAAATTTAAGGCTGGAAAGTTCATATTGAGCAGCCAAAATGAAATCCATTGCAATTTGATTGTTCTCCTGGTAATTATCAGGCATTTGACAGAGGAGTATGTTTTCCAGGTAAAGATTGAAGCTATAGCATTTTAGCATATTGTTTATGACAAAATACTTTAACATTTAGCATTTAATAGGGAATGCACTAAATGTTGATCATTTTGAGAGTTGAAAATTTAGAGATTTGATATGCAGAGCAGAGCTCGAAATATTTAGACAATTAATCCTTCAATGTTGGATGTACATTAATTTTTATTTTTATTTTACACTGGGAAAAATCTATAGTTGCTATCTTCAATGCTGGTGGATTCATTACAGCTATTCATGGAAAATCACATCACTTCATCATAGTTATTCAAGGAAAATCATATCACCTCGAGTAACTCGGTGGTGGTAGGTAAGGGGCAGGCTTTCACTCCTGCCAGATGCATATGGGTCTTGGGCAGTTAACCTCTTTCCTTACACCGAGGAAGACAAGCTCTTAACCAAGCAAAAGCTGTTTTAGGGCATACTATAGACCCTTATTAGATTAAGTAGAATTTATTTTATTTTTTTAATAATTAAAGAAAAATAGATAATTAGAATATATCATTCTTGTTATATGTTTTTATTTGGTATAAGAGTCTACAAATTGGTCTCTCAATGTAACCATGGTTTTATAATTTTAATCATTATGGATAAGGCTTCTTAACTTTCTCTTTTATTTGACACAATCTGATATTTTAGAAGACATGGGAAATTTGATAGACAGCCTCATCAAAATAGACACTAAAAGGTTTTAAAAAAAATTCTCACATTTTTAGCATCTGTGTTGAAGTAAACCTAAGGTTGCCATACCAAATTCTACATATTGTTTTCAGCCACAGGAATTATCAACAGCCTTTTCATCTTTAAAATGTATGCCCTTTTAGCAAAGGGCCTTTTTCTAGAAGAAAATTCCGAAAGGTAGCAAAAGAGCGCAAGAATACTTGAGGACAACCCTTAGCCACAGAGGTCATCTACCCCCAAATCAAATCCTGCAGCTCAGCCACCTGAGGGCACCGTCTCTTCATCTAAGACTGTCTTTCATCTCACACTGTGTTTTAATTGTGGCCTCCTAAATTGAGTGGGAAACAAAGAAATTGACTGTTTCATTTTTTGAATCTTTTTACACCTGATTTCGATAAAAAAAACTGCCATCCAAAACTATTCCGTTATGAAAAATATTCTAGAAACAGTTCTACTTGCCTTGGACCATTTTCCTTTCTGCAAGCACTGAGAAAGATTACATGGTGGAAAATAGGGTTTATAATGCGCCTTTATGGGGAAAATACATTCAACACCGATTTCTCCAAATCGAGCATTTGCATGGTGGAGTTGATTGGAATGTCAATATTTTCTGGTAAGATTTTCAAGTTAGCAGATTTTCAGAGGCTAAATCTGCTTTAAATGAAGTTCCATGAACGGATCTTGTTCACTTGCTTTAATTAGGGTATTAATCTGTTAAATCAGATTTTTCACGAGACAATCTGAACGCTCCAAACTGGCACCAGAAAAATTAGCTTATGGGTTTAAACAAATCGCTTTTGCTGCGGTTGGTCCTCGCTAGGATGATGGTTGCTAATGCGGCCCCATAAGAATGAGGCGCGAGTTCGATTCACCGCATGAACCTATGCAACAAAAGAGCGGTACTTCATAGTACCCAACTTTTTACTTAAAAAAGAAAAAAAAATCCGTTGCAATTTTATTGTTCTCCTGGTAAGTTCAGTGCACTAAAATTCAATTATCAGGCATTTGACAGAGGAGTATGTTTTCCAGGTAAAGATTGAAGCTATAGCATTTTAGCATATTGTTTATGACAAAATACTTTAACATTTAGCATTTGATAGGGAATGCACAAAATGTTGATCATTTTGAGAGATGAAAATTTAGAGATTTGATAGGCAGAGCAGAGCTCGAAATATTTAGACAATTAATCCTTCAAGGTTGGATGTACATTAATTTTTTTATTTTTTTTACACTGGGAAAATCTATAGTTGCTATTTTCAATGCAGGTGGATTCATTATAGCTATTCAAGGAAAATCACATTACTTCATCATAGTTATTTAAGGAAAATCATGTCACCTCGAGTAACCCGGTGGTGGTAGGTAAGGGGCAAGCTTTCACTCCTGCCAGATGCATATGGGTCTTGGGCAGTTAACCTCTTTCCTTACACTGAGGAAGACAAGCTCTTAACCAAGCAAAAGCTGTTTTAGGGTATACTATAGACCCTTATTAGATTAAGTAGAATTTATTTTATTTTTTTAATAATTAAAGAAAAATAGATAATTAGAATGTATCATTATTGTTATATGTTTTTATTTGGTATAAGAGTCTACAAGTTGGTCTCTCAATGTAACCATGGTTTTATAATTTTAATCATTATGGGTAAGGCTTCTTAACTTTCTCATTTATTTGACACAATCTGATATTTTAGAAGACATGGGAAATTTAATAGACAGCCTCATCAAAATAGACACTAAAAGGTTTTCAAAAGAAATTCTCATATTTTTAGCATCTGTGTTGAAGTAGACCTAAGGTTGCCCTACCAAATTCTACATATTGTTTTCAGCCACAGGAATTATCAACAGCCTTTTCATCTTTAAAATGTATGCCCTTTGGGGCCTTTTTCTAGAGGAAAATTCCGAAAGAGAGCAAAAGGGCGCAAGAATACTTGAGAACAACCCTTAGTCACAGAAAACATCTACCCCAAATCAAATCCCATAGCTCAGCAACGTGAGGGCACCATCTCTTCATCTGAGAGTGTCTTTCATGTCACACTGTGTTTTAATTGTGGCCTTCTAGATTGAATGGGAAACAAAAAAAACAAAGAGTATCGAAAAACCCTCTGCAATGGAATATCTCAAAGAAATATGTCAATGTTGACTTATACAAAAGAAAAGAAAAGAAAAGATTAGAATCGAATATATATATATATACAACCCTTAGTCACAGAAAACATCTACCCCAAATCAAATCCTGTAGCTCAGCCACCTGAGGGCACCATCTCTTTATCTGAGACTGTCTTTCATCTCACACTGTGTTTTAATTGTGGCCTTCTAGATTGAGTGGGAAACAAAGAGTATCGAAAAACCCTCTACAATGGAATATCTCAAAGAAATATGTCAATGTTGACTTATGCAAAAGAAAAGAAAAGAATATATATATATATATATATATATATATATATATATATATATATATATATATATATATATATATATATATATATATAAAAGTTCTGACACCAAAAATGTTGTAAATGTAATTTGTTGTCAACTATTTTAAATAGACTACTTAAATATTTTTATTTTCATTATTTTATAATTTATTATTTTTCCATTAATATTTTTTTGTAACAAAATTGAATCTGCATCTAATATTATTAAAATTGATCAACATATGATATGTATATGTTTCTTCACTGTGAAAATAGAAGATGGAAATACATACCAATTTGGCTTTAAAATGCAAGATGGAAATACGCATTAATTTGGCTTTGAGTAGTATCAACATATATCCATCTTAAGTAAGGATTTGGCTTTGAGTAGTATCAACATATATCCATCTTAAGTAAGGATCTAACATGTGTCAAAAGGGATCAAATTTTTTCACCTACAAACTTTTTTAGAGTGCAAATTACAATGTGTTTTTTTTTTTTTTTCAGAAGGAAAAAAACGCTGAATTACAATGTGTTATTTTTCATTGTTTAAATTGTATTTCTAAATGCTAAATAGAGTATATAGAGGACCAAATACAAATTTTAACCATAAAAACTTAATTTTTTTCTACATATAGATATATGAAGTTGATATCGACATAAATTAGTTAACATAGGTTTTCAAATAGTTTATTTAAATATCTTGTTGAAATATTTTTGAAAATTATACTATTTAAATAAATGATTCACACGTGTGTTTACTTCTAACTACTTTATAAAGTTTTTTTTTTTTCCAATTATAGCTTACATTATTTTTCTATTTAGAATATATATATATATTAAAGGACGGAGGGACAAACAAACTTACACATCCCCTCATACTGGATTGTAGAATAAGCTTTTTGGTTCAATAACTCACAAGAGATTTTTGACAATTTTTAGTTTTAATACTTTTCTTTATTAATTTTACTTAAATTTTATTGAAGATTTTTTAATGATAAATTTGAACTTTGTGATCTACACATTTTGAATGTTTCAATTTTTTGAGAAGGCTGAATTTATTTATACATGCAAAAACATGTTTTAAATTACAAAGATATATAATATTATGATAATTTTTTATCACCAAATTCTCATTAAAAAAAAAAAAAAACTAATCATAATTAAACAACACCATTCAACTTTTAATGATAAAGCAAAACTATTCAACTTTACAATTTTTGAAAATATGAAATTATAAACTATTCAATTTTACAATTTTGAAAATATGAAATTATAAACTATTCAACTTTACAATTTTTGAAAATATAAAATTACATCTTAAATTAATAAACATTATAATAAACTCAAATTTTAATTAAATACTAACACATAAATAATTAAATAACCTAAACTAATAAAAAAACTGAAAAATCAATCCATCACCATGATATCCCCTCTTTTATCGAAATGACTAATAGAATAAAACAAGCACATCATAAATAAGTTGGCTCTAAAACTACTAAAGTTAAAATAAGTTGTCAAATAAATAAGCTAATTACAAATTAGCATAAAGAAATTTCCTTAGCATTTAGTTTGATTGAGACATTTCTAAAGTAATTGAAATTTTATAATATTTGTATTTATATGTTATATTTTGGCGAAGCTTATTTTCCAGTCTATCGGCGCATAAATGTGCTGAGGCAGGAAACGCCTACTGCAGGATTATGTACCTGCTTTAATTCAATGCGGGCATTTCCTGCCTTGTCGCATTTATGAGCAGATGGACTCGAAAATAAGTTTCGCAGTTGTGATGTCTCTTTCATTCTTCTTTTATTAATAATAATATGGCTCCACTCTAATAATAATACATCTTACATAATAAGAAGAAAAAAAAAATTAATAGTTTAATTATGTATGTTATGAATATAATATTATTTTTATTATTAAACTAATATTATTTTTTTATTTTTTTATTTATTTTTATTAAAGAAAATTTGCAATTAAAATATATATTTGTTATTGTTATTAAGAATTATATGATATTGGAAATAAATATCTTTTGATTTAGTACAATAATTCTCAAATCATATCAAATAAG
>CM076582.1:795114993-795545178 GCA_034641835.2 Pinus albicaulis | reverse complement strand
AGTTCAAGTTTCTCATGAAGGTCTTTAACCTGGTCTTTCAATATTCTATTGGTGGCTTTCAACTATTTTTTTATCCTCTTGACATGTTTGGCCTCTTTCCTTGCTGGAATGTTCCATTTGATGAGTTGTTGTGTGTTATCCAAAGTCTTGGAGACAGTGTCAACATGTTCTTCCCAAATTGCCTTCATATTTTCAAATTGAATCTTCTCTACACTGTGTTTGCTTGCTTCTCTTTTCATAACAGAAATTTCATGATTGTCCAATTTCAATTTTTCTTCAAGGAGCTGCAACTTTGTTTTTTCCATCACCTTCTCTTTTCCCTTCTTTGATTTGTTGACTGTATCTTTCTCTATAGGTGATGAAAGGTCAATAAACTCTTGAGGTGGATGAGTTGTGTCAGTAGGTGGTTGAAATTATTTACTACTCTCTAATATCTTCCTAGCATGCCTTGTCATAGGATTTCCTGCTTGGAACATGAAACATGCATCTTCTCCCTCAAATTCTAATTTCTTTGCAGATTTATCCTTTTTTAACTTCTATCCACCTTCCTCTATAAACCCAGCTTGGACAATAGGAGTTTCCTCTATTTCAATTGCATGTAAAATATCTTCTAGATTTTCCTTTTCTTCTACTCTATAATCTACAACCATTGTTTTCTCTTCTAAAACCACTGTTTGGCTCCTTGTCATCCTTTTGGTTCCTTATTTACTAACAGTTTGTTTTTGTTTTGCAGGTTTGACCACTTTTGACTTCTGTTTTGTAGGTGGGACACTTGGTGTGTCAAGGCTCTACATTTTCTCTGGCTCATTCATAATTTTCTCACTTGGTTATACTCTTGCAGGTTCACTTGGTTTTGCTACCAATGGTTCCCTCTGTTTTGTTGCTAATGGTGATGGAATTTTCCTATATTTAGGAGTTCTTGAAGGAGTAAGAGCATCCAACTCAAAACCACTAACAAACAAGAATGAGGATTAGTCTCTGCCTAACCTTTGAAGTTCATCTAAAACCAATAACTTCATTAAACCATGATGAAATCATGAAGTATCACTCCCCTTAGACTTTGCTTGGACCTTATCTACCATTTTTGACAAACTTTTATGCAAATAGAAAGGTAGATCAAGGGAAATCTTACCAGTAAAGTGCAGAAGTAATTTGAAATGATATGATTATACTTTATGGTATCTCCCTTCACAAGTAAAGTACTTTTGGATGATGAGCAATAATTTTGAATAGTTGTCTTTTATGTAACTTCTTGGAATAGCATTTTTGAGATCCATTTTAGTATTCTCAGCCTTCATGAACTTATTGCACTACTCCATGTTAAACTTGAAACCTTTGAACTAATTCTCCTGACCTATTGGAATCTTTGTAGCAGCTACAATAACCTTTGGTGTGATAGAAAAATTGAGCATTCCCACTTTAGTGGTTGTTCCACTGAAATTCAAAGCAAACTCCTTGGACACCTGTGTATGACATCCTTGTAAATTCTCACAAAACTGCAGGAAACCTGTCCTTATGAAGGCTTCCACTACTGTTGGGTCTTCATTGATTAAATTCATGTCCGCGGGTTCGTATCTCAGGCATTGACCACCCTTGTTGGTCCTTCTTTTCTCTGCCATGGTTTCTTCAATGTCTTCACAACCTCGCTTGATGAATTTCAACCTCGCTTGATGAATTGCAGCCTCGCTTGATGATGATCAATGTAAACCTTTGAAAACACCAGCCACAACTTTGGCTTACTGCACTAGCTCTCCAGAGCTCAATATCACGGAAGAAGGAATAAGAAATCAGAAATGGCTGAATTAAGAAAGGATTTGAAGTTTTGATGTCTCTTCATGACCTTATGATGACTCATACATACCTAAATTGATCGTGATGACTGCAGACCTAAGCATGTACCTTGGATTTATCCCTCCATGACTCGAATGGCATCTAACCTACTCATTTCCAATGATTTTCTGACACCTAATAGCTAGACTGACAAGATAGATAGAAAACTGCGCTTTCGTAGCATTTTTAGTGTTAATTTGGTTGTTTTCACTACGAAACTATCAGCTGTTTCGTAGTGAAAAGTGACTTTTCACAGTGTATTTCACTACAAAATTTTGGTTTCTTGGCTAAATTGGCACTTTTGGTACAAAAAACTTGGAAATTGAAATCGGCCAGAAAATGATGAATGATGTGACATGAGGGAGTTTAAAAATGAGTGGGTTTAGACCTTAGGGTAAACTTAAACAATAAAAATTTAATATTTCCCTTGACCAAACTTAAAAATGAATCTTACAACCCTATTTTTGACACATGAACCTATTTAACCTTGTCAAAATGATGCTTAATTTTTTGGGTGATAACACAATATTGATGAATGGGGGGTGCATGTGGATCCAACCAAGATCCAAGTAACTCGAGATTGGTTAGCACCAACCACTCTAATAGAGCTTTGTAGCTTTCCGGGTCTTGCTAATTTCTAATAGGTTCATGTTGGGATTCTCTCATATCACTTGGACCTTGAGTCAAGTCACTAAGGGAGGAGGGAAAGAAAAATTCTTTTGGTCTAAATCTCAACAGAAGAAATTCATAGAATTGAAATATCGCCTCTGCTCTACCCGAGTTCTCACATTACCAGACTTGCAATAGCCATTTTAGATCGAGGCATATGCCTCTGACTATGCTATTGGGGTAGTTCTTACTCAACAGGGGCATCCAGTGGCATATCACAGTGAGACACTATCTAACATAGTTCAAAATTATCTGACTTATGACAAAGAAATGCATTCCATTGTGCTGGTATGCCGCCAATGGAAGCATTACATTTTGGGGAAGGAAACGGTCATCCACACAGACCACTGACCCCTGCAGTTTATACAAACACAAGGGAAGATGAAAAATGATCGCCATCAGAAGCGGTCCACATACCTGCAACAATTTCATTTGAACATCAAGTATAATAAAGGCAGTACCAATAATGTTGAGAATTTCCTCAGCCGACCATCGATCGTGGCACTAACCACCGTTCTCAACTCTTGTGGGCACAAGACTTCTGATTTTCCACTTCTCTATAAGAGAGATATGGAATTCGGCCACACATACAAGACACTCTTGGAGGGTACACAATCTCCAAATTTTTACCTCCGAGATGCACTGCTATGTCAACTGGGACACCTTTGTGTTCCTTCAAGCGAGCGTGCCAAGATGATCTG
Source organism: Pinus albicaulis (assembly GCA_034641835.2). Classification (NCBI taxonomy): domain Eukaryota; kingdom Viridiplantae; phylum Streptophyta; class Pinopsida; order Pinales; family Pinaceae; genus Pinus; species Pinus albicaulis. The sequence goes on along the minus strand of CM076582.1, from coordinate 795,541,978 downwards.
GGAATCACACTAAAGTTACGTTGCTGGGAATTTCGGGGTCAAGAAAAGAGTGGAAATACTACAAAAGTATTTCTATTGGTCGAACCTTTGACAGGATGTCGGGAAGTACATCAGATCCTACACTGCTTGCGCCATTGCCAAAATCACCATTAAGAAGAAAGGCATCTATACTCCACTAACTACCCCTAGTAGACTTTGGGAATCCATCTCAATGGATTACATGTCAAGCCTTCCTTCTACTAAGCATGGAAATGATTATGTTTTCATGGTCGTCGACAGATTCTCGAGAATGGCCTCGACCTACAAGAATAATATCACATCAGAAGCCACTACTAAACTCTTCCTTGAATGAGTGTGGGTGCACTTTGGGATCACACAGTCTATCATCTCAGATTGGGACAACATGTTCCTTAGCACATTTTTTTCTAGCCTCTAGTCAATGTTGGACACCAAGCTCACCAAGTCGACAGATTTCCATCCCCAAACTGATGGCCAGATAGAGGTCGTCATCAGGATGATTGTACACATTTTGCGCATGTACAATTCAAATCATCCATGCACATGGGATGAGAGCCTTCCCTATGTACAAAAAAGTTATAACCAAGCTCTCCACAGCTCAACCGACCACATCCCCTTTCAGGTGGGCCTGGGTTTCCATCCACTATGTCCCATTGACGTAGTCATGTCATTTGTGGCTACTTAGGCCAATTCGGCTCATGTCTAGTCTGAAGCTGACAAAGCGAAAAAATTCATTGAGCACATTCAGCACATCCTCCAATTGGTTCATGACATATTAGATAGATCCAATGCTAAGTACAAGCAATGACATGATCAACATCGGGTTCCACACAACTTCCAGGTGGGCAACAAATTGTGGCTACATTAGCATAAGGAGCGCCTCATTGGACCCCACCGCATGCTTCGCTCTCTCAGATATGGATCGTACACCATCAACAAGGTTGTAGGGAAAAATGCCTTTGGGCTTAATAGTCCACCATTCCTTGGTTTTCACCCAGTATTTAATATGGACCACCTTCCACCCTACTTCCCACCTCTATTGGACACCTTCGACATTGCAGAACAACTCACACCAATGGAGTTAAACCCAGACTGCATGGAACAGGGCACAAAAAATTGTATCATGGACATGCAAATCAAGAACACTCACCAGTAGAATATCCAACTGTATCGAGTTGTCAAATTTGGCCAACTCCTGCACCAAGGCAAGTGGTTCACAAAGGACCAACTTCAGCAGAAGTTTCCTCATCTCATGGAGGAACTCAATGCAATGGGGACCATTGCTTCCTAAGGGGGCAGGAATTATCTAGGTGGATATTGGTGGCCACCCACCTATTCCACATGGGGCCCCACCATTGTTTCTTTCAATTTTTTAGTTTCCTTAATTATAGCATAGTTTACTATTTTTAGCAATTTTTTGGGTCTTGAACTTCCAGAGCCGTTTTGAGGCCCTAAACAACATTTTTTGGGAAACAAAGGACCAAAATAGGTTGATATACTAATTTTTCTCACTCAAAATTTGTATTCCTTGGACAGATATTTCTAACGAGGTGTTGAGAACGTCAAACAGAGATCGTATGCCAAAGTTATGTCCCCGGGAAGTTGATGTACCAATTTACCCAAACGGGGCCCATAGTTTTGGTGCTTCATTTCCTAGGGTTAGTTTTTTGGATGTTTAGGGGTTTCCATTGTTTCTAAATAATAAATAGGCCCTCTATCCTCATTGTAACACATTTCATAGGCCTGTAGCCACCACATCACTTCTTAGAGATAAGCTACTAGCGCCCTAGCTAGTTTATTTCCATTCTGTCTGTAAACAAATTTCAGTTCTTTGATATTAATGAAATGAAGTGTTATTTCTACTGCATTTTTGTATTTATGGTTATATGTGTATTCTATTGCATTCCTGCATAAATCCGAATCAGACACTTGACAATCCTTAAATTTCTTCACCTTCTACAATTTGACTCTCTAAATCATCGGTTAAATGATCATTATACAAAATGAAAGATTCTAAATCAGTATTTACAGAGTGAATGGGGTGATTTTTAGGTTTGGCTCTACTAGTGATCACGTATTTCATTTTAACTTCTCGGTATAGCTTCCTAAGTTGACCAAATACTGAAATTGTAGCATATGAAAAATCAAGTTGTAAAGTACCCCTTAATTTGGCTCCTCAATACCATGAAAGAAGCATGACATACCTTGGAAGTATGTTAGCAACTGCAACATCCATCAACACATTTTTGGTGGGAATCTGATCAAGGAAGACCACCAAGTCCTTGATAATACCAAGGCATATGAATCTAACTGAATCTAAAGAATAGCGGTTATGATAGGGCCAGGTTATGTCCAACCCCAACTTATCCATGATGGCCTTAGGCATTAAATTGGGTGAGGCCCCATAATCCAACATGGAATTATGGAGGATATAATCATGAATCCTCAAACTAAGATAAAAGGGAGGGACTTCACTATCTTCAATATTTCCATCTATGGTTGGCCCAAATATAAGTTCGGGATGGTTATCACTAAAATTTACCATGTCTAACATTTGATCTACTTTCAACACCTTGGAAACATGGAATTTATATTTATCATTCTTTACAAGCTCAGTAAGGGGAAGAGAAACTTTTAACTTAGAAATTTCATTGTCTAAGCTAAACAAGTTAGTCTTATTCTCTACCACTTTAGCAATGGTATCCCTCTTTTTGGGCTACTCTTTTGTTGAATACCCCTTTCTTTTTCCTTCCTTGTCTCTCTTTGATGTACTTGTAGACGACTCATTGTTCTTGCTCTGATTTGTGGTAGTAGGGTCCTTCTCTTTATTTGGACTAGCTTGGGAATTTTGTTTAGAATGAGAATATTTTTGCAGAGCTGGCCTCTTTTGAGTAGAAGTAATAGGCACATCTCAGTTTCTCAAACTATATTGTATCTGCATTGAACTGAGAGAATTTAAGTACCCCCTTTGATAGTCTTCAAATTGGATTGCCATCCCATCATCATTTTCAATTATGTATTCTTGGTCATCCGACACATATGTTTCCTCCGTATACTCATCATCCTCTGTAAAGAAGATAAGTCCATGATATTTTTCAAATAAATGATTTTATTCAACAATATCGTCCTCATATTCATGTCCTTAGACATAGTTTTGTTGTAATGGAGTGTGGAATTGTTGTTGTGCTTGCTGATCCATAGCTCTATGCTCTCTCTGCTTAATTATGAATTGAGATTGTTGTTGTAGTCCTTGGAAATTGAGATTTCAGACTTGATTTTCTGACTATCATTCATAAATGGACATCATGTCTACCATCTTTTCCACAGTTCTAATAAATGAATCTAACTTTGCTTCGAATGAGGTAGATGGCTCTTCCTTAATTGTAACTCTCTTTTTAACTTTTCTTTTTGATTTCTTGATCAAAAGATTGGCTTCAACGTTGACAGCATTTCTCTGCATCTCCTCCAATGAGGTGGGATTTATTTCTCTAAGCTGATATGCCATATCAGGGTCAAAGGCATTCAGATAGTGCAACAAGGCCAAGTCAGGAGGAGGCTTGATATTAGCAGGAATGGAATTATACACCTTATTGAAACGAGTAGTATAGTCTTGAACTGATTCATTAGTTTGTCTTTTCAATGAGTTATATTCAACCAATATATGAAGAGGCTTTTTCTTTTCCTCCCACTTAGCAAGGAAAAGATTAGTTAACTGCTGTGAATCTGGTACTGAACAAGGTCCTAAAGCTCGGAACCACTTTTTCACTTCTCCTAAGAAAATCCGAGCAATTATTATCAATTTCGCATCATCATTATCTACCTCCTCTAAATCTATGAAATCAGTTATTTTTTCAATATGTTGCCTAGCTGTAATATTGATGGTTCCATCAAAAATAGGTAGTATTTTTCCATAGTTCTAAGGTGAATTAGTGATTTGTCCCGGTAGAGCTAAAGGAGAAAATCTAGCCGTTGTTGTTCTAGGAGCCAAGCTTGTGGTTACAACTGGAAGTGCTGGTATGAGTGGTGGTTTTGTAAGAGGAAGTGTGGATGATGAGGAAACAACAATATGAGGGGATGTAGCAGCAGTGTGAATAGATGATGCTAAAAAAGGGTCAGCAGACAAGAGCTCCTGCTCATATTGCATATAAGCCTTCTCAGAGGTATATTGAAGATGGTTTGCTAGTTTTTGAATTTTTTCAAATTCACACAAAACCGTTCTATAAAAATATACTTATGAATTGGATTATATGGATGAAAAACTTTTTTCAAAATTTGAAGGATTGAATAGAATTTCAGACAAAGATGTTTCAAATTTGGATTTAAACAAAGAAAACTCGAACTTAAGATCAAATGAAATATCTTCAAGTGAAACCAATTCTGAAGGTAGAGATGTAGACCTTACCAAGGTAAATGAACTTGATAGAATCTCAGAATGCTAAATTCTATGCTTTCTTATGATTCTTTCCGGATCTTCAATAGGAGATGGTGGATTTGGATCAGGATTTGATCGTGTATACCTTTTAGGAGCTAGTGTTGTCTTATTTCATATACTTTAGCTCTCTGCAACTTGAATCAGCCGTCTTGAAAACTAGGTCTTGAATTCTATGTCTAGGCCTAGAATTCGATTAAAATGTAATAATACACCCGGGGAAGATTTGTCACTTTCGCTCCCTGGCAAAGGCACCAAAAATTTTAGCCTCCACAATATCCCAAGGCTAAAAGGATATCGACGGAGGTAACCTCAAACCAAGCTTTTAGTTTGATAGCTAGCCCTACCAAACTAGAGAGGGATCTCTCTATGAAAATCACAGCCAAGGATTTGACTGGTACAAGAATGGATTTTATGCTAAATATTTCAGCTCTAGGGTTTGAAATATGTTAGGGTTATTTGCTAGATCAAGAGTAAAAATCAGGGAACTAGGTCAAAAACATCAAATGTTTCAGTTGCAAGAAATATAGAGGAGCAGGGTAGGCATGCTTTTGTGATAGCTTAGAATTTGGTCATGGTAGTTTAGGGTTGAATGATCAAGAAGATCACAATGAGCATGTGTACCATGAACTCATTAATCAAGAAGATAAAACACACAAACATGAGATTCCTAATAAAACAGAGCTTAATCAAAATAATTATGCTTAAAACCTCTTAGGAAAATCACTGAAGATCAAAGATATGGTAAGGAGACTAGTTTATCATTCATATAAATCTATAATAGAGAGAAAACATTATCACAAACTCACAACACAAGAATTCCTAAATAATAGTTGCAATTGTCCTTTGATTTCATGTAAAAATGATGAAGTACAAGCTACAAGACTTTCACCCTCCAATGTGCAACCTTTAGATTGACTGAAAACCACATACATATAGACAAAAAACAACTTCCCCTCTCTCAGGGGTCGAATCCCTCAGTGTAGGAACAGCTTACATGAATTTCTCAACAAAACCCTAATGACTAGGGAGGTTAAAACAAATCCTCCTTATAGACTTTGACCAACCTGCTCCATATCAATGAGGTCCAAAATTACATCAAAATGACTATAACAAGCCCATTTATCTTCTGTTACATAAAGTCAACATGAAAATAGAGTAATTACATCATAAAACTAATATTGACTGAAGAAAACCTAGAAAATTTCACTAACAAGCAAAAGCGTGGCGCCACTCTGCAAAAGCGCAACGCCTCCAGACAAAAGCGCAACACCAAGATTTGAAGAGACTTTTGAGGGCCTTCCAGTGCTTCAAATCCAGCTCTGAAGGATCCAATGGAGCTGAGGATGTCTAGTTGTCATTATACAATTCAAGCAAGAAAAATGGGTACTCCAAGATAGAGAAAAACTCATTCTCCCAAACGTAATCCAAAAAGTGCAACGCCTGGTCCAAAACAGTGGCAGAAACGGACTTTTTTGCATGTTTTTGGGAATTTTCTCCCAACCAGTTTGCTGACAAGGAACACAAAGTACATATCTGACATGTATAAGTGATTATATATCCATCAATGTAATTTTTTTTTCATTTGGAAGTCTGAGGAAAAATCGCTACGCTTTTCGCTGATATGATATTTCCAATTTAAGCCAAAAGTCACAAAAATGCAAAATTTCACAAAATTTCTTCAAAACTTGCCCAAAATTTCTCCATGAAGCCATGTGATGATGTTTCAAGCTATGAGGGAGGCTTCAACCAGAAAATCAAGCTTATCTTTCTCTTTTTGCTTCATTAGGGTTTGCTTCAGCTTCTTTTTCACTTGCTTAATTCTCATTTGGGAGACCTTGTTCCTTGTATAATAATGCATGGCCATGTGACTTTGTAGGTTGTTATTCATGTTTTCCCTCTTAATAATATTTTCCAAGTGGAAATTCACCCTGTCCAACCAACCTACTTTGTCTTTCTCAATTTCTGCCAAAATGAGTTCATCAACAGTCATTTGACCTTTTGGTGGAGATGGTTCTTTTGTCTGCTCAAGTGCCCTTTTGAGACCTCTTGTTCTTGGTCTCCTTGCTTTAATATGTTATTCTTGATCCGTTGAATCATCAACCTCAACAATTGCCTTACCTTTGGCATCATCCTTTCTAAAATCTGTTTTGGGCTTGTTTAAGAGCAGTTGATTTACCTTTAGTTGCATGTTCTACTGTTGCAAGAATGAGACCAAGAAATTTTCCTCTGAAAAACTGTCTTTGAGCTCTCTAATATCAGTCTCCTTCTCCATGATGATCTGCTCAGCTATTTTTCCCTCCTCATGGATTTCCAAATCTTCCATATCAATGTCAAAATGCACTGGTTCCTCACCCTGCAATGGTGCCTCATGATGTGATGATGTTTCTTTCTCACCTGATGTAGGCTTGGCCATTTCAAAAATGTCTGGAGAAAACACAAGCCTCTTAAATCTAACATATGTTTGAGTCACCTTTTCCCTAGGATTTTTGGTGATAAGTTTTCTTATGGAAGCCAGCTCTTGATGTGTTGGTGAAGTCAAAGGTGTAGAGTGACTACTAGACTGAGCTGGAGAAGACAAGAGATACTGAATATATAAAACCATCCCATGAAAGATTGATCTGTGCTAACTAATGGAAAACCAAGATTTTCACCGAGCCATGGTGAAACAAACTAGCATAATGATCTTCTCCCAATCTACGTACCTTCTCTATCATTTTTACCATGCTTCTATAAAGTTAATGAGGCAAGTTGAGGGCTTTTACACTGATGAAATGCATCAAAAGTCTCATATGATACTGATATAACCTCGAGTACCTTCCCTCACATGTGAAATATTTCATGATCAATTGCATGAGAGGGGCATACTTGTCGAGAAACTGTCTAAATGGAAAGATGTGTGTTGGAGTTGCTTTGTATGTAGGTTTCAAATACATTCCATAGCTTTCAAGGTCTCTACTCTTGAACCAAGTTTCTCCATTGTTTGGAATCCCTATAGTTGTTGAAATGGTCTCTGCTGAAAGAGTGAACACCACCCCTGCAATAGTCACCTTATCTCTCCTTAATTTGGTGGCAAAAGTGCTGGTAATTTTGTCATGAAAACCAAGTTCCTCAACCTTTTGGCAAAAGGCAAGGCAACCAACATCCTGAAATAATTTCTTAAGGAAGGGTGAAGACATGATCTCATGTGTTGCAGTGGGCTCATACCTGCTAATCTGACCTCCCTTGTGCCTCTTATGCTCAGTGGTTTCAGCATCCATAGCAAACCCTAGCTCAATGGGAAGGGGAATTAGAGTTTGGTGTAGTGAAAAACAAGGGATTTGGGAAATTTTAGGAATGAAGGGAGATGAAGAGGTTAGGGATCTCCTAAATTCTTGGTAAATTTTAGGGGGGTAGGGATATATGTTAGGAAGTAGGGAGAAGTGAAATTTCATGGAATGAGTGAAGGGAATGGTGTCAAAAGGGGAAAAAATAGTCCTAGCCTAGGAAAGTGTATTCTAGGGTAGGGTTTGTGGGAAAATAGTGAAAATGAGGGATAAGAGTGAGGGGAAGTGTTAAGGATAGTATATGGAAGGTGGGGGGAGGTATTAGATCTTTAAACTTAGGTTTTTACTGCAGTCATGCAACAAATTGTCCAAGAATATGAAAAACGCAACACAGATGTTGAGAGAGGTATTTCACTGAGTTTTAACTGATTTCAGTGGACAAATTGATGAGAGGAGGTGACAAGGAGGCTCACTTAAAGTGAAAGAACATGGTCCCACCATGTTCTTTCACTTTTTGATTTGCATTGATAATGAAATGCAGCCTTGGAAACATTTTATTCATTTTACATCATGATAGAGATAAAAACACACTTTTGAAACCTTTATTGGAAAATTTTCACTATTACTACTCCTTCAATGCTGAATTTGATGGTGAAAAGACCTATTTTTATGATTTTAACCCTAAGACCTAATAATGACACTATATGAAATGAGCTAAATGATGACCATGATGACGTGAATAAGATGGTGATGAAGACATTTCAGTGATGACTCATCACAATAGTGATGGAAATGACCAAAACATGAACTGAAAGGAGTAGTAACACACCTAGACACACTAACTAGTGACCAAATTTTTATTTGAAAACCTATTGAAACCATAAAAATTTGCAGTGGGACCCTATCAAAAACCTTGTAAGAGCATATTTGATCACTAATGACTGGAAAACACTAACACTCACCACAATTCTTACAAGGGTGAAGATAAAAATAATGATATTTCACATGGCCAACTCGATTACGATGTTGGCATTTGACAATGTGTGGATTTTGTTGAAAGGGAGCGGGTGGAATTGAGTTGCCTTGAATAAACCTGACACTTTGAAATTGAATGGGATTAAAATAATTTGGAATTTGAAAGAAAACATCCATTTCATATCCAATATTAGTTGTGTGCTTGTCGCTGACAATCTCTTACCAAGGTATGATGAGGGGCTTGGGAAGTGCAGGGTGAACCTTTGCGTATTCAAGAAAATATGCTTTTGCAATGGGCACTTGATATGAATCATCCTCAAATTCAATTTCTTGTTGCTGATGGGATTTTTTCTCAATTAAACAGAGGATTTTTCTGAACAAAAACCAATTCAGAATGATGTATACGTTGTTGGAGCTCATCTTGTTTTAGTTGAGATTCACGCTACAAAAAAACAATCTTTTATTCTACATTTTGCAAACAGATTTTAATGTCAACAAGTGAGGATTTTTTTATTTTCAATGTGTAATTAGCAGTAAATTGTATCAATTTTTTTAGGAACTCTAATACTTCAATTAGAGCCATTATTTCAACAAAAAAAATGGCTCAACAAATGAAAAGTGCCGGATTTTACCGAAAATACACCATTACTTCATGCAGATTTCAAAATTTTCTGCGTGACAATGATTCCAAACTTTGGGTTCACTAGTGCATCACAATTATTTTTCTCCACTCAAAGCATGTTTTAAAACAAATTGTGGGCATGGAAATAATAAAATTCCTTGTAACCATCATCAACTCAATGTTGCCAACATACAAGTATTTCTTCCACATTGAACTAACAAACGCTAACAAAGGATCATATAAGATTCTCATATGCAGGCGTTAAAGACAAGAAGAAATTATGCCTATTTGTCATGGCATCAAAAACGAACTTGAAATGGATATGCCAAGTAGAATAATTTTGAAATTTTCTAGCGAATAACCTCATCAATCATCGTTATAAACAGATACAAGTCTATGCCATCATTTGTTATTGATTATTCTAAAAACAATGTTGATTGATGCAATTGAACCATGGTAAACATAGATTGATATCTATTGGTATGATTATCATTCAAATCAAAGCTTTATGATAGTATAGTTTTGGAAACAGGCACAGAGATTACGCTCAATATCCCTTACATTGAATTGTTTCAATGAATCCTAAAATTTTGAGCGACTGCACTAATCAAGTGTTGAAAATCCTTGAAACCTTGCAATCATTAATCATGGAAAACTGATATGCAAAAGTCACAATATTTCTCTACCAAAATTCTACGGAAATAAAATAATGAATAAAAACACAATCACACATAGAACACAAAATTTATCTAGGGAACCCAACTGGGAAAAACGTATCTTTCTTGTATTAAATCAACTGAGAAATTTGATCTATTACATAGAATTTTTTTCAAGCCTGAAGCTCCCTGCAATATTGATCAACTCTCTACAAGACTTTCCCAACACTTAGGAAAATAAGGCATGTTAGGAGCTACTATTTCCTAGCGCAATTATGCCCCTAAAAATAGGAATTTCTCCTATTTCCTTGCGCAATTCCCAAGAAATTGCTCTGCTCTCTTCTCAAGCTCTACTTGCATAAACTTGTGTACTATAATAAATACAATTTGGGTCTTCATTCAATCTCAATAGCCAATTTGAATTGCATGAACTACTAGAGATAATTTTACCAGTTGCAACTAGTTAACTGAGAGTAAGTTGAGTTAATAGAAAGTCAATTACTCAACTAAACTCAACACTATCTCTATTATAGAACTAGAGATCATTTAACTGACAGACACTAGAGTTAACTCCACTTGATATCTAAATTTAGCCATCAACTAGTCCACAACTCACTGAAATCCATCTAACAAGAATTAACTGACAATAACTCAATGATAGGCCACATCACACATGTTAACTGACATATAACTCAAGAATCTATGATATTGAATTCAAATTAACATCTTTAACTAAGGCACAAGTCAAAGAAGTCATTCCTTGCTACATTTTCAACACTCCCTCTTAACGAGTAAGGGCTTCTTGGAAGAACCTCATCCACCTAGATCGGTCTTCATCTCTACTAAGTTATATATTGTTGCAGCTACTCCCTCTAAACTAGAATTTAGAGACATGTACCCTATGTATCTGGGAGTTTTTTTTTGGTGTTGGGAGACTCAACTCTCTTCTTAGCTCCCTTAACCAAATCCTTTGCCCACTTGGCTCGAAATTTCCCTATACTGGAAGTCTTTCACTAAGTGGTTGCCTCCACTTGCCCTGGGACATGGTTCTCATCATCATCATGTTGATCAACCCAACTGAAAACTAGCTTGGACTAAAACTAATATACTGGTTGAGGCTCCATCTTGAGAGCTCTATCCTACTCTTGGTCAACCACCACATCTCTACTTTGGGAACTCTCTACCTTGTTGCTCAAGGTTTCACATCCATCAACTTCCAATTTGTAGAGGTTCTCGGTCCTGACCCCAATCTACTTGACCTGTCCTGAAGTAGAATGCTTGAGGTAGGCCTTCCCTTTTCTAAATAAAAAATCATACCCTTTGTCTTAAATGGTTGCTACTGAGACAATGTTTTTCTTCAATCCTGGAACATACAAAAAATTATTGAGATGGAGAAGGGAAATCGACTCTCTCTTAAATCTCATTGTACCAACTCCTTTGATCAACTATTTGCCATCATCTCCAAGATCGATATCGAATTGCATGTATTTATCCTCCAAACTGATGAAGAGATATTTGCTCCTTTTCATGTGGAATGAAGCCCTCGAGTCAATGTACCACACATTACCTCCTACTAAGCTTTCCATGCAAACTATCAAGGAGAAATTCAGTTTGAATTGTGAAGAGATTGTTTATCCTCCTGTTGTTGTTGCAACATGCTTGCTAGATTTCTTGTTTGGAAATTTTGTAGCATAATGTCCAAACGCATGAAAATGAAAACACTTGATATTGCTAAGATCCTTCTTTTCCTTGCCTCCATTTTGACTAGACTCGGTTTTTCCTTGGGCCTTCTTGCCATTGGATTTCTTCCCTTTTCCAACTACAGCAAAGTTATCCTCGTCTTCTATCCCAGATGAGACTCCATCCCTTGTGTTCCTCCATATCTCTTCCTACGTAAGGTCTGACCACAACCTCTCCCAACCAATGAGCTTATCTCTTCCATTCACCGCATCCTGGAAACTATGCCAAGATTTTTGAAGCCCAATAAGAGCAAGGCTCACAAACTCTATTGGTGGAATTGTCTCTCCAACACCTCCAAGTTCATCCCTCACTTGAGAAAACTTGGATAGATATGTAACAATGAGCTCATCCTTTCCCATTCAAATGTTCCTCAATTTTTTCTTCAAAGCAAGTTTATGGCATCACTACTACTTTCAAACATATCAGTAAGGGCCTTCCACATCTAGAACAAAATTTCCTTCCCATGAAAATTTGGAACAATATGGTCTCTGACTCCTTCTAGGATCATCCTCCTAGTTTTGGCAGTATCCTTCTTCCATTGAGTCAGTTGTTGTGCATCGGATGCGAGAGGTTTAGGAATATCAGTCTTGATGTATTCCAAAACACCATTATCATCCAACACAGCCTCCATCCTATCCTTACATGCACAGAAATTTGAAGTCCCTTCTAGGGCATGCTCTATCCTCAAACCATAGACTGACATGATTCCTACACATGTAAAATTCTTGCACTTATTGATCTCCTCTCCAATGCGCTTTGAGTCTAATCAAGGAACTTGGTTTCTATCTTGTTTTCTACTTTGATACCATTAGATCCATCTTGCAAGGAATGGTTTGTTGTTGGAGGGCTCTTTCTTCCACAACTTGAGCGATGAAAGTTTTATTTAGCTAATAAATATTTGTCAACCTAAAATTTGTTATGTCATTTGTTCTAGAAAATCCAAAGTAAAGGTTCCAACCATTATATTTTGTTTCAATTTGTTCTCTAGTTATCATTTTCCTCTTTTTCATAACTAATTTTTCTAGGTGGTCCATATCTTCCTTGATCTCAAGAGAGAATCTAAAATAGAAACCATTAGTTGTCTTCATGGCATTCTTTTTAGTTCTAGTTACATATTGGGGAAGATCATGGGGGATAGGGGTTTTGGTCGTTGGCTTCAACCTTATGCAAAGCCCTATTTTGCTAGATTCCTAGACTATTTTAATATTCAACTTAAAGCCATACTCATAGAAAAACATGGGATGGAGGTTTAGGCTACATGTGATTGTAATGACTAAGATGATGACTAAAAAGGGAGTCAGGAGTAGGAGGTAGAAATGAAATGTCATAATGACAAGTTGAGGATGAAATTTGGTATCAAGTCAATGGGATGGGACTCAATAGTGAAATCCACTAGTAGTTGGAGGTAACCGAAATTGGCTTAATGTAATGACCAATTTACAAAATAAGAACTAAAGAAATAAAAGAACTAACAATTGAACGAACTCTATTTGATGAGATCCCTTATTAGGTGAAACAAATATGTGGCTTTGGAACTAAGTCTTTGGAAGGATCTTCCACCATCATTAAATGTTTATGTTACACAAGTACCCATGAGCTATGGACCTTTTCAAACCTTCAGAAACTAAAATAACCCATTAGAGGAAATTTCGGCCTAAAAGTGTCCATGAAATTTTCATGTAATTTCCATGTCATAATATGTAAACAAATCAAAATCCTTAAATTTAAAAAGAGGTATGTGTAAATAATTTGGAGGGAAATAAGAAAAACTACTTGTTTTAATTGTATTTTTGGCTTATCTCCTTATAGGTTTACTCAAATTTTAAGTGTAGACACTCGTTGGATGTGAACTTAAATTCCACATCCAACGAGTACCTATTATGCATACATTTGAGAAGACCCATGTTGATAAAAATTCACACAATTTTTTAATGTATCTTCAGTTTTTATCAATGTGGGTCTTCTCAAAAGTATGCATAACAGGCACTCGTTGGATGTGGAATTTAATTCTGCATCAAATGAGTGTCTACACTTGAAATTTGAGTAAACCTATAAGAAGATAATCCAAAATTACAATTAAAAATAGTATTTTTTTTCCCTCCAAAATTCACGACTCTTATTTTATTATTTAACTATTATTTTATTATTTTGTCTTAGGAAGCCATTTTTAGGCCAAAAATTCCTCTAATTGCAGGTGTTTATTTCTTCAACGATGGCACATAACTCCAACCTTTTCACCAACAAAAATGCAAACTTGCAAGATGGACAAGGTTGTTCAAGTATATATGCCATCATCCTACTCCTATCCTCATATTTGCATGATGTATTATACATCAGTGCACAAGCCAAAGTCTATTAGCTTGTGTGAAGCGTGGTAACATAGATGCATGGAACCATATCCAAGTGTATAATTTTCTTGTTACATCAAAGAATATTTCAAATAACACATTCAAGAATAAACATTTATACACATCATAAAATAAAAACATTTGTTTCACATTGAAAAATAAACATTTATAACACAATAGAGAATAAAAATATTTATATCAAATCAAAGAACACAATTTAACATGTTCAACCGCATTAGTTGGTTCGAAACATCGATCAAATCCTAATGATTTGATTAATCCGGAAGAAATTATTATTTATAATATGGATAACAAAAGTATAAGATCTAACATTATAACCCTACACGGAAGGGAATTGGTTGATAAAGCTTGTCAGTTTGAGCAAGCTCGACTACACTTTGCTAAGAAAAATTTGATCTTACATTTATAAAATGTTGTAGGGATGCGTCGAAGGTTTCAGTTTTCGCTTGTATCAATCATTGTCTAAACAATTCTAAAAACAAGTTTATTTTTCTTTAAAATCAGTTTGGCTTTAATTAGATTAGATATTGGTAAGGTAAGGAGAGATGTGGATTTTCTATCTCGCAAGTTATTATATCTTCATTTGGATCTGGCGAATGGATTTTCTAGTTTTATTTGAGGAGTATTCGATGGTGGTTTGGCTCCAAAGGCTCTTCATTTCAAATAGATTTCAAGGAAGAATCATTTTGCAAAATTCAATAGGATGCAGAGTGGTGTCTCCCAGTTCTCTAGTTATCAGGCCTCATATATTCAAGCATTGAAAAGGATCAATGAAGAGAAAATTGTTACCCTAAACTATGTTGAAAAGTGTCACTAGGTTCGGTCTTCATAATGACATGTGTAATTGTGATTTTATGTAATTGATGTAAATAAGAAAAAAAATATATATTTTTGTAATGCTTGTCTCATGGGTTTCATGAGCAAAGAATTTTATTTTTAGTTCATCTTCACATTGTGAGCTCTTACGATTGGTCATAAAGTCAAATTGAGTCAATGTCATGTATGAAGGGCCCTTCCTAGGCATGTTACATATTTATGTGAGTCGTTGAAAGAGTCAAAAGACCCTCCAAGACCAAGCTCAAGCACCTCTAGCAAGTTAGTCTAAGGATGCTTCTAGAAAGGACATGTCGGCCTAGATCCCTATCAACTTAGCTTATATACATGGGAAAACCACTATAAATAGGCAGCTTGGCCTTCATTTGTGGACCATGAATTCGGTCAAGGTCTGAAGCTAGATTAAGTGTGAGAAACACATAAGAAAAGCCTCCATATAAGCGAAGAATAAGGGACTAGAAGCCGAGTTATTTTTGGATCTGTTGTAGGGCTATTATTTGTCACACGTGCGAAGGAGAGACATCATCTGTTGTAGGAGAAGTTGAATGTAATGTTGTCATCTTAAGGAACCAAATTAGGGAAGAGGACAAGTTAAGAAGGAAGTCAAGTTGAAGAAAGAAGTCTCCATCTGAATCAAAGGAAACAAACACACTATATAGGCGATGACACTTCCCACATGCTGCAACTAGGGCTTATGAAATATGCCGAGAATTGTAGGAAGCCGAAATCTGAAGTGTAGCCGAGAAGAAGAGGGAAGTTATCAATTTGACCATCGTTGACTCAAATAAGAAAATTTTAAGCTAAGAATCCTTCTGACTTGGTATTGGAGAGGTGAATAGGTCAAGGGTATTCGTCTTGGTATTCGTCAATTGATGTCTCTATAAAAAGAAGAATGTGTTTGGTTTTCCTCTCAAGTGGGAGAGGTTTTGGCCCTGGATGATCGCCTACTTTTTTTGTTTCTTGTCTCTTTATTTTTTATGAATTGGTAGTTGTTTGATGAAAAAAACGCTATAATAATGTAAGTAAGGAGAAGATCCTAATCTAAAGAAGCAAAAATCATTCACAAGAATTTATCATTAGAATAGAAATCACCTAATTGATATGCCCTAGATTCTCAACATGGTATCATAGCTAAGGTGACAAATAAAGGAAAGAGAATCTCATCAAGGGACACAAGCACTCAAGGATCAAATCTCGAAGGATATCAAAGTGAAGTGAAGATATTCAAAGAAGTGTCAAAACCCTATATTAAAGAAAAATTCTACACCAAAAGAAGTCTTGGGATCATCCCTCATATAATCATTAAGAAAAGGAAGGCCAAACCCTTACATCTACTCAAGTTCAAGAGATCTAAAAATCAAAGAAACTATAAGTTTATGCATCCAAGAGAATCACTTCAAGGACAAATATCACATCATCATCTTGGAGAAAGTTAAAACCCTAGAAGTATTTTTGGGATTTGCACTCAATCATCACCTCAACAAAGACATTATCATCAAAAGATCAAAAGTGATTTCCCTCTTTATGGATTCAAAGATCACCCTTGAAGAGAACTATATTCATTAAGAAGAAGTTTTCTATCATCTATATCTTCATCAAATTCAAGGAGGAAGCAAGTGGAAGAAGAAGCATATTCACAACTATATTTATGTCTACATATGAATCTATCAAAATGTCTTTTTGCAAGGAAAGCAACAAATTGGTTGGGACTTCAAATTTTCTTGCATGGAAGAAAAGGAAAAACCTAAATTTCATTGAAAATGAGGTCATGTATCATGTAAAGGGTTCAACCACCTAACCTCCAAAGGAAGATGCTCAAGCACTTGCAAGATTTACGAAAGGGGAAATAATGGCTCAAAGGATTCTCATAGAATCCTTCAAGGATCCCCTCATTCCATATGTATCAAAAATTGAAACTTCAAAAGAAATATATGACAAACTAGTAGAGTTGTATTCCGTAAGAATTGCAGGAGAAGTTATCTCATTAAGGAAAGAACTCTACAAGTTGAGGATGTAAAAAGAAAAAGGAATAGACTCATACTTTATGAGGATACCTGAAATTGGGAATCAACTTCAAGATATGGGAGAAATCATGTCTGATAGAGAGATGACTACAGTATTACTAAATGCACTATCGGAGGAATGGGGTAACTTCACTTCAAGCATTTATGGGAAGAAAGAAACTACTACATTCCACGATTTATGCTATCTATGCAAGATTGAAGAAACCGGGCTAAAGGAAAAATTTAATGTAGGATCAAGTGAGCAAAATCAAGCATGTGCTTCAATGACGAAAAGAAAAGGAAAATTTGGAAAGTTTGGTCCTCAAAAGAAAAATAAGAGCATGGCTAAGATTCAATGCTATGGATGTCAAGAATATGGGCATTACAAGAGAGATTGTCCTAAGATCAAGAAGGATAAAAACAAAAGAGGAAGATAAGAAACCCATATCACCGAAGAAGTGGACAGGACTAAAAAGAAGAAGTCCAAGAAAGCGAAATTAAAAGATATCTACTATGATTGAGATAGTCTTCCTCGCCTAGTTCTTTCCAAGATTATGTTTTCCAGTTTTATATTGTATAGTATAAATATCATGGTAGGAATCTCTATAAAAGCATGATAGGGTCATAGAAGCATTAAAAGCAAGAGCTCATGACATCATCATAGGGAAGCATGAATGATAGCTGAAATAGGCCTATGGAAGGATGTAGCTCTTGGTAACCTCATTAGAAGCATAAATAATACTTACGGGAATAAGAAAAAGAAAATTACATCTGGTACAAACCTCATCATGCATCAGTTAAGAGGAAACATCTGTTGGATGAGGATATTTAATATCCTCTATTGGAATCTTCATCGAAAGGTTCACCAATCAAAATGGAGCAAGTGTTTCATAAAAAATTCCAACTTGGGGGAATTCATGCCAATAAGCAGGTCAAGGGATTAAAGTTCTTTCAATCAATGAAGTTGCTAAAGGAATATGACCTAAAATAAAAATGAGGTATGTATGTTTTTATTTGATAATTTGGAGTCATGTCATATGGTTGCAGGAAACATGGCTAAATGCTCTACTTTGATAGCATGATCAAGAGAAATGGATCTCCTCCATTGAAAAAAATGCAGGAAGGCATGGGTCACACATTGACTAGATGAAATCAACAAAATATGTCCTCATATAAAATATGAGGTGGTTGACAATAATTAGAGGAACCATGATCGAAAGTTCCTAGAAAGAAATGTGTGAAGAAAGAAGGGAAGAGATCATGGAATATGCAACTATTAAGGCAACCAACATCCAAGGACTAAAATTTTGAATATGATGTCTCCATGAAAGATATGAAGACTATGATGAAGTCTGCAAAAGAAAGAGACCCTTGACAATGTATATCTTCTAGAGACATATCAACATGGATGAAGGATATTGACTGGAAGATGTCATGATGAAATACCATCACTAAGGTAATTTTGATTTAATATTCATATGATATCTGGATGGGCTTATGCAAGATTGTCAAGGGAAGAAGTTGTGGATGTCTTCCACCATTGATGACCATGTAGCGGGTTAAAATATCCTTAAGAAAAGCATGGCATGAAGAAGGTAGCATAGCATGAAGAAAGGCCATATGTAGACTGATGGATCACTTTCCAATGAATTAAATGACAACATAACTCATTGGTGAAAGTGATGGACGATATGTGCCCTACAAGGAAGTCTCGAAAGAAGTAGACTCCATGACAAGGATGAAATTCATGACATCGAAGGAAGGATTTCTACAAGCAGTTGATTTTCCCATGATCTCCACATGAAGGGTTGCTAGAAGCAAGTCCCTAATTCATAGGGAGCTTGGGTGTATTCCTATTATAGGAATGGATATATTCCTTCAATGGAATGGGTATGTCCTCCCTAAGTTGAGAGGGAGAGATAGACACATCATTATTTTTTTCACCAGGGTAGACATCATGGAGGATTGGGTAAACATCTGGCATCTGATGCTCTTTGAGGATGAGTTAGGGCATCCAAGATAAGAGTAGTCGTAGAGGACCGATATTCTTTGAGGACTGGGAATCCAAAATAAGAGTAGTCTTGGTAGAACACACTCTGAGAACCCGGGTGGAGTATGTTCCGAGAGAGAAAATGATGAGGGTGTCTATACATCATTGGTCTCGCCAACATTGTGCTCGAATCTTGTGGAGAGATAGAGTTGATATTTAAGGCCTTACTATGTGACAATGTTGGTTGATATGATGTTAAACAGATGGGTTACCATTCTGACTCTTCTTATGAGAATTCTTCAGATTGAGAATGACCAAGTACCACTATGAATACCTCCCTAGTTAAGAGGGAGTGTTGAAAAGTGTAACTAGGTTCAATATTCATAATTACATGTGTAATTGTGATTTTATGTAATTGATGTAAAGAAGAAAAATAAAATTATTTTTGTAATGCTTGTCCCATGGGTTTCATGAGAAAGGAATTTTATTTTTTAGTTAAGTTTCACACTGTGAACTCTTAGGATTGGTCATAAAGTCAAATTGAGTCAATGTCATGTATGAAGGACCCTTCTTAGGCATGTTACATATTTATGTGAGTCGTTGAAAGAGTCAAAAGACCCTCCAAGACCAAGCTCAAGCACCATTAGCAAGCCAGCCTAAGGATGCTTCTAGAAAGGACATGTCGGCCTAGATCCCTGTCAAGTTAGCTTATATACATGGGAAAACCACTATAAATAGGCAGCTCGACCTTCATTTGTGGACCAGGAATTCGTTCAAGGTCTGAATCTAGAAGAAGTGCAAGAAATTCATAAGAAGAGCCTCCATCCAAGTGAAGAAGAAGGAACTAGAAGCCGAGTTATTTTTGGATTTGTTTTAGGGCTATTATTTGTCACACGTGCAAAGAGGAGAGACATCATCTACTTCATGAGAAGCCGAGAGTATTACTGTCATCTTAAGGAACTGAATTAGGGAAGATGACAAGTCAAGAAGGAAGTCGAGTTGAAGTAGAAGAAGTCTCCATCCAAAGCAAAGGAAACAAGGGCACCATCTAAGCAATGACACTTCCCACATGTTGCAACTAGGGCTTATGAAATAGGCCGAGAATTGCAGGAAGCCAAAATCTGAAGTGTAGCCAAGAAGAAGAGGGATGTTAGAATTTTGACCATGGTTGACTCAAAGAAGAAGAGGTTAAGCTAAGAAGCCTTATGACTTGATCTTTGAGAGGTGAATAGGTCAAGGGTCTTGGTCTTGGTATTCGTCAATTGAAGTCTCTATAAGAAGAAGAATTTATTTGGGTTTTCCTCTCATGTGGGAGAGGTTTTGGCCCTAGTTGATCGCCTACATTTTGTGTTTCTTGTCTCTTTATTGTTTATGCATTGATAGTTGTTTGATGAAGCAAAACACTATAATAATCTAAGTAAGGAGAAGATCCTAATCTAAAGAAGCAAAAAGCATTCAAAAGCAGTTATCATTAAAAGAGAAAACACATAATTGCTATACCCTATATTTCTCAACAAACTCGTGGGTTTGCAACCATATTTCAGAGTCGACCTCTCTTCAGCAATATTCAGTGTCTTCAAATCGAGTTCCTTCTGAATCTAGGTCCAAAATCGAACTCGCTTCGTCAGGCTCTTGCAAGGAAATCAGCTCCATCTACGCTAACTCTAAAGTTTATTCTGATCACTCAAGCAATAAATTTTGTCACGCCTTTGAAATTTTCTCCGATTTCTCAAGCTCAATTTTCTATCACAACAATGAAGTGCCCTCCTCGAGCTCTACCCATGGAATTGGCTCCTCGAATTTGGTTCATGATATTCATATCGACGGAGATGTTTGTCTTCACGCCAATGTTGATCTTAATTCTTCATGCCCCTGCAAAGAATTTGAGGCTAACTTTGAACCTAATTCCTCTCCATCCAGCATTGAGATTACAGATCTAGATGTTCCTGCCCTCATTGTCAATGGTGCTATCACCAAACCACTGTTCGCAAATTTTAATGTTGAACCTTCTTCACAGCGCTTCAATTTTCTCCCATCGACTTCGACTCCATTTGCGTCCTCACCCGTGATTGGACCTCCGTCCTGTTCGAATCCCCATCATCATCCCCTTCTTTCTTATGTGAATTCCCCCCTAGTGTGTTAGTTTCCTTCCCTTCCAGCAAGTCTCTTCTCTTAACCGGGCCTCTTCTCTTAACTCGGCCTCCAGTTATCCTCTTTGTCATCATTTTCCAAAAACGCTTGATCATGAGCAAGTTCAAAATAAAAAATTTGGTACCTTATGAGATAATGTTGAGTGAAACAGAAGAAACTCCCATCGAAGCAATCGCTATGGTGCGGCTCATAAGATATCTAAAAAGAATTGAGCAAATGGGAGTAGCTAGATGGCCTAATGTTATCTTCAAGGAAGGCATGAGTGAAAGAAAGAAAACATCGATGAGACAAAACTACACATGGATGCAAAAATGGAATATCTACCTCAATGCTTGTCCCACAAATAGCAAGGAGCTAAATAATTTTGTTATAGAGAAGTTTCGTAAACAGGTATGGGGAAAAGAGTTGGGTAGAAAGAAGAAGTACTACATTGAATAATTCAACCCCGCGTATGATCTCCAACAAAAAGAGTACATTGGAGCTAACATTTTGCGGAGGGAAAAGGTTCTTATTGCTCAATTAAGAACCAACTCGCATCATCTTCGGTGTGAAACAGGATGGTGGAAAAGGCCTAAAGATGCTTGGGAATAACGAATGTGTACATTTTGCGCGTTTGGGGCAGTGGAATCGGAAAAGCATTTCATTTTGGAATTTGATGCATTCAAAGACATGAAAGAAAGTTATGGGAATATGTTAGCATCGGTTTCTTGGCATTGTCTTTCCAGCAATGAGTTTGTTGGAAGTTTGGGCCAGCGCATCATCAATTTGAATAAGAACAGAACTAAAATGCAAAAGGCGAAAATGAAGGAACTCATAGTCCCATAGACTATTTTTAGTCTCGTGGAGGTTAAAATTTCATTTCATTTCATTTCTCCCCATGGTACCCTTTCCGAGACCCCCTCATCCCAAGGCTCTTTTATTAATATTAACAATGAGAGCCATAAATTAATAACTAATAAATTTTCAACTAACATCAACAATAATTTTAGTTATAATTTCCCTTATAAAACTTTAACTAAAAACATTTCTAATAATAAAGATTTTGGTTCAAATAACAATAATAAAGACATGAATAAAAACATTCTTGATAATAATATTATCCTTAACAATAACAATATAATTGTTTTGAATAACAATAATAATAATTCTTCCCCTCCTTTTAAAAATATTATTAATCTCTCAAATAAAAGTTTTGATCCCTTCGTTTTTAGCCTCCTTGATAAAGGGCTTAGCTTTTCCTTGGCCCCTAAAAAAATTCCCATAGATGACATTATTTGTAACATCGAATATGGTACTAGGGATCTTCCTGATAATGTTAAAGAGGTTATTAGGAAAGATTTTGCTATCGTTCTTAGGAAGGCTAAGCCTCCCAAAAGAAACATTAGCAAAAAAAGAATTTATTGCCATTAAATCCTTAAGGGATGACCTCGACATTGTCATCCTCAAAGCTGACAAAGGTGGGGTTGACGTCATTTTAGATAAATTTGACTATGTTAACAAAATGATTGACCATCTTTCTAATAGCGGTAGTTACATCATGTTGAATAAGAATCCCATAAGTTAGTTATGTAGAAATTTGCTGAATAATGATTAATTGTCCAACGAGACTATCCTGATCACATACAATTCGAATTTATATGCAACACATAATCTCTTCCACTCAGATCAT
This sequence comes from Pinus albicaulis, assembly GCA_034641835.2. NCBI lineage: Eukaryota > Viridiplantae > Streptophyta > Pinopsida > Pinales > Pinaceae > Pinus > Pinus albicaulis. The sequence goes on along the minus strand of CM076582.1, from coordinate 795,519,256 downwards.
CAAACATGCGGAAATAAAATCAAGCGATAACACATCAAATCATCATACACATTAACACGGTATGTATGGGGAAAGCTTATAGCTGAAAACCCCGCAGCTATTGTGTATATTATAATGGAGAAATCATGTAACAAACTCAGTACAATACTCCTCACAAGTACTCGGTACTTTCTCATGAAGTTACACATAATCTAGCTCAGTTTTGAACAGGTTACTGGTTCAAAACTCACCGCCAATTGCCTTGCCTCTATTGCGCAATCCAGGCCTGTCTATATAGAGATCCAAGGTTCGAATCTCCTTGGCTTGACAGCGCAATCATCATGGGCAATTCCTCCAAGTGTGGTGCAAATCTCATGCACAACTGATGTCGCCACTGATAGCTAACTCCACCCTTTCATCTACCTCTTTCACTAGTCTCCACTGAACTGTCCATGCACTGTAGTGAACTGATGTGTTCTTGAGTTGAATAATGAGTTACTAATTAATGAATTAAATAATATTTAATTCACTCCACTCATTACTAGTTGATTAGCTAGTTAAAATAATCTCAACTAGTTCAACTAAGTTAAACCGAACACAACTCCACTAGCTGTCTCATTAACTCCACCAAACTTCTGCCACTGAAGTCCTAACTGAAGTCAACCATGCATGAGCTCACCAAACCCTTAGGAATAGCGTAATTCCTATGTCAGATGCATGAGCCACTTCCAAGGCTCGAACTGAAGTGCTCCAAGAGAGTAAACTGAAGTTTATAGTCCAAATATTATTAAGGGTAAATAATATTTGACTTCCCTATTTTTAGGATAGGTAGTCTAAATATAGAATTCGACCTATAGGTCAAAAAATAGAGGTCCATATATTTTTACCAACATGACCAATAATCCAAGAATAAGATACTGCAACCCCTGGACCATGCTCTATATGTCTAAAAATAGAATTTGCGCCAGAATTCACTTGCGGGCCCACTTAGTGAAGGCGAATTCATTTCACTAAGCTCCATCATCTTGCTGCATTTTCAACAAGTTACTAAAGAAGTAACGATCGCCATTAAATCGAATAATTCCCTTAAACCTCTCTGTAAAAATATTTTTGAAAGCAATCCCCTCACCCCCAGAATTTATGGCCTTCCAAAGATTCATAATACTAGGGTACCCTTGAGACCTATTGTTAACACAATAGGTGGGTCTACTTATCTTCTTACTAAATTCTTGGCTCAAAAGCTTAAAAAGGCTTATTGTTCGCATTAATTCCTTTGTTAAGGACTATGCTTCCTTTGTTAAAGAATGGAAAGATATCAGGTTGGACCATGGGGATTTGTTAGTAAGTTTTGATGTTGTTTCCCTTTATACCAAAATCCATATTCAAGAGACCATTGATGTCATAAATCAGATCACTGACAATGACACTGCCAAATTAGTTGGCCTTTGCCTCACCTCGACTTTCTTCAGTTTCTAAGATGAGTTCTATTAAAAAACTTGTGGGGTTGTGATGGGTTCCCCTCTTTCCCCTATAATTGCTAAATTATTCATGGAGGGTTTTGAGACCAAGGGTTTAGCCTCAACTCAATTTCGCCCTAAAATATGGAAGAGGTTTGTTGATGATACTTGCGTCATTTGGCCCCATGGTCGGGAGAAATTAGATTTGTTTCTTAACCATATTTATTCCCAATCAGACTCCGTCAAATTCACAATGGAGGTCAAGGTGAACGGGTGTCTTCCCTTCCTTGAAATCCTCCTCTAGAATGAATGATGGTTTTGTTTCTCACCAAGTTTTCCGCAAAAAAACTCATAGAACAATATCTTCATTCCAATTTCTCATCATTTTCCAACGCAAAAATTTGGGGTCCTTAGCAACCCGTCCTTTGGGAATTTCTCATGAGAACCACCTAGAGCAGGAGAAATCTCATCTTATTAAAGTTTTTGAAAATAATGGATATAGCAGAAATCAAGGCCTCAAGGCCTTTCAAAGTGCCTGTAAAGAATCAAGGGTTAAGATTGCTCGTGTTGATCCTCTCTCTAAGGTTCAGCTTCCATTTATCGAAGGAACCACTGACAAAGTTTCCCATATTCTTAAAAAGAATAGTTTATGCTTCGTTCAAACCTCTTAATACCATTAGAAACTCTCTTAGATATATTAAGGACCTGTTGACCCTAAAGACATAAAAGGAGTCTACTCGATCCCATGTTCCTGTGAGATTCCCTACATTGGATAAACTGGTCGCTCCATTAACCAAAGAATCCAAGAGCATGCAACAAACATTAGGCACAATCGTTCCTGCTCATCGGCTCTAGCTAAACATGCGGAGAAATCCAAGCACCATGTCTGCATTGAGGATTCCAAAGTCATTGTTACGGTTGATCACTTCCACCATAGGAAGCTTAGAAAGGCTGTTAAGATTGAGAAGCATGCAGTCAATCTCAACATGGATGATGGATGGAAATTAAGTAAGAGATGGATTCCAACCCTCTCTTCTTGATTTCACCCCTTGTTTGCTCTTTCTCTCTCTCTTTCTTTTTTTTTATTCAATAATTTGTTTCAAAATTTGCTTAATTTTCATTTTACAATTTCATTAATTATTTTATTATATTCAATTTTAATAAGAATACTGGCTCATTTTATTGATTTTTCTTATACTTGATTTCTCATTATAAATTAAAGTTTTTTTTTTATTTATATTAATAAAATTATTAATCTTATTCTAATAAATATTTTAATACTTTCTATACAATGTTTACCCCTGTAATATTATTAATTTTATTTAATTTTTATAATTTTATAAATTATTTTAACTAATATAGATATATATAATTATAATAAATAAAGACTAATTCCTAACATCTAATTTATAACTAAATATTATTTTAATAACTAATACCTAACAACTAGTTTATAACTGACTATTATTTTAATTAATTTACTAATGGCTAGCTCTGAACCCTGATGCATCCTTACTATTTATTCTATAGAATTGATTGATTTATTCACCTTTTTCCCGAGGATGCACCACATTAGTTGGTTCGAAATGGCCAAATCCTAATGATGTGATTAATCTGAAAGACACTCTAGACCCTGATGCATCCTTGCTATTTATTTTATAGGATCGATTGATTTTTTCACCATTTTCCTGAGGATGCACCACATTAGTTGATTCGAAACAACGAAATCCTAATGATGTGATTAATCTAAAAGACATTAATATTTATGTTCAATATAATTCAATATGTTTTTAATGTTGCATTCAAAATAATTAAACATGTTTACAATTCAAATAGTATTTAATATAAATGAACATATTTATAATTTATTAATGTTTTATGGTTAATATAATTGAACACATTCACAATTCAAATAGTGTTCAATATAACTGAACATGATTATTTCATGTTACATTAAAGAATATTTCAAATGTTGTAGCCCCTAGGAGAAAAAAAAACCCTAATGTTTCAACTTGCCAACCAACAGCCCTATAATGATCCACAAATAGCTAACTTCAAATGCCTTGCATCCACTCTCTGGTTAGTGCTTTCTTCCATCTAGTATGCTCATCAAATGAAGGTGGGTCGTTTATCGTGAGGTACATAAACCATTTTTGCAAGTGTTTCATTTAAAGTTTAGGGCATTCTAGTATGGAGCACAAGTTCAATTAGATGATATATCACAAAATATTGTACACTTGTTCCCTAGCTTCACTTTGATGGTTATCACTTTCCCTATATTAGTGTGACCTTCCTTGAGTCCTCTATTTCATGTCTAGGAGGGGCACAAGTAGGAGGCTTTGATCGATGTTATGTGTCCATGGATATCTATGCTTAACACCTTCCATATTCCCCATGTATATGCATCCCATCTTCAATTTCATTGTTATCTATCACCAGTGTCGGTTCCCTGTTTTTCCTCATCCTTGATTAGGAAACTTTTCCCTAGGAGGTCGATGAAACAGAACGAAAGAAAAAAAAAAACATGAGCCATGTGTCAAAATGAAAAAGATTGGCAAGGATAAATGAAAGTGTGTGGACAAAAGTCTGACCTGAGCTCTACCCCCCTCATTATCCCTCACCTAGTTCCTCACTAAGACATGATCTATCTAAATGAAAGGAACTTTGAATATTCCAACTTCGATTAGGAAGGAGCCACTTCATGTTTAATGGGTCATTAATGATTATGATGAATCAATCAAAGGTTGTAATCCAAGCTATATATGTAAATTTAATGATGAAAAAGGTGCACAAGGGTGGTGGTAAGAATAGGTAGAGGAAAAAGGTAAGTGAAGTCCCAAAATTGCTCCCTCTTCACATTATAATGCTCAAGGATGTTGTGAATTTCATAGTTGATGCAAGACATCCTCCATGAAGTAAACCCCATACATGTCATTGATCACTTATACTTATTGATTAATGGGTCGACCCAAGAATTATTCCTCTTGTTACGATTGGAAGCACCTAATATGACTTTGTGATAAACCTCCCATCCCTAAGCAAAGTAATCTATTTATAAATCATAAGTTAGGAAGGCATTTAAATATGATGATTGTGTGAAGTAATTTGATGACTTTAACATTAAATATGGGCCACTCTGATACTCTTATGATTTGTACCCCCGATGATGTTGATCTTTCTTAACTTTGAGTATGTTTCTAGATCTTTGCTCCCAAGTACAGCTACCATCCCTTAAGGGATTGTATGATGTCTCTCCAACACTTTAGAGACGATGTCCAACCCCACTTGATGACTCCACTTGGTACCTTCACCTAGGATGTTGACCACTTATAGAGTAACATTGACATTAGGATGCCTCAACACAATTGATGATACTATTTTCTCCCTCCAAGACCTTAAACGTTTCTCTTTAGCCACGGTGTTGCCTTGAGAGTTTATGTACCCCAAAGATGACAAGATGCCCCCAAGCTAGCATCGCACCTACTTGATGGTTGTTACATTGTTTTTTAGGATAGTTGATGGTGATGATGCCATGGAACCCCTTTCGAGGGAATGATACATTGTTCTACGCCATGACATCATGCCCTAGCTCCATTATGTCCCCTTCATGATGACATGGGCTTGTTTGCAAATGACATTCTAGATGGGGAGCCTTGCTTAAGGATTGGACACTATTTTGATGAAGAGTTTTGACTTTAGGGTTAAGATGCACCACATTTGAGCCATCCATTGCAATTTTTGATGAGAGACGCACCTTTCAGATGATGGCATCGCCCTTGAAGGGTTTTCTAACTTACTTATGGATTAATTGAGGCTTATCTTTATCTTTTATCATTGAGTTAGCTATCTTTGGGGGTTGGTTGTGACTTGTCCGACTTGTTGTCACAATTAAATATTATTTTGGTTCCCCTCATGTAAATACAGGAAGGTCGAATTTTCTTAAGATCATTATCACACTTGAAGATCAATTCACACTACTTATTTAATCTCTCTTATGCATTATGAAGCACTAATGTAACAAACTTCTTAAAGAGGATATTTTGTTGGATAGTTCTCCCTCTTGGATGATCATTGGTGATTCTATGATGATATGCACTAATTTATTGCAAGTATCTTCTTCCATCTTGTACTTGTTGAAAATATAGAATTTAATGAAATTTTTACTAAATTTTTATTGATGTTTTATGGCTTTAACATCTACTTAAACAAGATTTATATCACGTTTCTCTTAAGAAATTTTAACTTCCTCCCTTTCAATCTCGAAAGAAAATAGGAGGTTGTTAGCATTTAAGGAATTGAGAAATACAAGTTTGTCTTTCTCTCTCTCCTTGAAATTGCTTCCAACACTTCTCGTCCATATATTTATTTGCTCTTATAAACTCCATTAGCCCTTGATTGAGAAAGGAACTTGTGTTATCTATTGTGTCAATCCCATTAACAAATAAAATAAAATCCTAGATTTTTACATTTTACGTTTTCTAAGATAAATTAGGGTTAGGTTACAACAAAATCATAATTTTTCAGCTTCAATTGTCTTGGATATTATTGTCGTAGGGTTAGGATTCACATTTATTAATTTGAAAAAGTACAAATATCATTTGTCATGCATTTTTTAGCCACAAATTAGAGCTAAGGTTTCTATTACTATTATATGCATTTTCATCTAATGAATATTATGGTATTTATCAACCCTAATTTTACATTTACTTATTATTGATTGTGAAGTTGTTTTCTTTTTGTTGTTATAAAATATTTTAGATTTTGTAATTGTTAATTAAAACCCTATTTTATACAACAAAGTATAATTTCTTATTTTCATGTGTTTAGGAACATATTTGAGCCTGTATTGGTCAAACTAAACCCTCTAGATTTAGCCACAAGGAACTTTGAACTCACTTTCTTGAAATTACACCTCAAATGAGCCAAAACCCTAACCATTGAACACTTGTCCTTGAGTGAATGTTGTTGTAGAACCATTAAGGGATATTTAGCTTAAATCTACTTAGGTTATTTGATTCCTAACATCTACTTGTGGAGCCTCCCTTGTAGGGATTGTATACAATCATAAAAAGTAGGGGAGTAGTTGATGAGGTGACAAGGGTAGCTCTTATCGTTGCTCTTAATCTATATTACTTAATGAGGATTTGCACTAGAGTGCTATATTTTGTAATAATATTTACAATTTACGTAACATTCAATTTCAAATGTTTATAATTCAAATCATGTTCAATAAAAAACAACATATTCAATCTCAAATTATTTTCAATTCAAATCAAATTCATTTTTTTTACATGCCCCGGAGATCGGTGATTGTTACATCCACGAAATGATTGCTACATCCACAGAATATTTGTACCAGGAAAATTCCACCCTAAGGGATCACTTCCTGTTGGCTCAACCACGAAACCCAACCCCGAGTGTTGAGAAAATTAAACCCATGACATCTTAATAGCAAAGATGTTTTAACGACAGGAACTCGACCAATTAAACTAACCTTCAATATTCATTTTTTACATTTATAATATAAATAATATTCAATATAATTTCATTAAAAAAACACAATTTTTAATATTACATTAAAAAAAATTATTTCTAAATATTGACAATTCAACATAATTAAGTTAAAGAACACAATTTTTTAATATCACACTTTCTAATATATCAAAAAAAAAATAAACATTTACAATTCAATTCAAATAATAAAATGTTGCATATAATTAATTGAAGAATACATTTTTTATGTTACATCAACAAAAATTTCAACATCAAATATTCAACAAATATTTCAACATCAAATATTCATAATTAAGTAATATTTAATATATTTAAGTTAAAGAATACATTTTTTTTTTAAATATTACATCAAAAAAATATTTCAAACGTTTATAACACAACTAAAAATAAACATTTGTCACAGTTGAAAAAATATAAAACTTTATAGCACAAGAAAGAATAAAAACATTTATACAACATCAAAATATAAGAATCTTACATCAAAGAATATATGTAGTATCAATTTTATACCATATCAAAGATTAATAACATTACAACATTACATCAAAGAATACATATTATCAATTCTTTAATCATACCAAATCACTTGCAAAATTAAAATTAAGAAATAGAAACATTTACATCACATCAAAGAATAATAATGTTACATTAAAAATATTTTAAATGTTTATATCACATCACAGAATTATCCGTTCTCTAATTAAAAACACAAAAAAGAATAATAATGTTACATTAAAAATATTTTAAATGTTTATATCACATCACAGAATTATCCGTTCTCTAATTAAAAACACAAAAAAGAGAAAAAAAAAAAAGGCATTTATATCGCATCAAACAATAAACATTAATAACATATCACAGAATAGAAACGTTTCATACGTAAAATTAAAATTAAATCAAAGAGAATAATTTGTATGACATCAAATGATAAGCATTTATAACACAAAAAAATAATGATGTTATATCAAATAATACTTCAAATTTTTATATTATATCAAAAATATATATTACATCAAATACTATTTCACAATTTTTTTCATGTCACATCAGATAATATTATCAGTTCCCTAATCACACCCAATCACTTGCAAGATCAAGCCCTTCCAATAACCCTTCAAAAATATGTAAATTAACTTCTTTTGTCATGAAATAAATTTTAGTAAAGAAATACTTTAGCTTTCACCATGTGAGATATGATTGAATATCAAAAAAAAATGAAACGGTAATATGATATTTCTTTGGCAAATTTTATTTTTAGTGCATGAAACATGGATTTATAAAATAAAATAAAACAGACATCACATGCTCATTTCATCCAAAGATGTATTCCACTTGGCTTGAAATAGTTTGAAGAGACAAAAGAATAGTTCTCTTTATGGTGACGATTATATTTGATGGGTAAGATTTAAAAACCTCAGGCATCCTTATATTGATTGCAGATTCCATACGTCCAATAGATGTAGAGCAAATTCAATTATTAAATTGTTACGCTGCAATCCATATAAACTCAAATTGTATTGTATATTCTACTTGTTGGATATAAGTGCATTCCAAATTCAATGGCATCTATGCATTCAACTGTGATATTTATTATTCTGTGTTGAATGCTTACAGCGAGCCATCAATAGGTTTCTAGATCCAAGCACTAGCCTCCCAATGAAACTAGACAAGAGGGCAGGCAAGTTGATTCTTCCACGAATTGTCATTCTACAACAGGGCCAAACTAGTGTTGGAAGTAGAAGAAGATCTTAGCATGAGCAGACAAATCGCCAATTTAGGGGAAGCGGCCCAAACACTCCCAGAAAAACGTAACACCATATGGACGTATGGACTTTGTATGCCAAAAAGATGACCCAACGTCAAATTGTCACAAGGGCAGCTTGAATGAATTAAATAGATCCGAAATTGGCCTGAAACTCTCCAAGTATCATACAGAAATATGAAAGACCAAGGATTGTGGACAAAGATTTCACTGTGCGAAATGATTTAACATAAAAGAGCAAACAGATGCTGACTTTGGATAGGAACAGTAATATATCAGTACAGAAACTGTAATCAAGATGACAGGACGAGTGCCTGACAGTGGCCTGATCGGCCCCTTTCACACTCATATAGAACTACGATTCAACTCTACCAACACGAATTGTCCCCTAATATGATGAAACCATAACGTTGACCATTTGCCTCTGATTTACCCAGAATTCTCTAAAACAAAGTGTAACGACACATGACAATGTTCTTCATGTCTTCAAATCCTTAACAGGAATTGACAACAAATCTTGCCCAAGTTATTGACGCTGAATCTTCCCAAATGCTTCCTAACACAATGTACCATACTTCCAGATTCACGGGACAGTGTTTCAAACACATTGTTGTACCATAAGAAAAACGAAACAAACATATGAAACATGCAACAACAAAGCATATTCAGTAAGGTCCACAATGTATTCAATTGCTCGCACATCTGTTCTTTACATGATACAAATTTATTGGACCTAAATTCCTCTAGAGACATTAATGATTACCTTATTTTCTGTAACTAGCCACCTTATGGAGGCTCAAGACCAACTTATCTAATAATGTATTCAACCTTAATCACATGAATTAACCACAAACATAAGCTATATTTGAACAGGAAGAGGTTTGCCCTTGTCAAACTAACACACCTAGGAGAGAGAGACTACATCACGTTAACGGGGAGGTGAAGCTACATGCCCACATGGGACCTCCTAGGAGATGTAGTGGCTCACCATAATAAATTAGCGGAAGACAAGGACATAACAGTAGTATTTCCATTGAAAGTAAAACTCTCACCAAGATCAAATACAGGAGGTGCTAGCCTCATTCCAATTTTCTTCAGAGACAAGTAAGGAGTACCTTTCAAAAATATAGCTTGGGATTCTGTATTATAACATTATCTCTGTGACTAGTTAGAGAATCAGAAAGGGAGAAAGATTCTCTTGTTCTTGATTATTTACTTGTGATGTTCTTTAATTCTTATTATATTCTTCTTGTCTTCTTTCTTCTTAGTTCATCAAGCAAATATCAAAGCAAAAACACATAGATCAAGGACACCAGATGTAGGCCAGCAGCTAGGGCAAAACCCCTCTTTAGGGGAAAACTCAGTCAGTGATTCTCCCTTCAATAGTATTCTTGAAACTCTAAACCTTGACTCGGACCTCCTCCACACCAAGTCAGCGTTCCTTTGATCCTTGCTCAATATGGCAGCAGCACTAGCAGTAAGAGCACTATGCAGTGTTGAGAATTTAGAGGGTTGATGATTAATTCAAATTCTCCTTTTGATAATTACTTGGGAGCTTACTTGAGTTTCTTATGTCTTCTTTTCTTTAGATTATTTAGTATTTCATCAAGTCAATTATCAAAATACACGAGACACAAACTTAGGCTCCTAGAGCCAGAGCAAAACCTCTCCCTCTTGGAAAGGAAAACGCGTAAGGAATTCTTCTTATAGCTCTTCAAATGACAAGTACCATGACCAAGACTCGGACCCTTGACCTAGGAATGCCTCCAAGACCTTGTCAATTATTCTTTGACTACCTTCAATATTGATCCTTCTTTTCTACACCAATCTGCATTGTCCTGCACCAACACTAGAGAGCTCAGTGTCTGAGTTTATCTTCAAACACTTCTTCTTGCTGATTCAGATATTAGATACACGATCATTCAAGATCTTGTCCTTCATTTTTCATACACTAGAAACTTTGTAGAACCTTTCATTTGAGAGTACTTTTTCCCATACTATAATAACCCTTAAACTTCACATCACGGCATGATCATCAAACTTAATTATTTGCATAACATTGACATTCGTATAGAACACGGACCTTAGGTGTATATAAGTGTATTCATTACAGGTTTGACCATACTCCATTTGACCGCAGCCCCTTCATTCTGATCCACATCCTGCTTCAGAGTGCTTCACAACAGATCTGCACCATACTTGATTACAACAGATTTTGCACCATACTTTAATCCTTTCTAAAATCTGCATCAACCACAGATGTATCCACAATCTTCTTTAGAGCAATCCGCAGTCATGTCAGTGTCAAATGAGCCGCAGGTCCTAGATATATATATGGCACATTTTCCTGATTTTAGGCCGACCATACAGCCAACTAGTAAGCCGACTTCATCACTGTGTATTAGGCCAACATGTAGTGCAATAATTTCCAGCGTTAATGAGGTGAGGATGAAGGTTGTCTTTAGCCATTCCTTCAAGGATTCATGTTAAGGTCTTGGAGCATATATTGATGACTAGACTCTTCATATACATGACACTTAATTATACTCATAACCAAAAGACAACCCTAGTAGACATCAAGAAGAAGTCTATTGACCTATAATAAAAATCTTGCTCATGAAACCCATGAAGCAAGTACAACAAAAATAGATTTTATTATCTTTGTCTTCTTCTTTACATAAATACATAATTACATAGTCAATATGAAGACCGATTCTAGTTACACTTTTCAACATGCAGCACTTCCTTCGAACTTAGAACTTCGACCTTGCTTCTGGTACTTCAATTTTGGAGGAAAGACTTTGATCTTGCTTCTAGGTGTTCGATTTTGACCCAATACAACTTCTTAAGGCATCAACACTCAACAAAGTCAACTTCGACCTATTCTTCACTTGGCAACAGCAACTAGCAACAACAAAACAATGAGGAACTTCGATCTTCCAAACTAGGGCACGTGAGAGAGAGAGAAAGAAACACCAAAATTTCTATTTTCCTTCAATCCAGCTGATCCAAACTCGCACTCCTTTTGACCCCTTCCTTGACTTCGCACTTTTTCCCTTGCAGCAGCAGATATCAAATGTCTGTGTGAGTGATTGTTGTCTCCAAACGAATTTGATCTCTCTGTATTTATAGGCTTGTGATGAGCTCGAATTCCTGGGCTTGAGGCCGACTTGATCACTTAAAGGTTGATTTGATGTGGAGGCTCCATAAATCATATTTGACTTGATACTTGACCTAATTACATGATTCAAAAGCCCAGTATGGGTCAATTTAAATCTATAATGACTATAAACTCAAAATAAATCCTATAAGTCGACAATGGGGACTTTGACCTAAAATAATATGACCCAAGCATGAAACCAATGCTTTAATAAGTCATTTAATAATAATATAAAATTATTTTCTTTATTCTTTTGACAAGTACAATAAATGTTGATTCAAATACAATTTATGAAGGCCGAACCTAGTTACAATCTTCAACACTCCCTCTTAACAAGGGAGGTATTCATAATACACCAATACAAGGAAGATCTCAACTATGTGAACTATGAAGAATTTTTAGGCATTTTAATGCCATGGACTAGATTCCTAACCAAGGCAATCTATCCATCGGTCACTCAACAATTTAGGCAGCACAATACCATGGACTAGATTCCTGACCAAGGCAATCTATCCACGTGGGACTAAGATGGACTAAAGCTTTCAGCCTTTATAGGTACCACCAGGCTTACTTACTAACCATCAACCCAGGGAACTAGGTGCACATCCACCCAATGCCACCCACCCTACCAGACATCAAAACAAAGTGCCGGCTTGATTTCTTTCCACGCAATGCTTCCCTCACAAAGCCTCAACACCCCTTGATCCAGCGGATCAAGGATAACCAATCTCTCTCAATCAAACTGATTAGTAACAAGCATACTATCACAACCTTCGAGAGATTTACCTGTACAAACACAATCCCAATCAGCAATACACTTTCAAATACATAATCAAAGCAAAAAACTTCGGGGTTTCGATGTTGCTTTTCAACTAATCTCAGTGGGACTATCAGTGGAATCTTTGAGAGAAGATTATTTTTCCTACTTCACATGTAGCAACAAATCTTCTAAATGTATTCTCCAATCAAAAATTAAGTTATGCACTCTCTCTTAACCAAGGAGAGTTCTTCTATCTAGACTCCCTCTTAAAGTAGAGAGATTTGACTTCTTCTTTCGGTGTTGGAGAATCTTTCATGGCTTCCATCCTTCTCATCATACTTCTCTTGCAGACTTCTTCACCAATATGATGTACCTGCACAAACTTAGATAGCAAGTACAACCAATTTTATAGATGCATGAAGTTAGTCATAACAAGATTTTATAGTAGCAGAAGCATTTAGACTTTACATAACCAATAAGAGACTATACTTCAATACTTCAACTTCCAACCCAATGTTGATACAAATCCTAAATTATATCAGTAATTCAATTAAGATGACAAAAGATTAGTTATGTCATATATAGCGATCCTTAGAAATAAGTCAAAAGAAAAATAAAGGTATAACTTTCGAAAGCCAAATGATAGACTATCCACTAAGGTTTTATGTAAACCCTAGATTTCACTCAATCAAAACCAATGTTGCGAACATCGCGAACAGGATTAAATCGGCGATGGGAAAAAATCGGAAAAAAATCGTAAAAATCGGAAAGAAGACAAAAAAATAAAAATAAAAATAAAAAAATAAAAATAGTACAAATCGGGAAAAAATTGGTAAAAATCGGGAAAGAATCGACACACACAAAAATATTCAATTTTTTTCAATTTTTTTAATATCTAAAGCATCCACAACATAAAATAAATGCATTGACACATAAATATGAAAAAAAAACTAATATATAAGATGTGTAATATCTAGTGTTCCACGGGGACGCATCCCCCAAGGTGGGGGACGCACCTCGACGCTCCCCCACGTCCCGGGGATGGGGAAACTCATGGGGAAACGTTTCCCCCACGTCCCCTTTTTGGGGAAACTCGGGGAAACTCCGGGGGGACGTGTTTTTGGCAGCGAAACGCGATTCGCTTGAAGGGGGACATCTGGGGAATGTTGGGGGGGCGCAAGGGAGACGTCGAGGGGACGGGGGGATGCCTAGAGGACGTCGGGGGGGGGGATGTCTGGGGGACGTTGGGGGGACGCAAGGAGTACGCCGGGGGGACTGAAGGATGCCTGGGGGACGCCGAGGGACGCACCCATTTTTTTTCCTAATAATTTTTATAAAACATAAAAAATTTTAAAAAATTACAAATTTAAATATATGACAAATTAAAAAAAAAACAACAACAAAAATAGAAAAACTTAGAATATATTAAAACATCATACTTGTTAAAACTTAAAAATTAAATTAAATTATATTAAAATTAAATGAAATTATATTAAACCTATATAGTATAAGTTTATGTGCATTGCATAATTTGAATTTCAATTGTCAAATGATGAATTTATTAATTTAGTTTAGATGTAACTTGCATCACGCCAAATGATGATTCATGAATTTAGATGGAACATTGCATAATGTCAAATGATGGATTCAATTTAGTAATTTTAAATTTACTTTAATAATCTAGATTTATAAATTTAAATTATAATGCAAAAATGTCAAATGATAATTCATAAATGAATCAATGATAATAGCCTAATATGCAATGATGAACATATTTATTTTTTTAGATGCACAATGAATAATTATTTAAATTTTCTATTTAGTTATTTTTAATTAAATTTTTAATAATTTATAATTTTATAATTTTTATGGCTTTGACATCCCCCCGTTTCCCCGAAAACTTCCCAAATTTTGGGGTTGCTTATATACGTCTCCCTTGTACGTATCCCTGCTCCCGCTATAAATTTAAATTATAATGCAAAAATGTCAAATGATAATTCATAAATGAATCAATGATAATAGCCTAATATGCAATGATGAACATATTTATTCTTTAGATGCACAATGAATAATTATTTAAATTTTCTATTTAGTTATTTTTAATTAAATTTTTAATAATTTATAATTTTATAATTTTTTTGACTTTGAAATCCCGTTTCCCCGAAAACTTCCCAAATTTTGGGGTTGCTTATATATGTCCCCCTTGTACGTATCCCCGCTCCCGCATTTCCCCGTCCCAGAAACTCAGTGGAACATTGGTAATATCATTTCTAGTGCTACATCACCCATAAAACTGAATCATGTCCTGAATACTAAGTCCTGAGTCTCAACTCAGCCTCAACAAAAAATATAGTAACGTATCTTAATGTATCTCATATCATGAGTCATAATGTCATATACAAAGGAATGCACCATATAACCTATATTATTGATTTCCTTTGCCCCTCTTGCAAGAAAATGTAACAGCTTTCCCTCTAGATGAAGAAGTTGGCGGGGTTAGCAATGGACTCTGTTGTGCTCTAGAACCTGAAACACCAAGAGTTAAAGGAGGCAGACCACGTCCTCTACTGGTAGCAGGGGTAGGTGGTGTCACCTCCTCCTCCTACACCTCTTGCTGCTCCTCCTCCTCCTTGTCCTCCTCCCCCTCCACTACCCCCTGCTCTATCCAATCAGGGGCTGACTCCATGATAGGCCTCTCAGCCTCAACCCTCCATTCAGCAGTGGTGTCAATCGCATCTAAAGAGATGGTCTCCATATCAGATGTCCTCTCAAGTTGTCTCACCCACAATCTAAGATTGTAGTAAACATAAACCATGTCATTAACGCGTTGGGACTCCAACCTATACAAGGGTTATAAATTAATAAATTAATAACTATAAAAAAATTTATTTAATGAATTCAAAAAATCAGTTGGAATATTTTAAGTTTTTAACCTGTTGCGCTTTTTAGTGTGTATTTTTTCAAATACACTCCAGTTGCGCTCGCATCCTGAAAAGCTACATGTTTGGCTGAGTATTCTAATGGCAAGATTTTGGAGTTTTGGTAATCTGCCACCGTAGCTCCTCCACCATGCATCTACAAGTTACAAGTTACAACAAATAAGATAAACTTATAAAGTTACAAACATAAGAAAAAATTTAAAATAATGAAAATTCGAAAATTGAAAGTTGAAGCAAAGTATGGAGTTATGATTCATGAACTTGAGGAGAGAATGAATTTTGAAACAAACAAAATCTTACCTGGCATTTTAATAGTCCTATCCTGGACAGCCATGTCAAAGTTCAATGTGCCACCTGTCATTCTATATACCTCCATTTCTTTGGATATATCTGCACGTTCTGATGGAGATGACACCATCTTCTAAACACAAGTGAAAAAGCCATCCATGACCTCAGCATCAAATAAGAAATTACATGAGTAAGCAAATTCGGGGTTCAGGAAGATCCCTGCAGCATGAATGGGACAATGGAGTGTGTTGTTCCATCGGTCATCAATCACTTTCCATCTAAGAAGTTGTTATTGAAACCCCTCATCACCCTTATCATCATAGTAGTTGCGAATGGTTTCTTTGGCCCTATCCATGGCCTCATACAAGTAGCCCACTGCGGGCTTCTCTCCATCAATCAATCTAAGAACCTTTACCAAAGGTCCAGTAATGTTGCACACCTCTTGCACTCCCGCCCAGAAGCTTTCCTGATATGAAACCAACCTGCAGATAGCCTCTCCCTCTAGTTTGCAGTTGTATGTCAAAGCACGCCACTCTTCTAAAAGAAACATTCTCTTCAAATCTCACATAGAATTCAAGAGGGATTGAAGAGATATGAAACTAGTGGCAAACTGTGTAATAGCAGGGCGCACCAACTCCCTGTTGGTGAATGTTCTCATCAAATGAAGCACAGATGCATGATTATATATAAATTTTGTAATGCTCTTTGATGATTCTACAATATCTTTGACAAAATGAATCTTTCCTATGTCCTCCAACATCAAATCAATGCAATGTACAGCACAAGGTGTCCAAAATATACTCGGATGCCTCTCCATGAGCATCTTGCCAGCAGCAACATAGTTTGCAGTGTTGTCTGTTATGATTTGGACAACATTTTGTGAACCCACCTCCAAAATGAACACATCCAATAAATCACATAATAATCGTGCATCTTTGACATGTGCAGATGCATCAACAGATTTCATAAACATTGTCCCCTTCGGACAACTGACAAAGAAGTTAATAAGGGTCCCATCCCTTTGATTAGTCCAACCATCTGACATGACAGTGCATCTTGTGACTTCCCATGATGCCCTTAACTCCTCCAATCTCTTGGTACAGTCAACTTTCTTATTTTGAAGAATGCGCCCTCTAAAGTCATCATATGAAGGGGCTTTGTATCCTGGGCCAACAACAGTGATAGCATCAATCGCAGGCTGATAAAATGGATTGTTCCTGGTAACACTGAAAGGAATATCACTCCAAAGATACATTTTGCCCAACAACTTGTCAGCTTCTTCCTTCTTCTTTTTTAATAAGTGAGGAGATAGATGGTTGTGCACCAGGAGCGGTTCTAGGAACAAAATATGAGAAGGCAGCTATGGGGTTGGGTGTAGAAGATGTTGATGCTAAAGAACCACTACCACTCTCACGGTCACCTCTAAACCTTGATATTTGACTCCTCAGAGCTGCCTTGTTGAGTTTAGTTGTTTCTATTTCTTACAATGATTTGAGGGCTCTTCAGATTATTTCTGGATTGGTATTTGTGCAAGGCCCTACTTCATGTCCAGGAACTTGTGCCAGGTGGTATTTCAATCTGTATACCCCCCTTGTCATGTGTTGACCACATAACTTGCAACTCAAGTTTGATCAATCAAACCCTTGATCAGGTTCACCAAATTTCCACAAAGAATCCAATTTCCTTGGCATGTTTGTAAATTTGTTGAACTCTTGAGTTTTACTGTAAGATGAACTTTGAACTTTGAAATTTGAACGTAGGGCACAAGAAAATTTGCAAATTAAAAAATAAAATAAAATAAATTACAATTTTACATACAACATTTTGATTTTTTCACCAAACAAAACCCTCAACTCAATGCAAAAATAATGGGAAAAAATACATATTGAAACCCAAGCAAAAATAAAAGAAAGAAACTAGGAGCACAAGAAATATAAAAAAAATAAATTTAACAACCAATTGCATTTTTTACCAAAATAAACCCTCTCCTCTCAATAAAACAAAAAAAGCAAAAAACACAACCAAATGTAATTAAAAATGATGAAAAATACATGAGTGATAGAAACCCATGGAAAAACAAAAAAAAATATCAAATTTGATGCCTGTACCTGGAAAAAACGTTTTGCTAAAAAAACTTGGTCCAAATTCAAATTTTGTTGGCTTGGGTTGCTAAATTCCTTCACTTTTCTCTTCTCTTGCCTTTGTAGATCACTTATCATCCTCCTTAGCTCAATTAGCAAACCTCTGACTGCAAAAATGAGGGAAAAAAATCAAATTTGCATGTTAAAGGTCATTGTTTTTTGGCCTCACGATTTTTTGAGATCGATTGCGATTTTTTGGAAAAAATCACGATCTTTTGGCAATTTTTTGAAAATAAAAAAAAATCACCAAAAAAATCAGCGATTTATTCGAGACAGCGAAAAAATCGCAATTTAATAGCAATGTTTGCTTCACTGATCAAAACATAGCATGAATAGCTTCTACTAGGGTTCAATGTAAACCCTAGATTTTCCATCTATAAATTCTTAGCAAACATTATATAGATTCAGATGAATACACATACAAGAGAATTTTTAATCATTACTAGGGCTTAGATGTAAAACCCTAGACTTTTCATTCATCATCCTAGAACTTTGACTAGGGCTTGTTTCCAAACCCTATGACTTGTGACCATTTAGAAATTTGGTCAACACATATATCTAGGAGATTACCATCATGCATAAGTGTATCATATGTTAGACAATATTAACATATTAGACATATATCGACCTAGACTAAGCCAGGGATTCAATCAAAGGAACATATACCTAGGGTTTCATTCCTAGGACTTTTCATAACAAGGATTTTGCTTGAAGACCTAACCAAAACCTAAGGTTTCGGTTCATGTCAAAGCAAAACCCTTATTATATCAGAACTTCAAAGGTTCGATATTTTGAACAGCATCATTTCAACCCTAATAAGTTAGAGCTTTCATGATCATATCAAAATCCCAAACCTGACATCATCAATATATCAATCAGCATAGCAATTTCTTCATTAATGACCCTAAGTAGGTTTAGGGTTTCACACATTATCAACATACCCTTAGGGTAGGGTTTTCCAGAGAACCTTTCAAGGTTCTTTTTATGTAAACAATCAGGGATATATGAGGTGGGTAGATTCATCAGACGAGGAACCATCCCAAACAAGAATTTTTTAAGGTTCGGGAGAGTTATACATAGCAATAGTTAGTGATGCAGAATGGATATACCAAATAGAATAACAAGACTTTATAATCTAAGACATACCTTTGATACTTCGACAAACCTTTTTGATTTCAATGATTTGTTTAGTGAGGCCTTCTTTCTTAATCCTTGAGGTCTTCTCTCATGATCCTTCAGCATTCAGTGGATTAATTCCTAGACAAAAATAGAGGCAGACAAGTGATTAGTATTTAATATAATCAAAACTTTAAATAAGTATATGAAACCAAATTGAGAGGGAATAAGATACTTATCTTGAAGAGTTGTTTTGGGCTCCCTCCAAAGCTTTGAGGGATACCTAAAACTTATAACAATAAAGTGTCTTTCCAAAAAGATGTTAAACCTATAACTAAATATAAAATATACAAATGAAATATCTAAAGTTAGAAACAAGGGGCTTAGTAGTGTAAGTCCCTTATGTCATTCTCTTCGAGCTTTGCTCTCTTGGGAGAGGATACTTCTTCAACCACATTTGTGTGATCTCTATCTATTTTCTTGTTCCTAGGATTGTTAGGTAATTCACTTCTATAGTGCCCCATTTTATGGCAATGATAGCATTCAATCTTGGACATATCAACCTTCCTCCTTGGCCCTTTCTTCTTGAAGTTTCCCTCGTGACTAGCAACATAAGCATTTGAGACTTTTCATTGTTGGTTACTAATGAGATTCTCAACTCTTCTTGGTTGCAGGCTGTCCATAGTTCCTCAAAGGTGGGAGCTTTTTTTCAGCTGTTGAGACCTGAAGCAAATGCACTCCAAGTAGGTGGCAGTCCTAGTAGGGTTGTGATCACAAGTTCTTTATATGTCACCATTTCATCAATGGCAAGAAGGTCATCTCTTATTCTTGCTATCTTCACAAAGCAAGTGCCTACAGTATCCTCCTTGGTCATCATAGTAGTCCTTAGTTCATTTTTCAAGCTTGTCACTTTTTCAATGTTCTTGATGGTAAATAGTTTTGACAAGGCTTCATACATTTCCTGGGCATGATCAATTTTGCTATGAAGGAGACAAGGTTGTCCTTTATGTCTTCAACCATTAGAGTCATAGCCACCAATTCCAATTCTCTGAATTTTACCTTGTCTCCATCACTGGAGTCTTTTGTGGGCTTCTTCACTTTTCCCTTTACCAAATCTAAGACCTTGTTCTTTTCAAGGAAGATGTCAATTCTCTTTTTCCAAGACCTATAGTTTGAAG
This sequence comes from Pinus albicaulis, assembly GCA_034641835.2. NCBI lineage: Eukaryota > Viridiplantae > Streptophyta > Pinopsida > Pinales > Pinaceae > Pinus > Pinus albicaulis. The sequence continues at coordinate 795,498,962 of CM076582.1, read as the reverse complement.
CTCCTTCAAGCTTGTTCTCTCCCTTGATAGTGTTAGACATCTTCCTTGAAGGTAGTGAAAACTTCTTTCCTTAAAGAGTTTCCTCTAATGAACTTCTTATGTTTCCTTGATCAATTCCCTGAGAATGCTTTTTCCTTCTTTTTTCACTAAAGCTCTGATACCATGTTAGAGAATCAGAAAGGCAGAAAGATTCTCTTGTTCTTGATTATTTACTTGTGATGTTCTTTAATTCTTATTATATTCTTCTTGTCTTCTTTCTTCTTAGTTCATCAAGCAAATATCAAAGCAAAAGCACATAGGTCAAGGACAACAAATGTAGGCCAGCAGCCAGGGCAAAACCCCTATTTAGGGGAAAACCCAATCAGTAATTCTTCCTTCAATAGTATTCTTGAGACTCTAAGCCTTGACTCAGACCTCCTCCACACCAATTTAGCCTTCCTTTGATCCTTCCTCAATCTGGTAGCAGCAGCAACCGTAACAGCACTATGCAGCACTTCCTTTGACCTTAGAACTTCAACGTTACTTCTGATACTTCGATTTTGGAGGAAAGACTTCGATCTTGCTTCTAGGAATTCGATTTTGATCCAATACAACTTCTTAAGGCACCAACACTCAACAAAGTCAACTTCGATCTACTCTTCACTTGGCAGCAACTGGCAACAACAAAACAATGAGGGACTTCGATCTTCCAAACTAGGGCAAGTGAGAGAGAGAGAGAAACTCCAAAATTTCAATTTTCTTCAATCCTTTAGCTTGTCCAAACTCGCACTCCTTTTGACCCCTTCCTTGACTTCGCACTTTTTCCCTTGCAACAACATATATTGAAGTTTTGTGTGAGTGGTTGTTGTCTCCAAATGAATTCGATCTCCCTGTATTTATAGGCTTGTGATGAGCTTGAATTCTTGGGCTTGAGGCCGACTTGTGTTGATTTTTAATGTACCTTGGACAAGTGGTTTCCCATGGGTTAGTCTCTACCTAGGGAAAAGTGTCCATAATAATTATTTTCCTAAGTGTGACTTTATAAAGTGAAACTGACTTTATAAGTGGTAAAGTCAATGTTAAATTATAAAGTGAAAGTGACTTTATAAGTGGTAAAGCAAGCTGAAGGAGTGATTTCTGGGCAAAGTTGGGCACGGAAATCAAGGCATAGAAGACAGCAGAAGGTACAGTACGAACAACGTTTAATGTTGTGAGATGCACGCAGTTCAAGAGAAGTTTTGGGGCAAAAAAAATCCATACAGCAATGCAGAAATCCATACAGAATTTGTATAGTACAGTCTGTGTTTGTACTATACATTTTCATATTCAAGTGGGCACGAAAATCGAGGCAAAGTGGGCACGATTTTCAAGGAGTTTTGGTTGAAGAAATAAGTTGTATTTTTCTGTTTTGTTTTGTCTACAAATGTGTTTTTTTCCTGAACTTGAAAGATAAATAAATTTGAAGAGCTCTCTAATAGGTTCTCCCCAAAGAAGATTGAACGGGTTTTGCCTAGGTCTAAGTTGACCAAAAAATCTGTGTATTTTTTTATGTTTTGTTGGTCTGTTTATGTCCATATTTATTTTCAGCATGTGTAGACAATCCCATGTGTTTTAATCTAAAAAAATCATTTTCAGAATTCTATATGTTGAATGTAAGTTTATGGGAGTGATAAGATGAAATTAAAACCGGGTTAGGATTGCAGGGAAATTTTTAGTCATCAAATTTCAACAACTTGATGTGGAGGCTCCATAAATCATATTTGACTCAATACTTGACCTAATTACATGATTCAAAAGCCTAGTATGGGTCAATTTAAATCTGTAATGACTCTATAAACTCAGAATAAATCCTAGAAGTCCACAATGGGGACTTTGACCTAAAATAATATGACCCAAGCATGAAACCCATGCTTTAATAAGTCATTTAATAATAATATAAAATTATTTTCTTTATTATTTTTTATAAGTACAATAAATATTGACTCAAATACAATTTATGAAGACTGGACCTAGTTACAATCTTCAACAATCTCACTATGAAAAGAGACTAAATACGCCTAAAACTATATGAATTAGATGAATAGGAAATAAATCTATATATGTGGGAATGACATTTAAAAAGGATTAACAATGTTGCCTTTTGAAAATTGATACGAAAAAAGAAAAAAAAGGGAGGGAAGGACACCTTATAGGGGTGAATATTTGAGAAACTTAAAAAACAATTTGTGCATGAGAAAAGTGGCACATGAGAGAATGGTTATATATAAGGAGGAAAGGAGGATAAAGGGGTTTATCTACTTGTTTATTGAATTTTTGTGAATATCTAGTGAGAGTAGTCTGACTACATAGACATTTTCATTAAACCTTTCTTTAGTGGAGGGTGATCCTTGCATGAGTTATATAGACATTGATATTTTATGGGTGGAGCCATAATTTCCACTAGATTATATGACAACCATTGGAATTTCTAGTGCATCTCTCTTGACAACTTAGAGGGAATCTAAGGAAGAAGAATACACCTACATGGTTAGGTCGAACAATCCAATTGGCAACTAAATTTGGCAAGAAGCAAGAGTAATCTTGATCAATTAGACAAACTAATTTGGATTCCATGTGTTGTCACTTTTATCTTTATATACTACTATATTATGTTATTGTGAATTAAAATTCCCATTTTAAGTATCTTTTTTTTTTTCATTTGAGGAATATACATGTTTTGATCCTCAAGAAACTACTCAGACTCAAAAGGCTCAAAGCCATTACAACAAAGCTCGTCATGTCACTTGAGGGAATTGAACCTGGGTAGAGAGGATAACAATCATTTCTCCCAAAAGACTTGGGGTGGGATTTGATTCACTTATATGTACATGGATCATGATATATATATATATATATGGAAAAATAGAAATACTAGAAGAAAAATTAGGCAAATATAAGTACCAAAATGAAGTTAGGGAAAGTAGAAACCCTAGGGCTCTATACTATAAAACCTTGTTTTCTTTATGGATTCTCAATTTGTCATTTGCATGTGTGTAAGAGGAGAATAGATGAGAGGACCCACTCTCAATCTCAACCTCCCTCCTTCCAAGGGTTGAGAAACCCCCATCATGGAGTACGCATAGGTATGTGCTACAATATACATATCACGTCATTTTGTAAATTGTTTGCTTGTTGGTAAGAAATAAATTTCTTTTTCTTTAAATGAAAATGTATTGTTCCATCTATTTTGGAATGCTTTCATTTGGTAATTTGTGGGAGAGAAGGATCGTTTCCCAAAGGGAGCCAACCCTCTTTTTATGTATCAAGTGCTATAGTGATTTGTTAACTATAATGTGACTTTCCATTATATTCTCCACACTTGGCATTTGTATGTGATAGATAAGAAAATGTATTGTTCCATCTATTTTGGAATGTTTTCATTTGGGCATTTGTGGGAGAGAAGGATCATTTCCCAAAGGGAGCCAACCCTCTTTTTAGGTGTATCAAGTGCTATAGTGATTTGCTGACTATAATGTGACTTTCTATTACATTCTCCACACTCGACATTTGTATGTGATAGATAAGAAAATGCATTGTTCCATCTATTTAGCATCTTTGGAATGTTTTCATTTGGGCATTTGTGGGAGAGAAGGATCATTTCCCGAAGGGAATTAACCCAAGCTAACCCTTTCTTTTGGTGTATCAAGTGTTATAACGATTTATTGACTATAATGTGACTTTCTATTATATACTCCCCATTTGGCATTTATATGTGATAGATAGGCTCAAAAAAAATTGGCATTAACATGATAATTGTTAGATTTAGGGTTACTCCAAAATTGTTTCACCTCTTGCCAGTGTTTCATGAACATATGGATGGCTCAATTTGGGTGGATAATTGAACTTGGTTGCATGGCACCATTACCTAAGAGGTTGTTATCCTTATTGACGTGATGACTAACACATTGGGGTAAACGGCATCACTAAGAGAGGTACCTAACTAGGAGGAGGAGCATTGAGAACTTGGACGAGAGCACTTGGCCATAGGAGCTTGGGACAATGTGATATAAACCTTGGAGGTTGGATGCTTGACTTGACGATGCTCAAGTTTAGGAGCATAGTTGATAGAGGTTGGTTGTAAACCTAAGTACATTCAGATGCATTGGAGCATTGTAATCACATTGACACACATAAGAGGAGCATTAAGCACATGAGAGGATATCTGGCACACATTTAGAGGAATGCCTTGCATGAACAATTGGATATGTAAGTTTTGGTTTTAGGACAATTAATGCAACTTCATAAATTTCACCTTTGTACTATAGGTATGTTGAATCTAATCCCTGTGAATTTTCAGCTCGAGGGTCAACATGAAATGTAATAAAGCAATGGCAGGCAGAATGTAGTATTCCTAATGGTAAATTACAGTAATAACAAGCATCAAATGACATAAGAAAACAACAAAGAATAAACACGCCATTAAAACACAATTGGAGCCATAAAATTGAGCTGAGCCATTTTATTAATATGCTGGAAAATGTGTACAATAGAGGTGTTGGAATGGAGGCACCTGGGATTTCTCAAGGCAAGCTGAAGATAGCCTCTGAAACAAGCCTGAAATCACCCTTGGAAAGTACACTGCATGGTTGTAGCTCTACATTGTCCTTGGCCAAAAATGTTGTTGCTGTTGCTGTTCTATACTGCTTAGAAAATTTTGGGATTTTAACCTCGGCCTCTACTCATGAAACCCACAATAACCCGCGAAGGGTTTGTCAAATGCTCAACCCCGGAAATTGGCCCTCTTGGGCTTGGCCATAGTTTTAAAAAACGGAATCGGTCAGCTACCAGGCCGAGGGTCGACTCCGAATCGGTAATGACTCGGTCGACTCGGTTTCAATGACTCGGTTTTTGTAAAAATTACATTAAATATTATTTTTTTGTACAAAAACATAAATTTAAAGATTTTTATTCATGTTTCCAAACACAAAGCATTACAATATAGACAAAAGACAACATATGATCAAAGTAGGCTCATGAATATATCCATTATATCAAAATTGCACCTAGTGCACTGTCCAAGGACCAATACATGATGATGATATAGAGATCAAAACAAAAAACATAACTAAGGAGGCTCTAAATGGCCTCTACAACAAAACATGAATAGTCACTACTAACTAGTAACTACTGCTAGTCATCTGACTATGACAAGCCAATGTCTTCTGCCTCAAACTCTTAACTAGAGGAGGAAAACTCTCGCTCCGCCTCCTCCTCTGAATCAACATCCTAAACTGGAACTATACCCTTGCTCTTACCACGTTGAGAATCAGATAGACGAGTCATGCGTCTTCGTCGTCGCTGACTAGAGGAAGTGCCTGCACCTGCAACTAGATGGCTTGGGACTGGGTCTGCTACTAGTGGATCTACATTGAGCATAGCTGCCTCCATCTCTAAATCGAAGTCAAGCGGACTCTCCCCGTCTATGTCAAACTCTGGTGGACAAGACTCCACTACCCAATCTGATGTTGGATCAATATCCTCCAACATAATGGGATCTGAATCAGGTCTTTTGTTCAGCAATTGGTTGCGTCTTAGTCGGAGGTTGTACTGGACATACACTAGATCATTTAACCGTTTTTGCTCCAAACAGTTTCTCTTCTTTGTGTGAATCCTCTCAAAGACAGACCAATTGCGCTCACACCTAGAAGCACTGCAAGTTTGACTCAAAATGCGGATTGCAAACCTCTGCAATTCAGGACAGTGGGCACCAAATGCCTCCCACCATTGTGCTGCAAAAAATGAGTTTCAGTTAGCTCAACAATTTATATCCAACTATGAAATTGAAATTATAATTTTATAAACAATTATACAAAATAATAAATTATAAAATATAAATTTGAAAATTGAAATTCTTTGTTTACCTGGCTCATCTGATTCCCTTGCAATCTTTGCAAGGTTCTTGCCAAAGGTACTAGTGGCTTGGCTGAACATAGTGATCTACTTGTGTATCTTCAACTGCTCACTCTCTGTGGAGATCATGCGATCAATGCAGTCAATCAATCCATCTCTAACCTCCCCAGTCAAAGCTCTTGTTTCTTGAGCTTTATAATGATACCTTGGGTTCAGAAAATACCTAGCGACATGTATCGGGCGATGGAGTTGATTGTTCCATTTTTGATCAATGATTTTCCAAATGGGCCCATACTTAGCCACTCTGTCCTTGTATGCTGCCCTTATTTGCTCCTTTGCTTGATCCATAGCCTCATAAATGAAGCCCATAGCCAATCTTTCCCCATCCACCAAGCGCAACACCTTAACCAGTGGCTCAGCAAGTTTCACAATCTCTGCTGCCTTTTTCCAAAATATTTCTTCAATGACTTTCATTTTCACATCTTTGCCATCCTGTTTGCGAGACCACTGACATTCATTCCATTCATCACTAGAAAACATCTTTTGCAAGTTTCTATGTTGGGCAAACATAGATTGCAATGTCAAAAAATGTGTTGCAAATCTAGTGATGGCAGGCCTAATAAGTTCCTTGCCCCCTGTGTATTTCCTCATTAGACTCAGAATCCATGAATGATTGTAAATATATTTTGTGATGCATTTGGCATGCTCTAAAGTGTTCTTGATCCAGTCTATTTTGCCAATATCCTCAAGCATGAGGTCTATGCAATGTGCAGCACATGGGGTCCAAAAGATGGTTGGGTGTTTTTCCTCTAACAATTTACCAGCGAGAACATAGTTAGAGGCATTGTCTGTGATGATTTGAACAACATTTGCCACCTCCACCTCTTGAACAACCTCATCCAAAAGCTGTAACAACAACTGTGCATCTTTCACCCTATCAGATGCATCAACTGATCTTAGAAACATGGTTCCCCGTGGGCAAAAGACAAGAAAGTTTATGATGGTACGGTTCCTCTGATCAGTCCATCCATCTGACATGATGGTACATCCTGTACGTGCCCATGAGTTTTTGAACTCTTTCAAATAATCAACAATGTTTGAAATCTCTCTTTGCAAAAAAGATCCTCTTAACTCATGCATAGTAGGAGGTTTGAAGCCCTTTCCAGCAGCATATATGGCATCAAAAATAGGTTCATAATATGGTGAATGAGTAGCATTGAAGGGAATATCAGCATCATACCACCATCTAGCAATGTACTCACAAGCAACATCTCTCAATTCTTTTTTCCAATGAGCATCTAAAGTGGGTTGCACAGTTGGAGGACTAGAACCATATGCAGTTGCACTATCAGAGGGAGATGAGGGCACAAAAAAACTTTTAATAGTACCCTTATTTCTCATTGCACCCTTACCCTTGTCAGAAATAGACTCCATAGAGGGAGGAACATAGCGAAAGGGGTTTTTTGATGCATCAATGGAAGGGATAGATGAGGAACCCTCATAATCAAAAGATTCAAAACTTGAGTTGGCAGCCATCATATGTTGTAGATTCCTCTTCCTCCCAATTTCAGCCTGTATTTCTTTTTGCCTATTTTTCTCTTGCTCAAACTTGTCAAATTGTTCTTTCAACTGCTTCCTAATTTCCCCAATGTTTGGTGCTTCACATACAGTAATTTGGCCTTTAACACCAGCCAAATGTACTTTCAGTGTATGAATGCCCCCTCCACCCTCCTTAATTTTTTTCTTGCAAAATTTGCAAAACATTTGATCCCCAACCATTTCAGCATATGCCCAAGTAGCATCTTTTGCTCTAGGGGCCATTTTGGACTGAGTTTTTGACTTGGAAATAAAATGTTTAAATCTGAATATGAAAACAAAAAACAAAAAAACTATTCATTCTATGTTCATTTCTTTCATCAAATGGAAAATGCCAAAAACTATGCAAATGCAAATGGCAAATGTTAGATTTGCTAAATAAATAAAACAAACAAAGGCAGATTTAGAAGAGAAAAAATAAATACCTCTAGCCTCTAGCTTCCTCTAGCTCAATGCTGCTCCAAAGCTTGCCAAATAAGCTCCTCACTGCTGCTCCAAAGCTTGCCCAAAAGACTCTTCAAAGCTGCTCCAAAACCAACTGCACAACTCTTCAGAAAACTCTCACCAATGCTCAAGCAAATTGAATGAGAAAGATGTGAGGTATTGAGAGGGGTTGGGTTAATTAAATAGCATGGGGAGGGGTTAGAAAAACTCAAACAAACCTAACAGCAGAATTAAATTGGGTTTCAAGTCCATAAAAATCGATTTTTTGGGCCCACCGGCCGGCAGAATTGGCTAGGCCGAGTTAACTCGGACCAGGCCTGGTCGGCCGGTTTGTTACCGAGCCGGCCGAGCCAGTACAAAAACCGACCGGCTCGGTAACAAACCAGCCGACTGGCCGTTTCTTCTGCCTGGTCGAACCGGCAGGCCTAATGGCTCGGTCAACCAGGCCTGGTCCGATTCGAATCGGCCTGTTTTTAAAACTATGGGCTTGGCTCACTGTGCTGCTGGGCAATTCGGTCTTTCTGGAATTTCTATTGCTGAAGGCTACCAAAATTCCTAGAAAATCCCTGTTAGGAAGCTCTAAGCCTCCCCACCAAGTCTCCTCTGAAATCTCCTCTCACTCCCCAAGCTCCCGAAGTGAACCCCTCACTAACTACGCAACCTCTGGGCTATTGTAGATGCCACTGCGTTGTTGTAGAGTTGACTGCGTTGTGGATGAAGTCTTCGCTGCTGGAAATGATCAACTAAGGTAAAACACCTCCCTTGGGCTAGCACTCGAATTCCACTGAAGTTGAGGCTGGGATCTCCGCTCCAAGACACCCGGTGTGCTAAACAACACTTCGCGTACTTGCCTCGCCTGCCAAGCCACCTGTGTGTAAACAGGTTATTTCCTTTTGTCCCAAGCTGCCCAACATTCTCTTGGGCCCCACCTCATGACTATGTTGCCTCCTCTTTGACCTAATGACTGCGTTGCCCCCACGTGTTGCGTAGTCTCTCCCAATTGGGCCATCGTTTTCCACTAGGGCCACAATATTTGCCTTTAGCTAATGTGAGAAGCCTATAGTCTAACAAATATTATTCGTGGGTCCCCAGGCCCACATCCTTTTTGGTCATACTAAGGAAAATTACAAAATTGACAAAAATTCATATTTCTGATTAGCGAAATTGCTAATTAGGAATATTATAGTCCTCCCCGCCAAGATGTTGCTTGTCCTCAAGCAACTGCAGTGATGGGTGCTGGAGGATTTTCTCCCCCTCCCAAGCGACATCCTCATGTGGTAAATTCCTCCACCAGATCAAGAGTTCCTTAACCACCCTATTCCGCAAATGCCTCTCCCTGAAGTCCAAAATAGCCTTTGGTTGTAGTACCAAGTGCCCCTCATCATCTATCAGGGGTAACTCAGTAGTTGTTGTAACTTGTTGTCCCAAGGCCTTCTTCAGGAAAGATACGTGAAAAATGTTGTGCACCCGGCTCCCCGGGGGTAGCTCTAACTCGTAGGCCACCTCCGCCACCCTTTGAGTGACTCGATATGGCCCGTAAAAGCAAGGCTTGAGCCTCTCGTACCCCTTCTACTTAAATGTGGACTGCTTGTACAGTTGAAGGCGAAGGTACACTAAGTCCCCAACCTCAAACTGTCTCTCTACACGGCCCCAGTCGGCATAGATTTTTTGTTGATTCTATGTTGTCCTCAAGTTGTCCTTGAGAGCCCTCAAGGTGTCCTGGCTCTCTTGGATCCAATCCTTGGCCCAGGGGGCCTTGCAGTCTCCAAACATAACATCAACAAATGTCAAAGCATCATAACCATACAAAGTGCAGAAAAGAGACATACTTATCGACATGTGGAAGGTGGTGTTGTAGCAATACTCCCCCATGTGCAACCACCGCAACCATGCCCTCTGCTGCCCCGTCACATAGTTACGCGAGTAGCCCTCCAGCCACTTGTTAACTATCTCGGTCTACCCATCTGTTTGGGGATGGTAGCTCGTACTAGGAGTGAGCTTCGTGCCCACCAACCGAGATACTTCTTGCCAAAAACCGCCTATGAAACGATTGTCCTGGTCACTGACAATGGTCTTGGGAAGACCATGTAGCTGGAATATTTCCCTAAAAAACAACTCGGCTACCTGTGAGGTCGTGTGCCTAGTTGAGATCGCGAAGAAGTGAGCATACTTCGTCAAGCGATCCACTACCACGTAGATGCAGTCTTTGCCCTGTACCATGGGCAAACTTGTGATGAAGTCCATCGAGATGCTCTCCCACTTCCCCTCAGGAATGGGTAGAGGTTGCAGCAGTCATGCTGGATGTGACAACTCACCCTTATTCCGCTGACATACCTCACACTCCTGGATATGTCGCAGAACATCATCCTTGAGGCCCTCCCAGGAAAACCGTTCCCTAATGGCCCCGTAGGTTTTGGTAAACCTCTGATGCTCTACCAATGGTGAGTCGTGGGTTTCCTGTAGAATCTTCTCCCACAGCTGGGAGTTGGCTACCAAATAGATCCAGTCCCTATAATAAATCACCTCATCCATCACCCGGCATCTGTCATCCGTCACCTACCCATCAAGGACCTCACATGCAAACTGGTCCTTGGGATATTCCACCAACAGATGGGCCTTCCAATCTGAAGCAATGCTCATCAATGAAAGGAAAGTCGGTCTTCTTGACAACGCATCAACCACAACATTGTGTTTCCCTTTGACATACTTAATGTCAAAATCATAAGCCTGGAGCTTGCTTACCCACTTGCGTTGCCTCTCCTATAATTGTTTCTACTCTAAAAAGAACCTGAGGCTGTTGTGGTCGGTTCTCACTCAGAACCTATTCCTCACTAGGTACTGTTGGAACTTGGCTAGCGCATGCATGGTGCCTAGCATCTCCTTGTTGTAAATGGAGTATAATCTCTCATGTGGCAATAGCTTCCGACTCTTGAAAGCTATGGGGTTCCCTCCCTGCATCAAAACAGCCCCCACTCCTCCTGATGCATCGCACTCCAAAACAAAAGGCTACGTGAAGTCAGGAAGTGCGAGTACCGCACAGCTGTGCATCACCTATTTGAGGTGCTCAAAAGCCCCCTGCGTTGTAGTGGTCCAAACAAATGCCCCTTCTTGGTCAAGTCCATAAGGGGTGCTCTCAGCTGTGAGAAGCCCTTCACGAACTTCCGACAATAGGAGTGCAGATGCCCACAACACCCTGAAGCTCTGTCACATTCTTAGGCCCTGGCCAATCCCGGATGGCCCTAATATTCTCTTCATGCACCCTCACTCCATCAACATTCATGATATGCCCTAGATAGAGCATCTCGATCAACCCAAACTTGCACTTAAACAGTTTTGTGTAAAATTGTTGCTCCTCTAGGATATGCAGCACTATCTCCACATGCTACAAGTGCTCCTCCCAAGTGTTGTTGTAGATAAATATGTCATCAAAGAACAACAACACGAACTTTCTCAACTGGCCACGAAATATGTGGTTCATGCAAAACTGAAAAGTGATCGGAGCATTGGTTAGCCCAAAGGGCATCACCAAAAACTCAAAGTGCCCATAATGACACCTGAACGTTGTCTTAGGGACATCCTTGTCCCTCACCCGGATCTGGTGTACCCGGACCGCAGATCAATCTTCGAGAAGAACTTAGCTCCCCTCAACTCATCCATCAACTCGTCAATCTATGGGATGGGGTAGCGATTCTTCATGGTCTTATTGTTCAGGGCCTTGTAATCAATGCACATCCGCAACGATCCATCCTTCTTCTTCACCAAAACAACTTATGAAGAGAAGGGACTAGAACTAGGCCTGATGTGCCCCAATGCCAAGAGCTCATGGATAGCTTGCTTTATCTCATCCGTGTAGGCCTTAGGATGCCTATAAGGAGTAGAGATCACTACTTGCACCCCGGGCTCTAGCTCAACGGTGTGCTCAAATCCTCGCTCAGGTGGCTGGTCGAGTGGTATGTCTCTAAATACAACTAGGTACCTATCAAGGATGACCTGAATATCTGGATGTGGTGGCTTGATCACACCCCCAGCCTCAAAGATCCTCAACTCCACAACCCACTCTATATCTCCATGTCTCAAGTCAGCCTCCATCCTGTGAGCAAAGACTGTCTGTGGTGAGTAGGAGTGCATGCCCCTCAGCAACACTCGTTTGCCATCTATATCCAAAAACTCCATCTCCAATCTCTTCCAGTCACTAGTGACTCTGCCAAGTGCATAGAGCCACTAGACCCCCAACACTACGTTCGTGTATGGAATGTCAACCACAAAGAAGTGGTCAGTCATGGAGTAATTCCCCATGGTCACAGTCAGAGTCGGGACATAGTGTGTGCACTGCATGGTCCTGTCTCCTTGCACCAGCACTGAAAGTCCCTTGAACACCTCTATAGAGATGCCCCTCTTCTACACCATATGGGCATCAATGAAGTTGTGAGTGGCTCCACTATCCACTAACACCGAGACACATTGCCCCTGCACTACCTCTCTAATCCTCGAGGTCAAATACTTGGGTACCCCACACAATGATGCAAGGACCCCTCCTGAAGGTGCAAACGTAGCTCCTCCTACTGTCGATGGGAGTGGAGGTGGAGGCCCTCCCTCATGGGGTGTTGCGTTCTCCTCTCCTCCCATCCGAAGTATGTTTCCTCATTCCCATCACTATCTAAGAAGACCTCAATGTAGTGTGTTTTCCCTGTTGCACACCTGTGCCCTGGTGCCCATGGCTTCTATCAAGTAAAGCAGAGTTTCTTCCTCCGAATATCCCTCCTGGTCTCATCATCTAGTTGCCCCCATCCCTGGTTGCCTCTCAGGGGTGGAGCTCTCATGTCTCTCCCTTTCTACTGGAACCCCGGTCTGTTGGGCAATGGTGCTCTAGCCCTGGGTAGGGCATCTTGCAAATCTCTAGCCCTCCTCACCGCGTCTTGTAGTGTAGGTATGTTGGACCTCACTGAGCCCATAATGGTTCTGCCAGTCCCTCAACAAACATGTATATCCTGCTGGTCTCGGACAGATCTAGAACCATCACAGATAGCCTCACGAACTCTGAAATATACACCTTTGCATTCTCGATATGCTTGAGCTTGGTTAGCTCTCTGAAATACTCCTCCGGGTCCTTCCTCTCAAGCACCCTCCTGATGAAGTCATCATACGCTGTCAACCCTGCGTGACCTAGCGTGGTCAGCCCATGGAACCACCAATCAGGAGCCTCTCCCTCCAAGTGCAACGTGGCAATCTTGATTGCCTCTGTTTCAGTCATTTGGTTCAACTGGAAGTAAACATCAGCTTCTCGACCCATGCCTTGGCTGAGCACTTAGAAGAGTCGTCAAAAGTTGGGAGGAACAGTCTACCCACGGTACGCTGCAAGTCACTCCCATGCGTATAGCCTCCTCCACTCCGTCCTTTGGGTTTGTTACTGCCTTTCAGTTGGCAGAAATCTTTAAAAGTGATGGCCCTCCCGAACTCCGAGACATAAGACTGGTACTCTAAGAAGTACTCTCCATAATGAGCCCCCTCCTACTCCTGAGGTCCTCCTCCCTCTGAGGCTAGGAATGTGGGTATAGTAGATCGTAGGGTGTATAAGGCATTGTAGGCATATTTGGGTTTTGTGATGCCTGGTGTTGTGAGGTGTCAGATCCTTCTCCCACTAGGAACTCCGCTTGGACTGTCTTTCCCTTGCTACCATATTGTTCCGGTGTCCCATCTCCTCAATGTTCTTGGAGAGATCCTGCACTAACTTCAGCAAGAGGTGAGAAAATTCCTCCTCTTCTCCTTTGCGTCCCCCATGGTTCTTTCTTCAGCCTCTGGTTCACTATCCACAAGGTCTGGAGTAATTTCGAGTTCCCTTTCTCTGCTCATGTATCTCTGTCTCCGATAAGTCACATTTTGCGTGTCCTTCGATGTCATAGACTGTGCTGCTTCTCCACAGGCTGAGCCAAGTCTATGAGCTCTGATACCACTTTAATATTCCTAATGGTAAAATACAGTAATAACAAGCATCAAATGACATAAGCAAACAACAAAGAATAAACATGCCATTAAAACACAATTGGAGCCATAAAATTGAGCTGAGCCATTTTATTAATAAGTTGAAAATGTGTACAAAAGAGGTGCTAGAGTAGAGGCACTTAGGCTTACTCAAGGCAAGTTGAAGATAGCCTCGGAAACAAGCTTGAAATCACCCTCAGAAAGTACACTACGTGGTTATAGCTTTGCGTTGTCCTCGCCAAAAATGTTGTTGTTGTTGTTGCTGCTCCCAAAGAAATGCTACTAGGGCCTGCTATACTACTCAAAAAATTTCGGGCTTCTAACCCCGGCCTCTACTCATGAAACCCACAATAACCTGTGAAGGGTTTGTCAAATGCTCGACCCCAGAAATTGACCCTCTTGGGCTTGGCTCACTGTGTTGCTGGGCAATTCGATCTTTCTGGAATTTATGCTGCTGAAGGCTACCAAAATACTTGGAAAATCCCTGTTAGGAAGCTCTAAGCCTCCCCACCAAGTCTCCTCTGAAATCTCCTCTCACTCCCCAAGCTCCCGGAGTGAACCCCTCACTGACTGCGTAGCCTCTGCGCTGATGTAGATGCCAATGCGTTGTTGTAGAGTTGACTGCGCTGTGGATGAAGTCATGGCTACTAGAAATGATCAACTAAGGTAAAACACCTCCCTTGGGCTGGCGCTCGAAGTCCACCGAAGTTGAGGCTGGGATCTTCGCTTGAAGACACCCTGTGTGCTAAACAGCACTTGCAGACTTGGCTCATGTTCAAGTGTGCTCACTGTCAAAAGACAAATTCGAAATGATAGATTGGACGATCAAAATGAGGCTGCATGCTTCCCTTTGTCCCAAGCTGCCCAACGTTCCCTTGGGCCCCACCTCATGACTGTGTTGCCTCCTCTTCAACCCAATGAATGCACTGTCCCCACATACTGCGCGGTCTCTCCCCATTGGGTCATCGTTTTCCACTAGAACCGCAATATTTGCCTTTAGCTAATGTCAGAAGTCTATAGTCTAACAAATATTATTTGTGGGTCCCCAAGCCCACATCCTCCTTTTTGGCCATACTTAGGAAAATTACAAAATTGACAAAAATTAATATTTCTAATTAGCGAAATTGCTAATTAGGAATATTACATAGAAAACAATATTCACTTCTAATCAACACCAAACCACTAGGAAATTCAAGAGAAAGATACCAAACTTATGCCAACAAATTTCAGCAATCTTATCATGCATAAGCGAGATCCAAAAATCACTTTATGAAAACACTAATGATAGCAGCAATTTTTGTCCTACTGTCTTCAATGTCAATGCTAAACCCTTAATGATTTCACTCCCAGCCTATGTCAAATTAGAGAGACACATGGGTGTTGAAAATTGCCAAAACCATGAAGACAATTAAAACTCAAAATCAAATTTGCATTAAAACAATTTTTGATAGCTAAAAACTTCATATATACATATAAGAGATGAAATTCAAGTATATAATATAACCTTATGCTATGCTAGTACAACCATTCAAGCTCTCCAAAACTCTAGCTAGGGAAAAACATGAAAACCCCTAGCTCCACCAAAGATACTCCAACACACTAGAGTAAACACTAAGAAGTCCTCCTTGGCTTCGTGTAAGATATATCTTCTATTTCTCCTCAACAAGTACAACTTAGGGATTTATCATTCAAACCCTAACTCCAATGTTTCCTTAACTATGAAACCCTAACTCCCCCAACAAGGAGGGTGCCCAGGAGCAGGCGGCCCTCCCCCTCCCCCACACCACCACTGCTTTGATATGATGCTAGCTCATAGGAAAGGGGGTTGCATCTCTCACTATACTTGTCGCATTGCATGTGCTCTCGTCACTTCATCAATCATGGCACAAAGCCAACACAAGGTTAAACATCATTTGAATATTGCAGGAAGCATAGGGAGGTATAGGAGGACTCAGCAGAAAAATTCTATCAAATTGGTAGAGCTGGAGGAAAAAATTGACAGTATAGACTGCAAGCTGACCATTCTAGCCAAGAGATCAGCCAACATCTCCTTCTCCTCGGATGAAGATAGTGACCAGCCAGTGTGGATGCCTAGAGATTCTGCCCAATAGTTGTTTATGAATTACTGGATTTTTTATTACAGCACTAGTAGTCTTTTTTGTCTTCTCATGTCGATGTATGTCAAGCTATGGCACAGACTCAGCCAGCCAATTTTTATAAGTTTATATTTACAAGATGCTCTAGTTAGATGAGGTCTTAGCAACCTCAAGACTCTAAACTTATGTTAACTGTCTGGTTTCCCTTCCGGCAGACCAGTAGCAAAAACAAATTGGCATACGTAATCCTCATTTGACGTAATTCAAAGTGCCTAACTTCAAAAAAAAAACTACGAAACTCTAACCTAAACCCTAGCACCTCAAGACAAGGGAGATAAATGTACAAATAAGAATGAACAAGCGAGTGAGAGAGAGATTAGTGCTCATCCTCCTACCTCTCTAAACCCGTGATATATAAAATGTACGTTCTCCAAGCATGAATTATGAAAATGACTCTCCTTCCTTTGTTTATATGAGCAATGAAGAGAGGTTCACAAATAATAAGTGGACCTAATCCACAACAAACAACCTACAGGAAAAAAGTAGGTCCACACATGTGAAGCATTCCCTCTAGAAATGACACATGTCAAGCTAAAAAGTGATGATAATCCACAAGCAAGGTTCCAAGACAAGGACACCCTTCATCCAAGCTCCAATGCTCCTCTATGGGATCCAATGCCCCAACACCTCTTCAGGCCATGTGCTCCTCCGAGCCTACTCCACCTACCTGATGATTGTCACAACACAAATGTTCCCAAGTCAACTTCAAGGCTCCATGCATATATCCAAGCAACCCAATGTTGTCTACAACTCAATGCCCTCCTCCAGAATGCCAAATGTTCCTCCTCCGTGTTGATTTTTCTAACATCGGAAAGTGTTCCAAGTCTCAAAATTTGTGAGGAGGCTTGGACATCAGTATTCTAAAGAACCCAGAAATCGTTTGGGGAAATTCTACTCCGTTTATGTTTTATTAAAATAATTAATTATTTTAATGACGACCCTAAGTCTAAACTTAGGAGAATTAAATAATTAATGGGTATTAATAAAACAGAGTATGAATCTTCTAAAAAACGAAGATCAAGTCAAGTTTTAATCTTAGCCATTGATTGGACTTCTAATCTTGGTCGTTGATTCGTTAACGAGAAGATTATAAAAGAAGACTTGAGGGCCATTTGGAAAGCAAGTCGGGCACGCATTCAGTAACCCGAGGGAAGTCGATTCTGAAGGAATAGAATTCGATTTTAGAGGAATAATTGCAGGGTGAAGGAAGCAGAGAGTTTAAGCAGTGTTTGGGTTCGAGGGAAGGAGGCAGCAGAAGATCCGAGAAGTAGTGCACAGGAGCAACGCAAAGGCCTCACATAGTGGTGACGCAGGCATACATTGTCTCGCGCAGAGGGGCATGCGGGAGAGACGCAGAGTGATGCAGGGAGGGTTGGTGACTTCCTCAGGTGTATCTCAAGAAGTTTTCTCAATTGTCTCTGTCAGACTTTCCTTATAAAGATTTCACTGCTAAAGAATAATATAAAGCCTATCTGTTGCACCGGTATTCCCACATTGGGTTTTTCCGGGGACAATTGTCCAAAAATAACTGTGTCTATGTGATTGATTCTTATGCTTGTATTTTCTACTGTTCTGTTCTCTGCATGTACATGGTGATTACTGCAGTAGTGTTTATTTCAAAATTTACTGGAATAATTCTGTAAATAACTTGTTGTAAGTAGGAGAAATAAATTTATCACTACAGTAGTATTTCAAGATTGAAATTTTCACACTCTGTAATGAATAAAATAATATAAATAATAATTAATTAGTTAATTAGTAATTAGGTTGAAAGGGCATGTCTGATGAGACATGACCTTTCGTGAAGAGGCACATGTCTAGGTATATAAGCAAGCATCATTTGTAATTCTCAATGAATTCATTCATCATACTTTCTAATATAATATTTGTATCCTCATGGATATTTTCATATTCCAAATCTTCTGGAGTATTTAATTTGAGAAGGAACTTTGTTCACTTCATTTGGTATCAGAGCAGTTCGATCTTCTGGTCGTTCACCGCTGCACAGAGCCACGCTCTTCGATCCAGGTCCTTGACCGTCAAATTCGTCAACATTGTTGCCTTTAAAGCGTTTCGCTACACTTTGGAGTTTCTCCATTGCTGAGTTCGTAGAGGCCCTTGGCCATTTTAATTAGACAAAAAAAAAAAAAACTAAAACACAAATTTTAAAAATTTACCAAAAAAAAAAATCATAGAAAAAAAGAGGCTTTTAAAAAAAATAATAATTATTGAAAAGCTATAAAAAAATAAATATATAAATAAACAATACAAAACTTACCTATTGCAGCAGCCCCGACGCACAAATATCTGCAAACAACAACTGGGCCACCACTATCGTCAGACACCACAAACGTCGTTGCCATAGTTCCTTCCTGTTGCCACTTCTGTTGATTCTCGCCATCGACCATGGCAATCACCAGCCACCGCTCCCCACACAGTCGCCCCGCCACCGTCGTTGCCCTGCTACAACAGTCATCCACTGTCACCGAAATATTTTCCGCTACCGCAACTGTGTCTGAGACACATTTCTTGTTGAGACCCGACATACTTTAGCCACCCCCCCCACAAACCAAACGACAACCATCGTCGACCATCGTCCAACAACCACCACCCCCAACCACTCTAGCCACTGCGTTAGCTCATTTGCCTGCAGGCCAATTCTGTGTCGCTGCCACACTATACGATTTTTGTAAAACTCGTACACTCTCAAATCATACAGTTCCCTCAACCTCTATGTTGTCATCATGGGCACTCTGCTCATTCGGGCCATAGTGGTGGATGTTCAGCGCTGCCCAAAACAATGGTCGTTTATTCACTATGTCATACGGTGTGACCAGTTAGGTCACCAAGTCAACCTTTGGATTATATTACATAATTACAAAGTTTTGTCCAAAGTCACATAATTAAATTAGCTATATAATTTAGTTAAAGACAAAAAAATTATTACATAATTTCAAATATATTCAAATATATATATATATATATATATATATATATAAAGATATTATTATATTCCTAAATTTAAAAAATAAAAATAAAAAAAAATTGAAATTGTAAAGAAATAATAAGAAATCAGTTATACAAGAAAAGATAAGTTGAAGGGATTACTTGGACCTTAGAACTCATCTTGATTAGAAATAAATAAAAATAAAAACATATTAAGTGTCGCAGACGAGGAAAAATTATCGACAAAACAGACAAAATGGAATCAATCATTAATGAAAAGGAAATTGAATCCAAGTCGGAAACGAAAGAGGGAAGATTTCCTAAAAATTATAGTATGTGTGTCCATGCGCAAATTAAAATCAAAGGGTCACTTGCAGGAAAGGAGGTTCTCATATCTATCAATCTTACTCAAAAAAATAATTATGTTAGTACTGAATGTGCTAACCAATTAGTGATCCCTAAATCAAATATAATTGAAACAAATCCATTTAATGCAAATGACAAACAATATGACATAGGGAATCTACACCTAAGTATTGGGGAGTATTCCTTTGTCTCGCAATTCACCGTTAAAACCTTATTTTTGTAACGATAGTGATGCAATTCTGGGTTCGCTCCGAATGGAATCACTAGGGTCATTCATCCTTAATACGAAAAAGAAATTTTTGACATTTTCTTACAAAAAAAAAAATAACACTAAAAGATGTCACAGTGAAGCCGAATTCAGCAACACTGGAAGACATGTTAGAAATTTCAAAAGTAATTTTTCAAGAAGGTAAAAAGGCGATCCACAATATGCAAAAGGAAATTGACAAAATCACCACTAACAAGAATGAAGAAGTCGCTCGCCTCAAGGACCACAACGACAAGTTACTAACGCAAATTAAGAAGCTAAAGAAAGACAAGAAGTCATTAGAAAACAAGGTGCAACAACTTGTCGAAAAGGAATCATCGAAACTTTCAAAAGTAGAAGTTCAAGTTGAAGAAAAAACAAGCATTGATCCAGTAAATGTCACAACTCAAGCAGCAGACAAGCAAGTTGCAAAAGATACAAACTTAGATGTTGCAGTTCAGACGAGGAACATTCTAAGTGAAGGTTTTGTAACCAACTCAATAACATCCTCTCCAGCAGAAAATCAAAGAAGTCAAACTACAAAAGTTCCTTATCGACATCCAAATCATGGGAGCAGACAACTTGACCAAGCTATGTATTCAGAACTGAAACAAGAAGCTGATGTTTTGATGAATATTAATATCAGTGCAATCTGCTCAAGTGATAATTCATCACAAATTTCAAGTGGTCGTAAGATTCCACAGAAGATTCATTTAGGATGGTCCGATCCATTCTCAGTGCGACAGTTTTGTTGGTCACTTAGAGGAACATATCGACTTGTATCAACAAAGATGACTGCCCCAAGACGAGAAGACATTCGTAGCAGGAAAAGAAATCAATGCCTTTCATCAACAAGCTTTTGAGGAGGAAGGCAATGTAATGAATAAAATAATATAAATAATGATTAATTAGTTAATTAGTAATTAGGCTAAAAGGGCATGTATGATGAGACATGACCTTTTGTGAAGAGGCACCTGTCTAGGTATATAAGCAGGCCTCATTTGTAATTCTCATTGAATTCATTCATTATATTTTCTAATATAATATTTGTATCCTCATGGATATTTTTATATTCCAAATCTTCTAAAGTATTTAACTTGAGAAGGAACTTTGTTCACTTCACACTCCACTGCGAGGCATTCTCCAAGCAAGCAACCTTCTCCATGTGGCCAACATATAGAATGTCACCACGATGTCTAAATATCTCCAACATACCAAGAAAGAATGTCAATCGAGCATCCATATAAGGTTTAACAACCAATGAGTAAGCCACCTCCAACATGCATCTCCACAAATCAATCCATATATCATAGACGCCACATCTCGTGAAGTACCCCCAAACATGGTGTAAGATTAACATCTTATCCAAGAGCACACCATCCTTCAAGAGGGGCATTGAGCCCTAGGAGAATCAAGCTTAAAGGGTGTTTCATCTTAGAGGTTGGATAAACCACATTGTGACACTTGTACATCCTTCTATTCTAAGGTGCTCCATGTGGGGTTGTTGTGTTGGTTACTAGTATGGCCATAAGTCCTTCTTTTATGTTAGTCTCCCACTTACTCTATATACAAAATGGAGAGAGCTCATGTGACCATTATCATCATTATACTATATTATACCTTTGCATTGTATTTTCTTGGATTCGTCTTATAGGGAGCGAGTTGTTAGGGTTAGTGAGTAAACCCTAAGAGAAAGACGAGAAAGAGAGAGAGAGAGAGAGAGAGAAAAATCTTGGATTTTCTTAGAAAAAATGCCCTTGTGAGAGGGTACGATTTTCACTACACAAGTAAACCCTAGATAAGAACATAACAATGGAGGTAATGATGATTTATCTTAGGTTCTTGAGGTGTTAGGGTTCTAACCCTAGTAAATGACATGAAGAGAACAACTAATGCCTTACATGAATTTTTATCATTGTTCTTGTGTGATGCATGGACGCTAAGGCAAGATCATGGAGAGCTTAGCTTGATGAATCTTGAACTTGATGAGATGATTTTCTTGGAAGAAGACTCAATGGTTATTGTATTCTTGATGCAAGAGTTGAAGACATGAGGTTCCAGAACTCAAACCCTAAGATGGACATGTAGATTTGGAGGCCAGTGCTAGAGTTCTCTTGGCATGTTCTTGTGTGATGCAACATGGTTGCGTTTTGTACACCCTGATGAAGACAAAAGTAAAATGTGGAGAGCTTTCGTGATTCACAAATGGTGTACGTGGTAAGGAGAAACATCTAAGAATCATTTCTAAACAATGTTGGTATCACAGAAATAAACCTTGTATATTTCAGTATCAGGTCCAATATGCCATTAACCAACACTCCCGACCTCTCTTTGACATCAAGCACTTTCGATCTAAAATAGTCCAGATATATGTAGATTTGGCTCCTTTATTCACTATCATCAATGAATTACTAAGCCAGAAGGGAGAAAGCCATATCTTTGGAACACTGGTTATTGGAGAAAAGGGTTCCGAGGTCACATTTGATGGCTCATCAATTTTATTTTATTTTTTTTAAGGACCACTTTCTATGCACCTAGAAAGTTAGCAAACCATGTGACATGGGGCTAAGCCTTACGATTGTGCTAAAGGACTTAGCAGCCTCTATAGATGTTAACCAAGGGCATGAGGAACTTATGTTGCAAGATAGATCTACCGAGAAACTAACCTCAGACATTGCTATGACAGAAGGTGTTGCAGAATTCATGGGTGTTATTTGTGATTAATACAAGTCGTAACTTTGTATCCATCCGAATTTGACTTAGCAGAATTGTGATCAAGTTCATCATTTGATAATCATTATGACAGATTTGAGCAGCAGGAGAAGAAAGGGTCTCCTGTTGCAGATGGTCAAGCTGTCTACACTCCTGTAGTGGCCATAGTTCTTAGACCACAATCAAAGCGCACTAAAAAGTAATAAGATTATGACTTGATGAGGTGTACATATAGTCATTTGGGGGTTGGAATAAAATATGCCTGAACTGACCTATTTCAATAAATTAAGTCATTTTGGATTAAGTGGAGCCGACCTGAAATATAAGTAAAAATGAATCCAAGCCGCCTTGTACGAGTATTGAGTGGACTTCTGATAAAACTTAAGCTTTGGTATGAAATGAAGAAGCTCACCCACCCCCCCTTGTCCTGGCCATAAACACCCATTTGAGGGACATCTCAGTGCACTTTGAAGAGGAAAAGGAGGTTTTGAGGCCTTTGGAGTTGGTGTTGTACCTCGGAGTGGTCTTGGACTGTCCCTTGTTTGGTTAGATGTGACAGGACACGTGTTTTGAGGATCTTGACCACCTTTGCAGAAGGATTTAGGGGTCGTGCACCCACGTTGGAGTGTTTACATGGCAGTTTCAAAGAATAACAAAAGTTTTATTGCACATTGAAGGGCCTTTGGATGCTACACCAACACCCTCCTTTGCCTTTCATTTGTGGACAAGGGTCGTCTTTTGAGGGCTTGAGCCCCTGATTTTTGTACATGTGGTATTAGAAGCCCCATTTTATATTAATTTAGATTAATTAACTTGTAGAGAGGGGTTTTTGCCCCTCCTTAGGCCAATTTAGGAGATTTTAGCTTAGAAAATATTATTTTATTTTAGTAATGAGTTGAAGTTCTCTAATATAAATAGAGACAGCTCTCACCCCATTTTCTCATGGAGTTTTGGGAGAGAAATCCCATAGGTAGTCTGAAATTTCTGTGACTTTCCCTTGTAAAATTGGCTATGGATATTTCAAGTTAAGAAAATTGTCTTGAAGAGGATATTGTGATTGGATGGATTTTCTCTTTGATGATAAATGTTGATTTTGTGCAACTTTTTTGTAAGTATCCTCTTCCATCTTGTATTTGTTGCATAATTAGGGTTTAACTAAAATATTCACCCAAATGTGTTGAATCTTTTATGGCTCTAACATCTCCTTTTCAAGATTATCATCGAGTTTCCATCAAGGGACCTTAGTATAGCTTCCTTGTTCATTCTTTCCAATTTGATTTAAAGTCACTAGGGTTTGTGAAGTAGGGAAACCTCATTGTAGCCTCTTTTCTCTCTCATAAATCCATTTCATCAGTCCTCCTCCATAGACTTACTCCTTGTCTGACTCAAAAGCCCAGAAATCCATTGATAAGCTAAGACATTGATCCTTCATTCTCCATCACTTTATACCTTTTTTTGTAAATCATAATAAAACATTTTGCTAGGGTTCCACTCTCCTAGGAAATCTTGTAGTTATGATGATTGGGCATTTTCTCTTTTAACTCTAACCCCAATCACCCTAAAGAAACATTGCAATCCTATCTTCCACTTAAACCCTAATTGATCAGATGATTTGATTGGTGGAGTGTGAAGTAGAAGCATTGGAGACGTCTTGACTTGTCTTGGCCAAGTCATTTGAACTCTATGATCTACATGGAGAACCCACGTGAGTCAGAGGAGAGCTGGCCAGATGCGAAAAGAGGGTTGGTGAGGTGACAATAACCCCTATGAGGTGCAGTGAGTCTCACACTTGAGTTTTTGGAATTTATCTCAAGAAGTGGGAGATTTTGTTGTAACATGCCCTAAGGGTTGTAACTTGTTTGCATTGAACTACACATGTTCAGTGTTAATTTTCTTAGGTTACTTGGTGAATCGGGTCAGACAAAAGTGAAATATTTAATATTTCAAATTCAACACTAAAGCAAAATAATTTACAAAAAATGGATCTAGGAAACCTCAAAATTGAGGAAAAATTTTAAAAGTTACATTAATTGCTTGATTCTTAAAATTTCTACAATAATATTTGAAACTAAATATATCGTTGTAAACATTATCATTAAAATCTCAAAAAACATTATGGATTAATTAACGAGATGGAGCCATATTGTAAAAGAAGGTACCATGTAGAAAAAGGAAAAGGGGACAAGTTATTTGTATATAACAAGTATGAGTATCTCTGTAGCAATTTTTGTTGATGTTTGCATTAATTAAAAATAAATAAAAGATATTAATATAAGCCACATTCAAAGCCAACAACCATCCTAATCCCAAGTCAAAAAGCTTAATATGACACACCAATAAATTTTTCTAGAATCTAAGCTTATGTGTCTTCATCTTTCAAGCCCCTTAACACGATTCGCAGCTGTCTCAAATTGGTTAAAGATATGATTGACCCTAGGGATGGGAAAGGTGTCTACATCATTCCTTTTTCTTGTGGGAATCCTTACACTGGTGAAATTGGTCAGTCTATAAATCAAAGGATCTGTGAGCATGTTGTTGACATTAAACATGGAAGATCTCGCTCGTCTACCCTAGCTGAACATGGAGAAAAGACTAACCATCATATTTGCATCGAAGAGGCTAAGGTCATTACTAGGATCGACCATTTCCATCATCGTAAGTTAAGAGAGGCCTTAGAAATTGAAAAAAGACCCATTAAGTTCAATAGAGATGATGGCTAGAATACAAGTAGTGTCGGAAACCTGCCTTATATTCATGATTGTCTTCTTTTCTTTTCTTTTCTTTTTTTTATGATTCTTTCTTGGTCGTTGGTTATCGTTTTCATTTTTTTCCTTGGACCTCGCTCATTAAAAATATATAAATAAATAATTAATTAATTAAATAAAATAAGAAATATATATATATATAATTATAATTATTATCACTATTAATTAAATAATTAATTAATCAA
Source organism: Pinus albicaulis (assembly GCA_034641835.2). NCBI lineage: Eukaryota > Viridiplantae > Streptophyta > Pinopsida > Pinales > Pinaceae > Pinus > Pinus albicaulis. The sequence continues at coordinate 795,473,698 of CM076582.1, read as the reverse complement.
TTAATTAATTGAATAAATAAATTAAATATTTTAATCTAAAAATAAAACGAAACTAGCCGCTATTAATTGATTAAATAAATAAATTTAAAATATATATATATATATATATATATATATATATATATATATATATAAGTCAAACTAGACATTATCCTAACGGCTAGTTTAGCCATTTCTACATCTATTTAAACCTAATGTCCTGATCTAATCTCTCACCTAGTCCTGATGATGAACCACACTGGTTGGTTTGAAACGCATCGACAATGTTCCATTGCATGTGATTATTACCGAAAGAATTTTATAATTTATACCAATCAAGTCTCAATAGCAAACCTCTATGTATGTCTATTTTAGTGAAAGTATGTTTATTTTTCATAATCTTATTTGTTTACTCACTTGAAAGAGGGATTCGATTAAGTTCAACCTTCTATGATATCCTAAATGAACAATGATTAACTACGCAAAAACTTCTGCGATTAACTGCCTCAAGTTTGTGTTTGAATTAAAATTGATGATTACAAGACCAAAATTATTATATACAGTGAATCCAAGAGAACAAATGGGAAAATTGCAAAAAGAGAGAAGAACTATAACCCCATTAGAATGCTTATCAAAACTTTAAAAGCTTAACAAAGAATTCAACTTGTTCATTATTTTTAAAACAATAATAAACTTCAATATAATACAAATTTGCATGACCTCAAATTTATTTTATTCATGGCTAAGTTGAACAACTATACAAGAAATAGTAAAAGTAGTTTAGAACAAGAGGCTTGCCCATGCAGCAATGAAAGCAAACCCACCAAATGGTGCCATGGTTGAATACTTTCGATCTTCAAGCAATGCCACTGTGTAACACCTGGAAGCATGTAAAATCATTGTAAAGAGAATGCCTTTAGTATTACTTGTCACAAGAAAATGATCCTTATCCAATTTAAAGAGCATCTAAGTAAGATGGTTGCTTCAAAATTGAACAAAGATGTAACTTCTAAGTTTAATGTAATCACATCATGACTAGAGAGATTCATAATGATGTGCCTACATTTTGCGAGATACATAATGATGTGCTTACATTTTGTAAAATGTGTTTTAAAGAGATTATTGTTTACTAACCATTTGCTTTAATACTTGTAAGGTGGAAAAGTCATATTAATTATTATTAACAATGTGAAAAGGATGAATTTAAAAGCATACCAATTACTAATCAAATTTAAATTTGTTATTAAGATTACCACGAGCTTTGTGCTTCAACAAATAACTATAGCCTAAAAACTTACTAGCTACAAAGGGTTTTCAATGTACTATGTAGCATTGATTACATCAAAGAAAGACCAAAAGTCTTGGCTTAATTCGAACTAAGTTACTTTGCAAATCCTTACAACACAACTCCACTACATGTCTATCTTATAATTAGTATGAATTATTGTAACCTAAAACAAGAAAATACTTATAAGACGACAGCAACTCCTAACAACTTAATAAAATAAAGGATGAAAACAAGCATACTACTTCCATCCAAGTAAGAAAAACTAGCTTAAGTTCCAAACATCGCTTAAAAGATAAAAAAACCAATATCACAAGATAAAATGTGGGACATTTGGATAAATAGAAAGACACATCACAAGCATTATATATTAATGTTAATTCTTTTGTACTAGATCTAATTTACTTTACTTCAACAATTTATTAAAACCCAGAAAATATTTATCCCAAATATTTCTAAAATTGTTGATAAAATAAATGCATTGGTATATCAACTCAAAATATAAAATGCAGCAGAAATAAAATGGGGAGGTAAATCCCACAACATGAAATTTGTACCCAACACAATCTTTCTTCATATTATTAAACTCTAGAAAATTTTCGATTACACCCACAGAGAATACATAGAAAAATACAATTGTTGGGAACCTGGAAACTCAACCCCACTAGGAAAATCGGCCTCAAGGAAATCAGCCCTCTTGAAGAAACTTAGCCCTGAAGAATTAGACTTGTCTCACCGGCAAATCAGCCCCCTTCTTCTCACCTCATACGACCTGTATGCACTTGAGAAAATCAGCCTCTATGGATATTTCTGTTGAAGAATGTAACTCGTTTCGGTCTTCATAATTGTACTTGTCAAAAGAAAAAAGTTTATTAAAGAAAATGACATATTAAAGCATGGGTTTCATGCTTGGGTCAATGTTTTCTAGGTCAAAGCCTTCATTGAAGGCTTCTAACTTTTGTCTTGAGTCATTAAAGTCATTGTCAGTTTTATTAGACCTTTCTTGGGCTTTTGTATCATGTAAAGAGAATTATTTTTGAGTCAAAAGGGTTATTTGTCACCTCCACACCAAGTCAGCCTACATTAGGGCAATTCGACCAAGCAGAAAGGCTATACATAGAGAGGCAATTCGACCTATTTGGAGCATTCACTCAACAAGTTTGATCTTCAAGGAAGAGATGCAGAAAAAAGAGCGAAGTAGCTGGAGAAGGATAAAATTTGTTGGAAAGGCCCAAATCAAATTTTTGGGCTATCTATCTCTCACACATGCGAAGTTTCTGGGAAACTGCTGGGGTCGAAATTTTGTGTCTACCGCAGGTCTGAAATTCTATCGCTAGGGATCGAAGTTTTGTTGTTGGGGGGCTGGAATTCTGGACTAAAGTTGCTGCTAGGGAGCTATCACTTGAAGATTTTGTCAGGGAACATCTGTTGAAGGAAAGGGTTGACTTGGTGGTTGGAGGAGGTCTTTGTCTAGGTATAAGGAGTTTGGAAGTGCCTCATCTTGATTTGAATCTACTAAAGGAAGAGTTTTAGATTGTGTTTTCCCCTTGTAGGGGTTTTGCCCTAGCTGAGAGCCTACATCTCGTGTCTTGAGTTCTTGTGATCTTCATATACACATAATTTGGTAATTGTTTGATGAAAGATAAACTAACAAAGAAGTAAAAGAAGCCAACATAATTCACAAGTAATTATCAAGAAGGAGGAATCAAACCCTGATTCCTATAAGCATTGATTTCTCAACATGGTATCAGAGCTAAGGTCAAGGAAGGTTGACGATCACAATGTTGGCTTGGAAGAAAAGGCTACTCCCTCTATGGCAAGTTACTTGAAGATGGGATTCAATATTGTGAGAATTGCAGGAAGCTGATTTGGAAGGATCATCTACAACCTATCTAGGAAAGTCAAGGGTGAAGGATTCCTAGCTGCACTTACAGGTACTCTTGATGATGACAATGCATGAATCATTAATAGTGGAGCATCAGGACATATGACGGGAGAAAGTGGACAACTTCATAATTTATCACAGGAACCATCATCTCATGCAGTGGAGCTAGGAGACAACAACAAGTATGCAGTCACAAGCCTCGGATCTATATCACTGAAGTTGGAAAGTGGAGCAAAGCTACACCTCAACAATGTACTCCATGTCCCAAGTTTGGATAAAAATTTACTTTACATTTTCTTGTTTAGAAGATAAAGGAGATAGAGTTGCCTTTGTAGATGGTAAAGTTTTGGTTTAGGGGAAGGATTCAAGTATTGAAAAGGCCAAAGTTATTGGAGTTCGTGAAGGAAGGCTATATAGAGTTATAACACCATCTCCTCAAGCCCTAGTTCACATGGAGATCAATCCTATCGAACGATGGCATAGAATATATGGGCACATTCATTACAAGATAATTCCCTCACTTGGTCATATGATAAAGGGCATCCCCAACATCAAAGAAGATGATGAAGGAGTATGCAAGGGACGTGCTTTAGGAAATAATAAAAGGAAACCTTTTACAAATAGTGATACAAGGTCTAAGGAAATATTAGACCTCATTCATTCTGATGTGTGTAGACCAATGTCTAACAAATCTCTTGGAGGCCATCTTTATTATGTGACCTTCATTGATGATCATTCTAGAAAGACATGGCTCTATTTTCTCAAGACAAAGAACGAAGTATTTGAAAAGTTTAAGGAATTTAGATCCGAAGTGGAGACCTTAACCAAAAGAAAGATAAAGACTTTGAGATCCAATAATGGAGGGGAATACACTTCAAAAGAATTGATTGCATACTGTAATGAAGGAGGTATAAAGAGGGAGCTCATTCTTCCCTACAACCCCAAGCAAAATGGAGTCCTAGAAAGGAATAATAGAACCATTAAAGAATGCATAAGGACTAGATTAGGAGGAAGCCTCCACCATTTTACCAAAAGATAAGTATCTTGTTCCTTGTTTCCTCTTTGATGTTTGGTTTCTCTCTCATAACAAGATTTGTTTGTATTATATGCTAATAACCAACTTTGTATTTTCCTTAGTAAAAAGATTGCAGAATACACAAAGGTTATGAAGGAGACTTCAAAGGATAGATTTGAAGCATGGAAGAAGTTCTGTTGCAAAGGAATCCTTTCAAGAATTGATGTCCTAAAAGGTTTGTTAAAGAACAACTCAAGGTATGTCTAAAACTATAAGTTTTGTTATAGAGTTCTCTTCATATAAAAGGTACGATCATTCTTCTTTTGAAATTTGCTTTACATTACTAACATCGTTATATCTAGGGTTTTGGATCACAAAGATTCCTGTTAGGGTGATTAATCATTAGATTGAATCTACTCTCATGATATTATCATTTGATCATTCTTGTGTAACTCTAACCTTTAGGGGTCACTATAGAACCCTAGCCTCTTGTTGTTAAGGGTATGTCGTTGTTAACGAATAAAACCCTAATCTACTTAGGGGTTGTTGGTAAAGTTTAGAAATCCTATTTTTTGGTATGTACGATTTTGATATTGTTTTGGCAAAAATCCTAAACTTTTAGGGTTTTTTGTTAATGTCTAAATGAAACCCTAGACTTTTAGGGTTTGGTAATTTAGGGTTCGTAAACAAAACCTTTATAGTAAGATCCTAGGAATAAAACCCTAGGTGTATATTCGTTCTTATGATCGAAACCCTAGTCTATATATAATTCTTGTATATCTAACTTTGTTTGTGCCTTGGGTTTACCTATTAGATATCAATATGAAATACATTCTCGATATGTATATGCAAGTATGCTAACTTAATTGTTGATGCTCATAGTTTGTAAAATCTAGGGTTTGTAACAAAACCCTAGTAAAGATTGATATTCTAGGATATGATGATATTGTGCTCAATTTGATTTAGCTTTGATGATAAAATCTAAAGGTTTGCATAAAACCCTAGTAAACTCTGGCATGCATTTCTAAAAGAATATTGTTGAAACCTTAGATAGTACTATGATTGGATTGTTATTGAATTGTTGATATCTAAGGCTTTATGTCTCGAAGATGAAGTCTAGGGTTTATAACAAAACCCTAGCAAGAAGTTGAAGTCTAGTATATAAAAAGATGTGCCCCTTTCTAATTATAGAACCTAACTAGGTTTAGGTATTTGATGTCTAAAAGCATGAATAAGTTGATGTTTCCTGTTGATTTGTGGTAACATCGGAAGTGCTCTAAGTCTCAAAAATTGCAGGAAGGCTAAGGCACAGTATTCCAAAGAACCCAGAAAGCGTTTTTGGAAATTCCACTCAGATCATGTTTTATGAAATAATTAATTAGTTTTAATGGGACCCTAAGTCTAAATTTACGAAATTAAAGTAATTAATGGATATTAATTAAAACAGATTGTGAATCTTCTAGAGAAGACAAACATGAATTCAATTTAATCTTAGCCATTCATTAACGATTTAATCTCAGTCGTTGATCGTTAATCTCGATCGAAGAAGTTTTAACGAGAAGATTATAAGGACTTGATAGGGCATTTGGAAAACACATCGAGACGGAGAAAGAATCCAAAGATCGAAATTCTTTAGTGATCAGTGCTCAGGGAGAAGATCGATCGAGAGGATTCTCACAGAGAGGGGCAGGGATAATTTCCAGGTGGAAGAATTGCTAATTTGGAAAGTGCATAGCAGAGGAGGCAGTAGAAGCCACAGACAGTTGCACAAAGCCAATGACACAGAGGCTACGCTGGGACAGCGCAGAGCTGCAGAGGGAGTTCATTTTTCTGTTGAGGAGACAACAGAGGGTCAATGCCAGTTCCCGGAGAAAGTTTCTGGAGGCCAGCAGATTCCAGTTTCCAGCCAGCAGAGAGTTCCAGCACAGAGACAGAGAGTAGCTACAGTTGTGACACAGAGACTGCATAGAGTGACGCAATCACTATGCAGAGGCAGATCAGATCAGCTCGGTTTAGGTGCAGGTCAGTGGCAGAGTGAGATTTGTTTCACAAGATTTTACTTGTTAGTTTCTCTATATGACTTGTCAAATTCGACAATCATAGATTTGTACTCAAATAATTAATTATTTTAATAAGTAATGAACCGAGTGGAATTTCCACAAATGGTTTCTGGGTTCTTTGGAATATTGTTGTCCAAACATCCCTGCAAAGTTTGAGACTTGGAACACTTTCTGATGATACAAAAAACAACACAGATGGACTTCCAGATCACTATGGGAAACAGAACAAAATGCACTCCAGCAGGGAGAGGCACCATAGTGTTTCAGACGGAAGCAGGAACCAGCATCAGAGGCACTAATGTGTCGCATGTGCCAGGGCTAGGAATGAATCTGATTTCAGTGTCCCAGTTACAAGACAAGGGATACGATGTATACTTCATTGAGAAGAAGGCATACGTCAAGCAATCGGGCTGGAAGAAGAAGAGGCAAATTGGAACTCGAAGCAATAGACTATACAAATTGCAGCTCGAGTCTCCAATGGCAATAATAGGCAGCAATCTTGATGGCGAGAGAAATCTGAATGAACTATGGCATAGGAGAATGGGACATCTACACCATGGAGCACTGAGGATGCTCAGAGAGACTGTTACTAGAGTATCAGTCCTCAGTACGGAGCATGATGACGTATGCAGAGGATGCGTACTAGGGAAGTACGCTAAGGCAACTTTTCCCAAAAGTGATAACTGAGCAGAAGGAGTATTGGGATTGATACACTCAGAAATTTGTGGCCCAATGTCCACTAGAGCTCTCAGCGGTGGCGAATACTTTTTCACGTTCATTGATGATTACTCCAGGAAAGCCTACATCTACTTCCTAAAGACCAAGGATGAGGTCTTTGATATGTTCAAAGAGTTTAAAGCTCTCGTGGAGAACGTGACAGGGAAGAAAATAAAGGTGTTGAGCTCAGATAACGATGGAGAATATATGGATAGAGACTTCACAAATTTCTGCGCAAAGGAAGGCATCAAGAGAGAGTGGACAACTCCATGCAATCCACAGCAAAATAGTGTAGCAGTGCGGAAGAACATAACTATTGTTGGGGTTGCAAAAGCTATGTTATATGACCTAGACCTGACTAGGTTCTTATGGGCAGAGGCATGTAACACAGCTGTGTATTTCCAGAATAGAACTCCTCACAGAGCATTGGGGAAGAAAACCCCTCAAGGAGTTTTCACAGGGAGGAAACCGAAAGTAGGCCACCTCCGGATATTCAAAAGTCTGGCATATTGTCACGTACCAGATGACAAGAGAATTAAACTTGATCAGACTACAAAAAACGGGTATCTCATAGTATATAGTGAGACATCAAATCATAGAGGATCCACATTCCTAGCAGTAGGAAAATTGTAGTAAGACGAGATGCTAAGTTCATGGAAGATAGAGCTTTCAGGAAATCTCGTGAGATGTCAGCAGAGGATCAGTCAGCAGAAGTTCCTTTAGTCCAACAACAACAGGGGTAGTAGGGAGGACAGGCAGGAGGACAGACACCAGGATCGAGTAAAATGGCAAGTACTAGCATTTCCTCGGGAGGAGAAGATTTTGGTCGTTCTCAGCAAATGGAACAGCAGGAACTGGAGGAATTGAGAGAACCTCCTACCACCAATGGTAGAACCAATACGTGTTGAGAATTTGGAAAGCTGGAGATTAATTGAAATTCTCTTCTTGATAATTACTTGTGAGCTTACTTGGATTACTTATGTCTTCTCTTCTTTAGCTTATTTAATCTTTCATCAAGTCAATTATCAAAATACACGAGACACACAAATTAGGCTCCTAGAGCCAGGGCAAAACCTCTCCCTCTTGGAGAGGAAAATCCACGAAAAATTCTTCTTATAGATCTTCAAATGACAAGTACCATGACTGAGACTTAGACCCTTGACCTATGGATGCTTCCATGACCTTGTTACTTCTTCTTTGTCGATCTTCCATGCTGACCCTTTATATTTGCACTGTCTTACACTGGTCTGCTCCAACATTTAGAGAACTCGGTCTCTAATTCTATTTTCCTTGATTTACTGTCTTACACTGGTCTGCTCCAACATTTAGAGAACTCGGTCTCTAATTCTATTTTCCTTGATTTAGTCTTTGCTTATCACGACACTGCTTCTTACTTCATATTCACTTGAGATATATATTACTTTCTTTTGAGTATTGAGAATAGGAAGGTAAATCTCCGATTTACCTTCCTTTCATTTACTTACTCTCTATGCAGATATACACACATTAGACTTTAGTTGATTAACTTAGCAATTCATATCACAGTGTCCGCACATCTCTGCAGACCTGATATGTACATCTCTTCACTGGATCCCAACTCCTCTACCATACGCAATCTTATACCTTTAATTCAGACTTCATTCCGCAATTTTTCTATCTGTAATATCAGTCCTGAAGTCCGCAATTTAACTTCCCTTTTAGACTGCATATCTCTCCTCATTAATCTGCATCAACAACTACAAGAACACAAAACATATCTGCAATTCTCTTCATATAACAATCCGCAATTTATACTGTGAGAATCATAGAGAAATCCACATGTCTTTCTTGATCAAATGATTCGCAACTTCTGTGTATATATAGGAGTAAGTTCACTGAATTTAGGTCGACCTTCTCTTAGCTTGTAGGCCAACTTGATTGGCTGATGGAGGGCCGACTTTCATACATCATATAAGCTTGTCTTCCAGCATTTGCGTGAGGGATGATTAGAGCCATTCATCCACGGTTTCTAGGACAAGGTCTTGGAGCATTTCATGAGACTAGATCCTTCATATATATATGACACTTAATTACATTTATCCCTAGAAGACAAAACCCTAGATAGACATCAAGAAGAATTCTATTAACCTATAATAAACTCTTGCTCATGAAACCCATGAAGCAAGTACAAAATACATTTTATCATCTTTGTCTTCTACTTTACATAATTCCATAATTACATAGTCAATATGAAGACCGATCCTAGTTACACTTTTCAACACTCTCTCTTAACAAGGGAGGTATTCATACAGGTACATGGTCACTTTCAAATTGATGAATCTCATAAGAAGAATCTAATTGGTAATCACATCTGTATAGCATCATATCAACCAGCATTGTCCTAGTGCAAGGCCTTGACTAACAGCCCCATCTCTCAACGAGACAAAGGGCTACAATGCTGGCAAGACACATGACTTATAGACACCATAGTCATTGTCTCTCCAAGGTACATACCCCACCCAGGTGTTCCCAGAGTATGACCTCCTTGGACTATTCTTCTATTGGGTAGCTAGCCCTCAAAGAATATCGGTCCTCGACTACTCTTATCTTGAATGCCCTATCTCATTCTCAAAGAGTATCGAATGCTAGATGATTACCCAATCCTCCATTCTGTCTTCCAGGTGAAGACCAGAATGATGTGTATATCCATTCTCTCCACGTGGCCTTCACTAAGACTTACGGTTGTTAGTCCTGGTCTAGTGCATGACACATGTATTAGAGAATCACATACGTCACTCCCTCTCAACTCAGGAAGGACATACTTCAAGTTTCTTCCAAGCAAGAAACTTACCACCAGTCTCCCTCTCAACCAGGGTCCTGCAACAGCAATCCAGCTACTCATGAAGAATTCCTCCCCTAGATGTCATGGATTTTGATATTAAGAAATCTTCAACTTTTGGCTTCATAGGGCATAGATCATCTATCACTTTCAATCACGAGCCATGTCCACTATCAGAAAGTGATTCATCAGTATTTCTCATCTGGTCCACTGTTATGCCATGCTGCTTTCCTTCGAATCATCTCGAAGGATCATACATCATTTCTCATGATTAGCAGCCCTGCACAAATTCATCCAGATAAACATATACATATGAACTTTTTAAAACAAAAGTTACCTCAATGATGATCTTTCACCATGACATCTTCCTGTAAGCATCGAGATCCTTTATTCAGATTGACACATCTCTTAATGATATGTTTTGTTAAGGGTCTTCTTCTTTACCAGACTTCTGTCAGAGTCTCCATATCCCCCCAGGAGATCTCCTAGTCACATCTTCTTGGCTTTCGGATGATAACTGCCTCTAGACATGGTTGCATTTCATGATCTCTTCCTTTCTGCACATTCTTCATTCCCAGGAACTTACAAATTTTCCAGTTTCTCGTTCATATACAAGCACCTCATATTCCATGAGGATATATTATGTTGATTTCATCTATCAGTGCACCGAGAGATCCTCCTTCATAGATTATACTTCTAAATATGGAAGTCTATTACCTGCAACCATATGACATGACTTCACAACGTCCAGTGTCAGCATATAAACATATATACATACCTCATACCTTTTTCCTTTGAGTCATCCTATAGCAATTTCTCTAGAATGAAGAGCTTCATTCCCTTGGCCTACTCCATCAATATGTCATCACATCCCAAAATTCTTTAGCATGGAATTCTTGATGAAACCATTATGCTTTCTTTCTAATCAGTGAATTCGTAGAGAGCTCCATTAGAAAATGTCAGCACCAGTTTTCATGATGGCCCTTAATCTTGATGACTGCCTTCCATCAATATTGTTATCAGAAAGGTTTTCCAGGAGTTGTTTTACTAAGAGTTCCTACCATGCTTCGATCATGATGCTATACTGCTTCATATCATACATCCAACAAAAATCACTTAAAGGAGAAGATGATCTCAATCATAGTAGAGATCCCTCGCTTCTTCTTTCTTAGATTTCTTTGCATCTGATTCTTCCCTCATATTTGTGACATGAGCTTCTTCCTTTTTCCTCTTGTCCTTTCCAGATGTAGGACAATCTCTTATATAATGCCCAAGTTCATTACATCCAAAGCATCGTACTTTGTCCATATTCCTTCTTTTATTCTGAGGACCAAATTTACTGAATCTTCCTTTCTTCCTAGATATCGATGCAAAGGCTAGATTCCCTTCACTTGATCTTGCATCAGCTTTGAATTTCAACATTGTTTCCTCTATTTTACATAGATACCATAAATCGTGGAATGGTGTGGCTTCTTTCTTCCAGTATAAACTTGAAGTGAAGTTTCCCTATTCTTTTGATAGAGTATTCAGCACCACTATAGTCATCTCAATGTCAGAAATTACTTCTCCCAGTTCCTGCAGTTGATCCCAGAGAGATTTCTTCTCCTGCAGTACTTACAGAGAATGGCTCCACCAATTTATCAAATATTCCTTTTGATGATTCTAGATTTGATACATCGAAGATGAGAAAGTCTTTTATGGATTTTGTAAGAATCCTTTGGGCTCTTATATTTCCCTTCATGTATTTGGCATGACTTCATTGTCCTTTTCTTCCATGCAGGAAAGTTTGAAACCCTAACCAGTTTGTTGCTTTCTTTGCAAAGAAGACATTTTGATAGATTCATATGAAGTCATAAAGAGAATTACTTGAGTAGATGTTTTTATTCTTCTATCAGCTTCCTTGTTGATAATGATGAAGATGATGGCAAGAACTCCCTCTTAGATTGATTTCGAAGTAGGTGATCTTGTATCCTTGGTGATCAAGGATTACTTCGAAATGAAGATGTCTTCAATAGTGTTGGTTGGTGCTTAATGATGTGTCTTCCAACAATGTCTTCAATATCAAGAATCTTTGATGTCAAAGATTACCTCCTCGATGTGCGGATTCTTTGAATAAGGTTGAAAGTCTTCTTGAGATGGCTTGAGGATTTTCTTGCAAACTAAATTGAGTTTCTCAATGTAGATTTTGACTTTTGCTTTGATGCTTTCTAGAAAACTGAATTTTGATCCTTGAGTGTCTTCTTGTCAAATAGCCCTTTGTCTTTAGCACCTTAGCTCTGATTCCATGTTGAGAATTTGGAGGGCTGGAGATTAATTCAAATTCTCTTCTTGAAAATTACTTGTGAGCTTACTTGGATTACTTATGTCTTCTCTTCTTTAGCTTATTTAATCTTTCATCAAGTCAATTATCAAAATACATGAGACACACAAATTAGGCTCCTAGAGCCAGGGCAAAAGCTCTCCCTCTTGGAGAGGAAAACCCACAAGAAATTCTTTTATAGATCTTCAAATGACAAGTACCATGAGCCAGACTTAGACCCTTGACCTATGGATGCTTCCAAGACCTTGCTTCTTCTTTGTCGATCTTCCATGTTGACCATTTATGCACTGTCTTATACTGATCTGCTCCAACATTTAGATAACTCGGTCTCTAATTCTATTTTCTTTGATTTATTCTTTGCTTATCAAGACACTGCTTCTTACTTCATATTCACTTGAGATATATATTACTTTCTTTTGAGTACTGAGAATAGGAAGGTAAATCTCTTATTTACCTTCCTTTCATTAACTTACTCTCTATGTAGATATACACCACATCAGACTTCAGTGGATTAACTTAGCAATTCATATCACAGTATCCGCACATCTCTGCAAACCTGATCTGTACATCTCTTCACTAGATCCCAACTCCTCTACTATACGCAATCTTATACCTTTAATTCAAATTTCATTCCACAATTTTTCTATTTGTAATATCAGTCCTGAAGTCCGCAATTTGACTTCATTTTTAGACCGCATATCTCTCCTCATTAATCCACATAAACAACTACAAGAACCCAAAACATATCCGCAATTCTCTTCATATAACAGTCCGCAATTTATACTGTGAAAATCACAGAGAAATCCGCATGTCTTTCTTGGTCAAATGATCCGCAGCTTCTGTATATATATAGGAGTAAGTTCATTGAATTTAGGCCGACCTTCTCTTAGCTTGTAGGCCGACTTGACTGGCCGATGGAGGGCCGACTTTCATACATCATATAAGCTTGTCTTCCAGCGTTTGAGTGACGGATGATTAGAGCCATTAATCCACGGTTTCTAGGACAAGGTCTTGGAGCATTTCATGAGACTAAATCCTTCGTATATATATGACACTTAATTACATTTATCCCTAGAAGACAAAACCCTAGATAGACATCAAGAAGAAGTCTATTAACCTATAATAAACTCTTGCTCATAAAACCCATGAAGCAAGTACAAAATACATTTTATTATCTTTGTCTTCTACTTTACATAAATCCATAATTACATAGTCAATAATGAAGATCGATCCTAGTTACACTTTTCAACAGTACAGAGGCACGGGAGACACTGAGGGATGAAGGAGTTCACTAGAACTCCTTGTTAGGGTCCTATAATTCATAGGATCAAATGGACATTGAATATTTTCTTCCAGTCATTTCAAATTGTAACAATATTTCATTCTGCAAATGATTTCCAAAAATATATATAAATAACAAATAAAAATAAATGAAAAGAGGGTATATAAAAGAAAAAATAGAATAAAATAATGAAAATGAAAAATGAAAATAACTCCTGAAAAGAAAAACAATTGTAAAAGTGAGCAAATTCAACTGCCACTAGAAAGAAAAACAATTTTTACATTGAAAATAAATTAGGGTTTGTGTGCAGCGTGTTTAAATGCCACAATCATAGATCCTTGTTTGAATCATACAGTATAATCATGGTAACACATTTGAATTTATGCTTTTAGATTAGAGAATAATTTAACCAAACTGTTTAAACTTGGTTAAAGTTAGTTAGGTAGGTGAAGAAATTAATCCAATTGTTTAAGCTGGATTAATTAGTTAAATTTGTACGTTAGAACCTAGATTAGGACAATCTCTCCTTCAAAGAAAAAAAGAAGAAGGGTTTGCACATTTAAATGCACCCTTAATTGATGAAAATAAGCCTTGGTTTTGAAATATTAGGAGATAAAGGGTGAAAATGTAATAGTTTCATGTTTGAAAACAATATAAAATTATCCAAAGTTTGGCGCCGCATTATAAAGTCAAGAAAACGACAAAGCCTCTTGTCGTGTAGTGGTTAACCGTCGAGCATGATCCAACCCACTATGAATTTCTCACCCGAATCGACGGCTTGTAATATTTTTCAGCGCCCCCTGCCATTCCTACCTTTATCGACGGACGGGGTTCCGAAAAGCTATTTCGCTCCATCCAGCCCCACACGAAGTGTCAACTCCATACTCTTTCGCACCCCCCCTCCCCACTCAATACCATATACCACCCACCCCCCATCTGAAAATTGCCTAACCACTTCCTTTTCCCACCTACGATTCCCCGCGCCCACACCACCAATCCTTCCGCGACACTTGTCCAGCTAATCCTCCTATTCATTACACATTTCCAATCCTAAATTATCGTTAAAACCTCCCAACGGTCCAGCGCCTCCAATGGATTCATCCATAACCATAAAATTCTGTCACCCTCACTTGTTACACCATTTTTCCGCATCTAATCCCACTGGATCTTCTTTGTAATTTCTCCATTTCACCTCGCAACGTCAAATTGTCTTGACGCTGAACAGAAGTCCAGGGCGTCGCTGTGTGAGCATCGCTATCGTCGCCAACCTCGACAATCAACGAATTCCCTGGGTAAACTACACCATTGTTTAGCCTTTTCCCATTGTTTAAATGTCCCAAAAATGACTCCAAAGGGTAAGAACAGTAAAAATTCTGACAATCCTATGATTCCCCCACCCACAGATCTTGATCACATCCCTCTGGCTGACCAAGATTACAAAATCTCAGAGCCAAAGCGTGAATTCAATTTATTCAAATTACACAACTGGCTCAAAGACTATTTCCTTGACCAGAGCTATGAAATTAGGCTCTGGGAATCCAATCTACCCCTGTACATGTTTCCCCAAACTCATTATTTCCCCAAATTTGTCCTCAAATGCCAAGCTGGATATTTACCAAGTCAAAGAGCCATTATAGCCCATAGTGGTGAAATTATGTTTACAATTACCCGTCAGAAAATTGACCAAATGTTGCAGATCCCTCAGATTGACTCCACCACTCCTTTCCCAATGGAAGCCTTAAATGAATTATATCAAAAGCTAACCTTTTCCCAAAGATCCAAGATTTTTGAAATCTTCCTACCTGAAGTTGCCCAGCTACCAAAGAAGAATCCACCATATCCTTCCTCCATTTTTCCAGACAAAGCTAAGCAAATCATTTCCCTACTCTCATGTTTACTAGGATACTATTCAGATGAATGGGTAAATGAACCTATTCTAGGTTTTTTGTTCATTTCTCCACTGAAGAAAAGCCCTTCATGAACAATTCTTTAAGTTTCAAACTGAAGGAATGTTCAAATATGCCCCCATTTTGGTTTATATGTTTCTATTTTATCATGCAAACAGGTTTCCATTTGCAGTACAAAAGCTAAATGAACAGGGAAATCCATACTCAGTTATTTTTTGGACTTCCTTCGTGAGAAGGAATTCAGAGGAATATAGCTTCAAAGACTTCATTGATCAGTTTATCCATCCAGCTACATTTATGTTGAGCAGTGACACAGAACCCAAGGTCGATGCTGAAATTTTAAACCTCAGTGAACAGGTCAAGACAGGTGACTGGTACTTGTAATTATACTGAAATAAGAGTATATGGGTATGAGTTGCCACCCTCCAAACTGCCCAGATATCTCCCAATGAGGATTTTTGCATTGAAATAAATTTGGCAAATGATAAACTCAGACGAAGTCCATTTTGTCTCAGCTAAGAAAATATCAAAATTCAAGATAAAGACTCAGATAAGACCTTTTATTTGCAGCAGTAGGACAACAGGTGAGGAGGCAGATACCCTCCTAAAGTAGATGAAGTTCCCATTGAGTTTCACTTGGTCATATGACCCATTTGGTATGATTTCCAAACTAACAGTGAAACAGAAAACCAGTCCATATGTTCACACTCAAAGGCCTGAAATTGAAAAGTACATGAACCAAGTTGAATGGGAAGAAAATACTTTACAAGAAGCAAAGGAGCAGCTTCTGTCTACAGCTACTTCACAAAATCCCACACCTCAGGAAAAAGTTGAGAAAAGGCCGAGGAAAGAAGGCTCTCCTTCAGTCACAGAGCTTTCAGCCAAAGAATTCAAGATTTACAAGAAGAAAACAAATACAAATCCTAAAACAGACTTTTTAAAAGAGGGGGAAGGGCAAGCTACTGTAATACTAAAGGGTCCACACTCTTCAGCAAAGTCAAATAGCATCTTTACAGGATCTCCAGCATCTTTAGTTTCACAAGGAAATCCAGACACAACTCAAACATCAAAATTGATTCAAGGACAAACAGAGACACGTATCTTTGATAAATATATGGAGATAAAGCAGAAAAATGAGCTTCTCAAAGTCAACACTTATGCTTAGTTTTGGAAACAAACTACCACGGCCCAGCATAGGCTCTTGTCAGCGTTCGACACTGAGAAAGGAAGAATGCAGATGGAATTCTTACAGGCACAGGTCCCCTATCCTAAATCAACAGTTGATTACAAGAAGACTACATTTGAGTTTGATGCAAAAGATATCCATCTGATTGATCAGACGGATATGCAAAGGCAGACAGGGAAAATGATATGTTCTACATTGACAAACACTAAAATGACTGCTTCCAAATTGCAGGTATCCCTCACCAATATGCAGTCCCAATTGAAGATTGAAAATATTTCTTCTTTGGCAAAGGATAATAAGATAAAATCCTTGGAAGACTTGGTCATAAAAATTAGATATGACACAAGTAATGTTAAGGCAGCAAAAGAAATAATTAAAAAGAAGAATGATGGCATAGCAGCACTCAGAAAACAATTGAAATTGTCAGCAACTGAGGATCCACAAACTAAAAGAAATAGGGGAGACAGAAAGCCATAGAGAAGATATGCTCAGGTTAATTATGGAACAAAATGCACAGATAAGTGACATGGAAACAGAAATGGGCAAGCTAGTCAAGGAAAAAGAACAAAATGCACAACTAGCTATAGTCCCACTTGATGCAGTACCCCTTACAATGATAGCACAAACAGGAATGGCTACATCAACAACATCAAGGGTTTCTACATCAACAACACCCCCAACACAAACTTTAGATGCCTCTGGTAAACTGGTAAAAGCTATGGAAGACATGTCTATACAAGGAGAGGAAATCAAGAGGTTATAAGGACAGGTAAAAGCCCTAAAAGAACATAAAGCAAGGATTGAGACCTCTCATTTGGCCGAAGTACAGAAATCCCACAGACTCACTCAAAGGTTACAGCAGTTGGGGAAGGAAACTGCCATGGCTCAAACCTTAGCCCAAGCTAAGGAAAATACATGGATAGATATCAACAAATCCATGACTGAAATTTGGCCATCAATACAGATTATCTTTGAACAGAATGAACTAATTCAGAAATCCGGAAGCCATTGAACAAATCAAAGAAAAGCTGGAAGAAAAACCAACTGAAGCCACAAATCTCATCAAATTTCTCAACTCCAAAAACAGGCATGAGTTAGAAGAATTGGGTATTGAAAACAGAACTGAGACTATATTGGAAGTTACGAAAGCACTAACTAAGAAAATTTTCATGTTGCAATTGGAGGAAAAATGTCAAATCCTGGGGATTGGTGTCCAAAGATTCTTTAACAAATTTGAGGTGCTCAATAAAAAAGGACTTCCATGTTTATTAGTGTTGAATGATAAATTAATTATTTTGCCTGATTACAACCAGAAATTAATGGTCGTTGCCAAAGACAGTTCCAAATTTGCAAGGATACAAGGAAGTATCATAGGGAAATTCTTCCTAGAGACACTGAAGTTTGATTTAAAAATCTAGCATGAGATCAAACGCATCTTTATCACTAAGTCCACTTTTGCCAAATATACAGAGGTAGACGAAATTTACAAAAAGCTACTCAAGATGTCCATCCCAAGTGAAGACAGGTGGGGAAAATTGTGCGAGCTACTTGATTGAAAGATGGGTTCTATTTTCAGCAGCAGGACAAACAGCGCAGCAAAAGTGTTACACCATTTTTTGGTCATCTAACCTGTTACTATTAGATGGACCTAAGTACACCATGTAAGACCAATTTTACCCTAAGTAAAATTGCTTTCACTTTGAAAAATAACTTAGTAAACCACCTTTATTAAGTTTTTTATGGTCTAAACAGAAAACCCCATGAGGAAATATTAAATAAATCCACATTTGTTTGATTTTCCTCAAGGAATAATTAGTTAAACAACAGTTTAATTAATACTCCTGGTCATATTTAACCCAAAACAGGAAAATTAATTAGATAAATTATTATTTATCTTATTATTTTCTAGGAATAATTATTTAAACCTTATTTAAATAATATTCCTTGTTAAATTTGACTAAATCACTCATAAATAATTAAATAAATCATCATTTATTTGCAAATAAATGGATTTGACCCAAGTCAAATTATTTTTCCTTCCAACAAATATATAAACTATTCCATAAAAGTTGGATCTAGAATTGATTAATAATATTTTAATTAGGCACCGATATCTAGACGAACTCAATATTTTGTTATAAATAGAAGGGTTTTTCCATTCACTCGCTATCTTTTGTTGCCTAAAGATCACTTTGGATCTATACTTTTGGTCTGACTTTGATCCACCATCATTGTCATATTTTGCTACCATTTTCTTGTGAGCTCTCTTTGAGTTCCATTTTTGTCTAGGTTTTCTACACCATCAAGAGAGAGGGATTTTAGATCTGAAGTGCTGAGGACTTACAAGAATCCATCCCATTGAGGGGGACTAGTAACATACTTCTATGTTACCTTCTCAGGTGTCAAAAAATACAAAAAGTTCTTTAAAACAATCTTATCTTGTCTATTGGATGCATGGAGCATCTCTTGCTTTTATTTACTGCTTAATGTCTTTTAATGCATAGATCTAGATTTTTGCAGCATTTATCTTGGTCAACTAATTGCAGATCTAAAGATATTGGCAGCCATCTTTGCTGTTAGGTTTGTTTGTTATGCGCAGCTAAAGTGAGCCCTTTTCGTACACTTGCGATTAAGATTCATACTAACAAAAAGTAAAGGGGTAGATCAGCAACAGTTTCCACAAAAGTAGTGCCAGCAATCCAAGCAGTTCAACTTGCCCTATATTTTTGTAATAAGAGATGTAATTAGTTTTAGATATTCCTAAATTACATCCTAATTTATTATATCATGATATTTTGTAAATAAACTTATGTACTTCTCATTTCGAAATATGAAGAGGTGATTTTTACATCCAAGAAGGTTATTGTACATTTTCAAGTTCCAATGGACTTATCAGTAATACAGAAAGTGTCAAATTGTTGGTGAAGTGCACCTATCGTTGTTTATATGTTTACTTTTCTTTGTTTATCATGCTTATGTGTTTTCATAATCTGAATTATTCAATAGAAAATTGAAGAACAGAATCTGTTTTAATGCACACTCTGATTCTGGCTTTGAATAATTTCAATGTTTTCAACTAAAATTAAGTAAAAAAATTCTTAATTGCTCTTTACTTATTGGAAATTCTTTCACCTCTTCCTATTCACTTCATTTAAATTTACTAAATCCAATTAGCTTGGTTACCTTGCCCTGTGAAATCTATCTATAAAAGCTAAAACAAATCCATGTTTTAAGTCATAGACTCCATAGCCCAATGGTAATTAGACATTAATCAACCAAACAATTCAAATCAATCAAACAAACATTGAACTTTCATGACTAGCCTAATATCTTAATACAAAAAAATCTAAATTTGACAGAGAGATCCCTCTTTGAAGTTGGCAGGGCTAGATCCCAACTTCCAAAGTGGTTTTGTGGTTACCTCTATAATTTCTTTTGCAACCTCATAAATTGTAGAGTGATAACATAGTGGCGACCATACTGGGGACGAAAGGTTTCATCTTCCCCGGGAAAGGTTATCAAATTTCAGATCTGATTGTTGGTGGTGGACAGCAGTCAGACATATAAAGGTTGAATCCTTCACCTGGCAACTCCACTGACCGAAGAATCCAGAGCTTAGATTGCACAGTCAATTGCCGCATTAGTCACCATGTCAGGATATGTAAAAATTTCTCTTTCTATTGAAGCTTTAAAAGAATTCTGGGATGAGTTTGCGGAATATCAAATTGATGAAGTTTTTTCAATGTCCGTGTTTTATTGTTTAAAATCGTGCAAATTTTCGTCCGAAATTAAAGTTTGTTTTCTTGAGTTATTTGTTGAAAGACTTGAGAAGGATATTGAACTCTTAGATACTCATATTCAGTCCTACAGTTTCCAAGATTTGAAACAGTTCTTTAAAGATCTTCCTTCGCCAAAACGAGAGGAGATTGCACTGCCCGTTCATTTTCAAATTGATGACTGTTTTGTTTTTAAACACAAGACTAACATTGTACAGTTTAAATCATGGTTTAACGTTGAGGATACAACTGGAAAACTCAACCATGTTAAACTATTCATTGAATGCTTGGAGGATCAACTAATAGTAATAGATCATGTCTTATTGATCCCATAGCAAACTACATGGAGGGTTTTTTCAGTTTGAGTTTTCAGCCATGTTTTCACTATAAGAACCATATCCATTGTCAATTGCCATTGTTACTACATTTTCCAACTTTGATTTTGTTGACGCACAGTCAAGCAGTCCACTGATTTCAGCAGCTACTTGACTGGCTTCATTGGCATTTTTGTGTTATTTAATTCAGTAATTTCTCAGCAGTATAGGGTATGTAGGTGTGTGCCAATAAGCTCAGTACTCAGAGCATGTTTAAGGCATTTTCTATTTCAGTTTGCAATAGAGTTTTCAATTTTCAGTATACAACTCAGATTTCAGTTTGAAGAATGGATTTGATTCAGTATGAGGATTATAGCAGATAATCAAGTGGTTTTCAGTTGCAGTGATGTCATTGCAAAGCATGTTGCAGGCTTGGTATCAGCCCAATGGATCAGGGTACTAGTCTACGGTGTTCTTGGCACCTCACAAGGAGGACGTCATCCCCATTGGAGCCTTTGTTAGGGTCCTATGATTCATAGGATAAATCGATGACTATTGATTTTCATATAATGATATTGTAAATAATGTTTTATTCTGAAAATTATTTCCAAAAAAGAAAAAACAGGCTTGCAAATCAAAATGCAACACTAGAGGATAATTAAGTGGTTTTAGAGGGTAATTAAGTGTGTTAGATTAGTTTAATTGCAACCTTTAAAGTGCGATTATCATAATTGTAATAAATTCTGGGCATAAGGTTTTATGCTATGTTAACATTGAAACAATTTCAATGGCCACGTTCCACCCCGCCCGGATCAATGGCGGGGGATCATTTTCGAGCCCCCCCGAGCTCCTTCACACTCTATTTACCAGGGGGGCGAGGGGGAGTCTAAAAATGTGGGACCTACCCGGTAACATGTTGCCTCCACATAACTTCGCACCCCCCCTCTGAAAAGTCCTCCTTCCTGTTGACTGCATATTCTCGCACCAACGCCCATCCACCACGTTGACTCCCACGTCACCCATCCCATCTAATCTTCCCCCGCCACGTACCTTCATCTTGTCCACTCACCCACTGCCACGTACCCTCCCCGCTCTCGCCTCCACGTCCTATATCCATTTCATCCCACTCCCACCAAATCAATAGTGAACGTTGGCAATTAAACTCCGCACCGAGTTGGAAAAATGGTCAATTAAAACTATGTTTTTTCCTATACAACACAGTGATTTCAAGCATGGCTTACAAACAAATGAGAACTCATTTCTCCAAACCAAAAGAGGTTTTTGTCCGGAACGGACCCATTTCAATAAACCTCTCTCAGTTTTCTAACAGCTATTATGGTTTGGGAGATTTGAATGCATCTTTGAAGGCATATTTTCCAGAAATTTTCATGTTTTTAGTCACTATTTTCAAATACGGTTTTGTACAGGTGGAAATGAATTTTCAAAAATTTAAAGTGGTTATTGTTGGTAACATACTCATCTACAAAAACCTCTCTTAGTTTTCTAACAGCGATTATGGTTTGGGATATTTGAAAGAATCTTTGAAGGCACATTTTCCAGAAATTTCATGCTTTAGTCACAGTTTTCAAATGTAGTTTCTGAACCGGTGCAAATGAATTTTAAAAAACTGAAAGTGGTTTTTGTTAGTATCATACTTGTCTACAAAAACCTCTCTCAGTTTTTACACAGCTATCTCGGATTGAGATATTCAAAGGGATCACTGCACCCTATTTTCAGAATTTCGTGATGAAAAAGCTCATATACAATTAGTGACTTGGATGCCACCTCATCAAATTAGACTTGCTATCAAATTCAAATTGTTGTTCCTTACCACCAGCGATCCTCAAAGATAGTTCCAAGCAGCTTCAATAGTTGTAGTTTTTCTATATTTTAGTTCTATTTGTGTAACACAGCGGTGAGATATTTGTAATAAATCTTGATATTTCTAATCAAGATATTTGGTGAAAATTTTGTATAAATACTTCATAATTTGAAGTAATAGATGTTAGGACTTGTACTGAGAAAGACTACCATTCATTGTAAAGTTGTTCACTAAGTTCAAGTGACCTTTTGCATTAATACAAGACAAGTTGTTTCAGGATTCCCGTGTCATATCTATGTGGTGAATTGCTTCTTACTGTAATTTGTTTTCTCTGTTTTCATATGTATTTCTTTTCTCTATTGTTTTAAAGAAAATTAAGTTCAAGATTTGTTTTAAAAAACCCTGTTTAGGCTTAAAGCAATACCAATGTCTTCTTCTGGAGTTTAAATATAGAATTCAGGTAACAATGTTCTATATTTAAAGTGAATCCTAATATGTTCTTCCTTCTCCATCTAATAAACTACTAGGATCCAGTAATATGCCTACCTTGCCCTATTGTTACACAGCATTTTTGCCACCATCCCTGCAATCCCTCGCCCCGCATATTGTAGGGTCTTTCCCGTGACTTGTAAGCAGTGTCATACTCTACAAACACCTTCTTTGCATCCTTCTGCATAAGGGTATCATTTCTCCTGTTGGACATTTCCTCAAAAAGCACACAAAAACCTATGTTTTGGCCTTGGCGCGGGTAGTCAGTTCACCCCTCGGGCCAATGTGGTAAATTTACACTAGAGCCCGTGCCACCTGGCGCTCTGTCTCAGTGTTGTGCCCGCACCAGTTGTTTTAGGAATGTTTTTTAACAAAATGAGGCGGAAGTTTCCTTCTAACCACCTCAGGGATGAGTCACAGGAAGTGGTTAAGTTGATGAGCCACGGATCTCCCTCTTTAGGTAGTGGTTTCCCCCTCCCATGGAACATTCCTTGAAGATAGGTCTCCCTTCCATGATTATAGGGATCCTAACCTCTCCCTCTCCCTCTATATAAACAGGCCTTCTCCCTTTATGAAAGCTAGTTGAACATATAGCCAAGAAGCTGAACTTGGAGAAGAGATACTATAGCTAAGTAATTGCTATTGAGAAGGTAGAACCAAGGAGAATTCCGTAGAGAGAGCCCCGTCCGAATTCCCGACGAGCCTTTGTGAGACGCGCTCCATTGGAACCCTGTTGGAGGAGACCACAACGTCGAAACTTGGTTGTACTCTTCCTTTCCTTTATTAATATACTTGACTATGGTGTTGGTTCCATCATTGTGTTATGTTGATTATCTGATGCAATTGATTTAGTCCTCTTCGACTAACTAATAGTTATGAATGTGAAATAGTATGTTGTATATCGTCGTTATTTCTTGTGCGTGTGCAGGGGTCCAAGCGTGAAAGCGAGCGGATCGTGATCTGTCAAACCAGGAGCGAGAGGCAGCCACTCTTTCTGACAACAACAACAGCGTAGGACCTCCAGTAAGTCATCTATCGAATCTCCGTCCATTCGTTAACTAGGAATCAATATTATAGCTTGTCTCGTTTGTGACTAGACCCACTCTAAGGCTAGTGGGATCGCCTTTGTACGCAGAGGGGATTTACCTCTCCAACACCTATTGCACTTAAGCTTCATTACTTTTGCATTTCATCATCTTAAACTCTTCTAACTCCATTGCCCAATGGCCTTCCCTTGTTGTTCCAACCAAAGCAATTCGAAAAGAAAAAAAAAACTCTAAGTTTTCATAACTAGCCTAATATCTCAATATAAACAAATCTAAATGTGATAGAGAGATCCCTCTCTGAAGCTGGCAGGGCTAGATCCGAGCTTCCAAAGTGGTTTTGTGGTTACCTCTGGGTTTCCTTCACAGCCTTGGGAAATTACGGAGTGCTAACACTCCTAGAACCGAGAAGAGGCAGCGTAGACAACCTGACAGGTACCAAGCGTTGGTAGCACAAGTAGAAGAACCCTCCAGTTTTCAGGAAGCAATATAGAACCAAGTATGGGTGGATGCCATGGTAAAAGAGTACAGCTCTATCATGACAAATGATGTCTGGGAAGTTGCGCCTAGACCTGAGGATAGATCAGTTGTAGGATCAAGATGGATCTACAAGATCAAGTATGTTGCAAATGGTAGAGTAGAGAAGTACAAGGCCAGGTTCGTAGCAAAGGGCTATGCGCAGAAAGAAGGAATTGACTATGAGGAGACCTTCGCCCCTGTAGCCAGATACACCTCCATCAGAACTGTTCTATCCCTAACAGCTCAGATGGGATGGGAGATTCACCAAATGGGTGTCAAGACAACATTCTTGAATGGGGTGATAGAAGAGGAGTTGTACATAGAACAGCCTGAAGGCTTTGAAACCCATGAGAAGAAAACTCATGCATGCAGATTGAAGAAAGCCCTCTATGGGCTCAAGCAGGCACCCAAAGCTTCGTATGGTCAAATTGATAGATACTTGTAGCAGTTGGGATTTGTCAAGAGTGATGCAGATCCCAATCTCTACTATTTAATGGTGGAGAATGAGCCACTGATTCTGGTATTATATGTAGATGATATGTTTCTTACAAGATCATCTAGACTCATAAAGGACTACAAGAAGAATCTTGAAGCAGAATTCGACATGATGGATTTCGGGTTGATGTATTATTTTCTAGGGTTGGAAGTGTGACAAAGGAATGGAAAGATCTTCCTAGGGCAAGGAAGATATGCCACGGAAATTCTGAAGAGGTTCAGAATGCAGGATTGTCGGTCCATGGCAATGCCTATGATAACCAACTGGAAGAAAATAGATGCATCAAGAGACAAGGAATGGACCCCACCTTGTAAAGACAGCTCATTGGGTCTAACATGTATCTAGTCAACACCAAGGCAGACATTTGTTTTGTTGTCAACACCCTTAGTCAGTTCATTGTGGAACCGAAAAGGGTACATTAGGCAATAGCTAGGCACATTCTTAGATATGTGCGTAGAACAGAGGGATGCGGGTTGAAACACTCAAGGAGACGATGTCAGATTGAGACGGTTTACAGATGCAGATTGGGCAGGAAGCTCAGCAGACCGAAAGAGTACCTCCGGGTACTGTTTCAATGTTGAATCAGGAATGATCTCTTGGTGCAGCAGGAAGCAGAAGTCGGTAGCACTGAGCTCAGTCGAAGGAGAGTATATGGTAGCCAGCACAATAACGTGCAAAGCCATATGGCTTAGGAAGCTTCTTGCAAGCTTGTTTAGGAAGAGGATGGAACCGACTAGTGTTTACTATGACAATCAAAGTTGTATCAAGCTCTCTGAGAATTTAGTATTTCATGACCGGTCCAAAGACATCAATATCAGATGTCATTTTATCTGAGACTATGTTCAGCGTGGGGCAGTATAGCTGCAATACGTCCCCACAGGAGATCAGGTAGCAGATGTACTCACGAAGGCTCTGAAAAGAGCTAAGTTCATTTAGTTCAGGGAGCAGATGGGTATGGTTGAGAACCCGTTCTAGTAGCAGATGGGTCCTCAGTTACAACAACAGCAAATATCAGAGAGTTGCAGTGCAGTAGCAGTAAGCAAGGTCAGCAGCAACGCAGATGCACAGCGCAGTGTTGATGGGCAGCAATGTCAGACATCAACAATGCAGAGGGAGATGTTGCAGAATCATAGCAGTACTTCAGATGGTTGTAATGCTAGAGCACATTCCTCGCTAAGAGGGAGTGTTGATTTGTGATAGCATCAGATGTGCTCTAACTCTCAAAATTTGCAGGAAGGCTTCGGCACATGTATTCCAAAGAACCCAGAAAGTGTTTTTGGAAATTCCACTCAGATCATGTTTTATGAAAATAATTAATTATTTTTAATGGGACCCTAAGTCTAAACTTAGGAAATTAAAATAATTAATTGATATTAATTAAAACAAAGTGTGAATCTTCTAGAGAGGACGAAGATCAAATCAGTTTCATCTTAGCCATTGATTAACGATTTAATCTTGGTCGTTGAAGTCTCAACGAGAAGATTATAAGGACTTGATAGGGCATTTGAAAAACACATTGAGACGGAGAAAGAATCCAGAGATTGAAATTCTTTAGTGCGCAATTCTCAAGGAGAAGATCAATCGAGAGGATTCTCATAGAGAGGGGCAAGGATAATTTTCAGGTGAAAGAATCCCTGATCTGGAGAGTGCATAGCAAACGAGGCAGTAGAAGCGCAGACAGTTGCACAGAGCCAGTGACGGAGAGGCTACGTTGGGACTACGCAGCGCTGCAGAGCGAGTTCGTTTTTCTGTCGAGGAGACAGCAGAGGGTCAGTGCCAGTTCTCGGAGGCAGATTCTAGTTTCCAACCAGCACAGAGACAGAGAGCAGTTACAGTTGTGACGCAGAGACTGCGCAGAGTGATGCAGTCACTAAGCAGAGCAGCTCGGTTTGGGTGCAGATCAGTGCCGGATTCTCGTGGCAGAGTGATATTTGTCTCACAAGATTTTACTTGTCAGTTTCTTTGCATGATTTGTCAGATTCGACAATCATAGATTTGTACTCAGAAAATCACTGCAAAATATACAAACCCTCAGCTGCTGCACCAGTTTTCCCGCATTGGGTTTTTTCGGGGACAATTGTCCAAAAATAACGGTGTTAATATGTGTATACTTGTGCTAGTATTTTTCCTTGCATTTTTATTGTGAAGGCTGCAGTTTATTTTATTTCGATATTTACCGTAGCATACATTAAATAATTTGTTGAGTTAGACAAATAGTAGAAATTTAATCAGTTGCTGCAATAGGATTTCGGATAGCGGAATTTTCACATTTCCATTGTAAAGACATACTTAACTTCATGATTTTGTATATTTTTTTTGTTGTACTTGCTATTAAATTTTGCAGGTACATAATCTTCAATATGTTGAAAATGTTTGTAAGTGAAGATGGCTTGATAATATTGGTAAGCATGATAAAGGAAGCTATAAGAATGATGATGATCAAGATGACCTCGATGCCATAAGAAAGAAAGAAATCCTTGAAAGGATAAAGTTTCTCTGATATTATGAAGTTGTTGATCTTCCTAATTTGAGAGAGAGCCTGGATAGAAGAAAGGGTATATCTCCCTAGTGGAGAGGGAGGGTATATTATGACTAAATATCGTGAAGTAGGAATGAAACCAAATGAATGCAAGTATTACAGATGAATGTTCGTGATTCATGAAGTTGCAAACAAAAGACTTGAAAAGTAATAAGAGTGTATTTAGTGTTGCTGAAGAATTAAAAGAAGAAAGCTTCCGACAAGATGTATTTGGATAACTTGATGATGATATAAGCAACATCTGAATGATTGAGGACCTTGAAGATTTGTATTTACTTGAAAATGTCTTTAAAGGTTTATTACTGATTAGGGTTCTGATTGTGTGGGATCTCTCCATAAAAGGTTGAATGTTTAAAACATGCTTGGATTGGTGGATATATCTAATTTAGTTGAATAGGAGAGATGAAGCATCTTATGGCAAGATGCTTGGGAGGACATTTGGTCGGCGTATGTGTTGATGTCTAGATCCCTAATTTGGTCGGCCTAATTTGCGACAACAAATTGGAATATTCTATTTTGTTTATTTTGCCACCTATAGTTTGTAAGTAAATAAAAAGTGAGTAAAGAGGGTCTAAACTCACTTAAATGAAATAAGACATCCACCTAGTAGCACAACGTTGTGACTTAAGTGGGAGTCAAGGGGGGACCCAACACCACGTGGAGGGGGCCTATGTACACTCTAGAAGTTTATCCAAGCTTCTGTGGAGATAAGGATGAGGATGTGGAGGAGAGAGAGAGGCTACATTGGGTTTTGGAGGGAAACCAACACTATAAAAGATGAAGGAGCCTCTTCATTTCATTCATGCTTGGATTCTTGGATTATTGATTATTGAGTGAGACATTTGTCTTTCTTTGGCACGCTGGCTGTTTAGCCCGTTTGCTGCACTGTTTAGTGCACCGAGTGTCTCCGTGCGAAGATCTCACCCTTAGCCCCGGGGGAATTCGAGTGCCTGCTCGGGCAAGGTTATTTTCTTAGCATCATCCCCCAGGACAGCGTTATTGCTGCAGCAGCGTAATATTGTGTTGTAGGGTGTTGCCGTGGTGACTTTACGACACCACTTCCTTCTCTTGTTTTTCAGAGGGAGAGTCTTTCTTTCCTTTGGAGGATCAGGTTGGAGGATATTGGAGCTGATTTGCAGATCTTGGCACTTGGCCAAAGTGTTTATTTCCACTCCTGCGCAGTCCCTCTTAGTTTCTACGTTATCTTCATGGTGTATTTGCAGTGAAGGTTTGCCGGTTGATTTGAGGGGAAGATCTCAAGTGTAAGGATCAGCCTTCCACTTTGGAGATCTATTGGAGGAGGTCTATTTCAGTTTCTTATCATCTTCAGCCTTCTCTATTTGGTTTCAGTTGAGAGTTGCAGTAGCTGCCCAGCAACTCCGGCATTTTTGTCGTATTGTGCATTTCAGCTAATCCCTTGGAGGATTGAGATATTTTTGCTTATAAGGGTTAGAGTTGCTCCCCTATTGTATTTGGGCCATATATTTTCATATCCATGTGTTGACATTATTTTGGAGCAGCATTTTATCTTAGACTGCGTTTTTCATACCCTGGGTTTGTGCAGAAATAGCAGTATTTTTCATGTTTATGTACATGTGTTGTGGAGGCTTGCATTTCTTCTCTTGAGAGGTTGTTTCCTTAAGATTTGTACTCTCTTCTACTGCTATACATTATTATTGGCTATATATGCATCTTCTATCTCACAGCTACTGCAGAAAACGCTGTAGGGTTTCTGGATTATTTTCTTGTCTTGCGGCACCTCTATCTTGAGCGGTTTTCTATATAAAATTGTTGTTTAACCTTGTTGAAAGCCGATTCCTTGTACCCAAACTCATTATCTGATTATTCATAGTGTTATACATCATATTCCTTCAGAAAATACGCTGACCTTGCTTCATAAAATTTCTGCATACTCAAAGTCTTGGGAAATCAGGGTTTTTCTTGACTAGTCGGGAAGGAGGAACTGTTTAACATAGAAAAACGTCTTTTTTTGAGCTGAAATTCGACATTGAAGTCCCTATTGACCTATTCTAACATATTCCAGAACCTTGACCCGTCATTTTATGCATATTTTCTTATTCACTCATTTTAGGGCCAAAATCCTCACTTTTCCCCACCTTTTTGCCCTTAAAAGCTGAGTAAAGGTTGCTGCTGATATTTATTTTGGTTTCTGAACATTTTCAGAGATATGATATGATAGGTGAAGCCCTCATACCTGAATAATTCGTTTTTTAGGCATGATCTGCTGAAGAATCCATTATTGGGAATATTACAGTGGTATCAAAGCATAGTTCTGGCTCAACCTGTGGAGCTAATTATCTATGGAACATATGAGGATCTCAAAAAAGCGTGGTCATGTACCTTTTGGAGATTATTTCTGAGAATGGAAGTCCATGGGGGAAGACTTCAAAGCAATTTTTTCCTTCAAAGATTACTGTCAGCTCAGAGAGGATGGAGTTTCTAGCATACAGAGTTCAGATTTGCAGTGTACTACTGGGAGATCACCTCTTCCCATGCATGATGGATCCACTAGTCCCTGTGTGTCTAAGCCCAAGAAGACCAGAGCGGTGAAAAGGGATAGTTATTTCTTTCGTGATCCAAAAGATGCATCAACCTGCCGAGGAGGTCATAGTTGGAAGAAAAAGAAGATAGTTACCACGCTCCAATTCTAATCAAAAAGAAGAGATCAGCATCACCCTCTTGAGGAGGCCAGGAAAATGCTGTCAGCCATGGTGGAGCAATGTATTATACCAAGTTGGGCGAAGCGGGGCCCCAACACTTTTTTGAGATGGACTCTTACTTCTACAAGAAGTTCCAAATGCAGATCGAGATATTACACAGACCAGTAAATATGACATGGAGGTCTTCAAGGGATTCACGAGATGGGTCACAATTATGGGGTGCAATGACTTTCTTCCCTTCTCACAAGAGCAGATAGGAGATGGAGGACATCTTCGGATGGATAACATCTCTCATGCTTGTGTTGGACATCTCTTGAGCCATACACATCATGATGGGAGGTTTTTTCCTACCACCTATTTGATTCTTGATACGGTCTCATTGATCCTGGAGAAGTGTACATTTCAAAATCCCATGAAGTGCAAAATCAGAAATTTTATTTGGGAGGATGGTAGCCCTCATAGGAGGAGTACCAGGATGAGGAGAAGAAGGAGGCATCCACAAGTGATTGAGTGGATGTGGTTGATGAGCAAGGAGCTAGGGAGCTACTGGCAGATCTATGATACCGGGCAGCAGGAGGCTTGGCTGCGTTGGTTACTCTTGAGGGAGTTTGGCCATCACTTGTACTTGCAGATCTATGATACCGGGCAACAGGAGGCTTGGCTGCGCTGGTTAATCTTGAAAGAGTTTGGCCATCTCTTGGCAAACACTCTTCCTAAGAGTCGGAGGATGAAGGAAAGATGGCAGGATACTTGCATCATTGAGCAGCATAGAGTATGGATGCATGGTTTTGATATGATATTCATATCATTCATTATGTCTGCATCACATGATTGGTATGATGGAGGTATGGGGAGGAAACACAATGTCTTGTTGCTTTGCTTGTTTCTGGGAGGGCAAGAGCAGATTTTCTCTCACACCTTGTATGATGTTGCAGGAGGAGGAGATGGCATTATCTCCTTGATCTTTGATGATGGCTTGGAAGCACTTCCATCTTGGGAAGTAGTCCATATTTGTTGCAGCATTATTAGAGGAATCTTTGACAAGGAGCATGTCAAAGAACAGAGCTTTGTATTGACATGAGCTTACTTGCATGAGCTCACAGCATTGTCACCTTGGAGTAGAGACTTATGGATGAAGTGTGCCCAGCAGAGATATGGTGGATCTATAACCCATAGGTCCCAGGATCGCTTCATATTTTTTGCACTTGATGAACAAAGAGGAGGTGATGATGATAGAGACATCTATGGCATATTCTTCTTGACTTGGATTTCCAAGCATAAGGAGGATTATCTTCTTGCAGCACATGGTTCATTCTTCTTCATAGCATGCCGACACACTATGAAGGACTCATGTATGGACCCATGTACCATATTACCTCTAGAATATGGTGAGGGGTTTGTTTTTACATTCATTGATTTGCACACTCTTGCCATTCCTATGCAGTGCATTGCTTCACAAGGGGGCAAGCTTGTCCCATTGCTCCATGAGTTGTACTGGGCCAATCTACATGATGGAGGCAACCATATTTTTTGTGGCCTTGGGAAAATTTTTCAATATCACTTGTATGTTCATTTTATACACTATATCATGTATCATATGAAGACATGCATGAGTAACAGAAACATTTTTCCATGTACTCTTATCAAGCGACAACTTGTAAAACTGTGTTGTACTTGTTGGGGGAGCTGTTGGTGCCTCTTTGCATCACTTGTAACCTTCAGTGTTTCCTTCATTTTGTTGTTGATCATGTCTCCATTTGCTGATATAGATCATATTTGTATGGGAGGCTTGATTATGAGAGAGACAGATGAGTTGGATGTGTCCGTGAGTGGGAAAAATGCTCACAATTTCTGCACTACATGTTCTAATGGGAGCATGAGAAGAGGTATGGCCACCACTACTACATATGCGTTTCATTTTGAGGTGAGCCATGAGATTGACAATAATCCATTGTACAGCCATGGGCAAGTGTTTGGTCTCATGTTGTGGTCATATTCAGCCATTTACTATCCATTAGTAGATGTGATGGATCTTGTACATTGCTTGCCATGTAATTTTCTGAAGTGGCAGTGGATGAAACTGCGTTGTATCTTCGTGAGACATTGTTTGCATCATGTATCATCATGTAAAACCTTCAACAGAAATCTCATTAGGATGATCCATGATGACCATGTCCTATTCTTCATAGATGAATTGTCTTGGGCCCGCTTGTTCTTCATTGTTGGAGGGACCTTCTTTGGAGGATTGTTCTTCACTTTGCCATTGGAGGGCAATGTTTTTGCAGCCCAGGATCAACATACACTCTACACTTGTCATGAGTGGAGAGAAGGAAAACATGGGGTAAGCTATGATGCTTGCCAAGTTTAGATTTTCAGCCCACCTTCATTACCGGAGTTTGAGGTGGAAGGAGATTTTCAGGAGTTGCCTTGTTGGGAGGTGGCTCATTTTGTTCGGATGATTGCTTGGAGATGGAGGATTCACATGAGGGAGATGTTCCTCATCATGTCTTGAGGGATAGAGCAGATACCGGGGTGGTCGCCGATGGGATACCTTACACACTATGACAAATATAGCACAAATGAGTCATGCTCTTCTATCACATAGCTAGAGGCACGCTCTCCGAGCCAAGTGGGACTTGGCTAAGACAGTGGTGGCGATGGATCCTGGAGGGATTGTTGGTTGGCCGGTACTCATGAGAGACTGGCCAGATCCCGGTATCAGAGATCCCTTCCATATCGCATGATGCAGTAGCAGGGAGATTCAAGATCTCGGGGACCCGCATATTTTGCAAAGCAGCCCGTGGAGAGCATCCGCTAGGAGGAGACTTGTTCAAGGGGGCCGTTTTGAAGGCAAGCAACATTTTGAAAAATCGATCAGACATTCCTAATTTTATGCATACAAAGAAATTGGAATATCTTCTATTTTCATTTATTTTGCCACCTATAGTTTGTAGCAACAAAAAGTGAGTAAAGAGGGTCTAAACTCACTTAAATGAAATAGGACATCCACCTAGTAGCACAACGTTGTGACTTAAGTGGGAGTCAAGGGGGGGACCCAGCACCACGTGGAGGAGGGGGCCTATGTACACTCTAGAAGTTTCTCCAAGCTTCTGTGGAGATAAGGATGATGATGTGGAGGAGAGAAAGAGGCTACATTGGGTTTTGGAGGGAAACCAACACTATAAAACATGAAGGAGCCTCTTCATTTCATTCATGCTTGGATTCTTGGATTATTGATTATTGGAGGAGATTTGTTCCTTTCTTTTTTTGGCAACCGTCGTTTAGCCCGTTCATCGCATCTTTTAGAGCACTGAAATTCCCAGGCGATCTCAGACCATTCGTTCACTTCGAGTACCGCTTCTAGTAAGGTTATTTTCTTAGCATCATCCTCCAGGACAGCGTTATTGCTGCAGCAGCGTAATACTGTGTTGTAGGGTGCTGTCGTGGTGACTTTGCGACACCACCTCCTTCTCTTGTTTTTCAGAGGGAGAGTCTCTCTTTCCCTTGGAGGATCAGATTGGGAGATATTGGAGCTGATTTGCAGATCTTGGCATCAGGCCAACAGTTATTCTGCCCCTACTGCGCAGTCCCTCTCAGTTACTGCGTTATTTTCATGGTGTATCTACAGTGAGGGTTTGCCGGTTGATTTGAGGGGAAGATCTCAAGTGTAAGGATCAGCCTTCCACTTTGGAGATCTATTGGAGGAGGTCTATTTCAGTTGCTCATCATCTTCAGCCTTCTCTATTTGGTTTCAGTTTGGAGTTGCAGTAGCTGCCCAGCAACTCCGGCATTTTGGTCGTATTGTGTATTTCAGCCAATCCTTTGGAGGATTGAGATCTTATTGCTTATAAGGGTTAGAGCTTTGCTCCCCTATTGTATTTGAGCTATATACTGTCATATCTATGTATTGGAGCAGCATTTTGTCTTAGAATGCGTTTTTCATAGCTTGGGGTTTATGCAGAAATAGCAATGCTTTACATGTTTATGTACATGTGTTGTGGAGGCTTGCATTTCTTCTCTTGAGAGGTTGTTTCCTCAAGATTTGTACTCTCTTCTGCTGCTATACATTATTATTGGCTATATATGCATCTTCTGTCTCACAGCTACTGCAGAAAACGCTGTAGAGTTTCTGGATTATTTTCTTGTCTTGCGGCACCTCTACCTTGAGGGGTTTTCTATATAAAATTGTTGTTTAACCTTGTTGAAAGCCTATGCCTTGTACTCAAACTCATTCTCTGATTATTCATAGTGTTATACATCATATTCCTTCAGAAAATACGCTGCCCTTGCTTTAGCAAATTTCTGCATATTCAAAGTCTTGGGAAATCAGGGTTTTTATTGACTAGTCGGGAAGGAGGCACTGTTTAACATAGAAAAACGCCTTTGTTTGAGCTGAAATTCGACATGGAAGTCCCTCTTGACCTATTCTAACATATTCCAGAACCTTGACCCGTCATTTTACCCAGATTTCCTTATTCACTTATTTTAGGGCCAAAATCCTCACTTTTCCCCACCTTTTTGCCCTTAAAAGCTGAGTAAAGGTTGCTGCTGTTATTTCTTTTGGTTGCTGAGCATTTTCAGACATATTCTATGATAGCTGAAGCCATCATAACTGAAGAATGTGTTTTTCAGGCATGATCTGCTGAAGAATCCATTTTTGGGATATTACATGTACACAACCTTTGTTGAGCTAATAAGTACCATTGAGTGTTGCTTTCTGCTATACCATGAGATCATAGTTGATCCCAAGTTGAAATAACAACCTGAAGTACTCTTCCTGTCCCCTACACTCCTTGGCCATTCTGAATCTTGTTGGAAATAATAAAGGCAGAAAGATTTTCAATTGTTGATAATTACTTGTGATTTCCTTGAGTTATTATTATCTTTCTTATGTTCTTCTTTTATCTTAGTTCATCAAGCAATTACCAAAACCATAACACGAAGATCAAAGACCCCAGATGTAGGCGCACAACGAGGGAAAAACCTCTTGATAGGGGAAAATCCAGTCAAGAACTCTTCCTTCAATAGATTCATATGACAGTGAGACAACCAAGACCCGAGACCAATAGACCTTCCTCCTCCACCAATTCATCCCTTCCTGCTTATAAATGTCAGCGCTTCAAAGTGCAGCTACAATCCAGAACTTCAATCCAGCAGCAAAATTTTTGGCCCAGCTACTCCAGAAAATCGGCTTCCCCAGCAACTACAGAATTTCGGCCTTCCAGCAGAACTTTAGAACATTGCACATGTGAGATAATAGAGAGATAAATCGACTTCCTTAGCAAGATAATGACCTTTTTCTCCTTTGCTAGCCTTTTCCTTCTTCCTTGGAATTTGTGCCCTTTACTGCATCCAGTTACTGCAATTCACTGCAAATCGAACTTGGTTGACTTCCATTGCAAATGACATCGAGTTGCTCCAATATATAGGCTTCTTGTGAGGTCGAATTAACCTATTTCAAGCCGACTTGGTGGAGGAGGCCTAATTGACCTAATTTACATTAAAATAATTTTCTTTCTGGAAAAATAATTCCCAAGAAGGGTTCTTTACAATATGACATGGACAAGGACACTTGACATAAACCCTAGAGGTCTTCAATGGAGACCTTGACCTAAAACAATTGACCCAAGCATGAAACCCATGCTTTAATAAGTCAATTTATTTAATTATAAAATTAATTTTCCTTTCTTTTGATAAATATATTTCATTATGACTCAAGTACAATTATGAAGACCGAATCTAGTTACACTCTTCAACAAATCTGTGTAGCCCTGCAATGCCACTCCACCAACTTTGAACCCTCCTCGACTCCACCATAAACTTGCTAAGTGTATTGACTACAAAGAAAATATCCAACCTAGTGTTGACTAGGTACATCAAAGACCTAATCAACTATCTATACAAGGTGCAATCCACCAACTCACCCTCAAAAGCACCTAGCTTTCTCAAGTTGGTGATCATAGGCGTAGACATCAATCTACAATCCTCCATCCTGACTCTTCTCAAAGTTTCAATTGCATACTTGCCCTATCCATGGAACATCTCTCCTAGTTGTTGCCACGCCTCCAATCCCAAAAGGTAATGCATCAAACCAATCTCGAACTTCAAAGCAAGTTCCTCCTTGCACATCCCAATGGGCCTCTCTGATCCTATCAAGAAGAGATCATCAACACAGAGGACCAACATGAGCGACTCACCCCTCAATGTGTACATAGTACAAGTTTGAGTCTGCCTCACTCTTGGTGAAGCCCAATCTAAGTAGGTACCCATCAATCCTGGAACCACGTGCGAGGTGTT
Organism: Pinus albicaulis; assembly: GCA_034641835.2. Lineage (NCBI taxonomy): Eukaryota > Viridiplantae > Streptophyta > Pinopsida > Pinales > Pinaceae > Pinus > Pinus albicaulis. The sequence goes on along the minus strand of CM076582.1, from coordinate 795,437,268 downwards.
AGCTTAAGTCCGTATAAGGCCTTCTTCAATCTGCATACATGAGACTCCCTCCCATGCACCTCAAATCCCTAAAGCTACTCAATATATACCTCTTCCTCAATCACCCTGTTACCCACCAAAATTGTTAACCCCATAGGAAGAAAATTCTCTCCTACATTTGAAAGCCAACCCGTTAGCCAAACAGCCAACAGCCCCTACCAACCACCACTAAACGATGATATGCCATGTGCCTCTACCACTTGCATCAACCATGTGCCTCTCACCCATCTGACATTAGCACTTGGATGTGTTGAGAAATCTAGGGCATCAAGTATTAGGTGATTTCTCTTCTTATGATAACTGCTTGTGAATGCTTTTTACTTCTTAGATTAGGATCTTCTCTTTCTTAAATTATTAGTTTTCTTCTTCATCAAACAACTACCAATGCATAAACCATAAAGAGACAAGAGATGCATAATATAGGTTATCAGCCAGGGCCAAAACCTCTCCCACTTGAGAGGAAAACCCAAACAAATTTTTCTTCTGATAGAGACCTCAATTGACAAATACCAAGACCAAGACCCTTGACCTATTTGCCACTCCAAGACCAAGACACAAAGCTTCCTTGATGAGATCCTTGAAGATTGTCAACCTCCTGCTTCTTCTTCCCTCTCGACTACCCTTCAACATTGACCTACTTCTACTTCAGACCTGTGCCTTATTTCGGCCCGAATTGAAGCATGTGAGAAGTATGATAAACAACTTCTACACCTTGTCACCTCTTCGCTTAGAGGGGAGACTCTCTCACATACTTCGACTTGATGACTTCAGCTTCTTCAAGTGACATTGCCAACCCTGGATCCTCCAGCAATACTCTCGGTTACTTCTGCAATAAATGTGGCCTCCTTACCTTGCCTGTGTGACAAAATAGAGCTCAAAACAAACCTAAAATAGTTCGATCTTCTTCTCCTTTTACTCGCTGGTTATAGGCTACCTTCCTTGACCCTTTTCGCACTTCTTCGAATCGCAGATGATCACTGAATTATTTGCTCTGAAATGAGGCCGAGTGGCCTATTTATAGTTGTTTCCCAAGGTAATAAGCCGACTTGACAGCAAGCTGAGTCGACTTGTCATTTGAAGAGGTATTATTGTTCTTCTTGAAGACAAATTGAAGGGATATGCTTGTGCTTGTCTTGGAGGGCTATTTGACATTTTCATTGACTCATATATAAATGTAACATGCCCAAGCGGGGTCCTTCATACATGACATTGGCTCTCTTTGACTTTATGACCAATCCTAAAGGCACACAATGTGAGCCATTACTAAAAATAAAATTCCTTGCTCATGAAACCCACGAGACAAGCATTACAAAAATAATTTTATTTTTCTTTACATCAATTACATAAAATCACATTTACATATGTCATTATGAAGATCAAACCTAGTTACACTTTTCAACAGGATGAAGGTGGGTTGTCATTCAAAAGGTACTTTGATAATTATGCAATCGAGTGCTTCTAATTGTTTGTTTTGGACATCTAGTATGGATAATGGAGTGATCTAGAAAATTAACGGACCTGGACTATAATTTTGTTCTCTCACCTTAACAAGGGGTTAATCTTTGACCCTAATCCAGTGGGACCTCCCTTAAGGACCTTTGGGTTACAGGAGGGGGACTACCTAGAAAGCCATGATTGAGATAGTTTGTTCCATCTTCCCTATATCATACTTGACACCTTCCATGCCACATTACAAGCCCCATGTCTAACCTCCATTCTTCGGGTACAACTTTTCAATAGTTCTTGGGGATTTGGCACTCACATGTTCACATACCTTGAGTAGGGCCCAAAAACTTTTCCCTCGGAGGTTGATGCAGCTGAAAGAAAAGGAAAAAAAGCATATCATGGCCACAATAAAACAAAAGAACGAAAATTAAAATACAAAATATGGTCGGGATATAAAGATTGGCCATGGACAAAAGATTAGCATGAGCTCTACCTACCTCCATTATCCAGTTCCTGAGCACATGATGCCATTACATCAAAAAGGAACCTTTGCATGTCCCAACCCCAATGAGCGACAAACTAACTCATGTTAAAGGGGTAATAAAACTGCTACATCATACAAAGCAAGCTATAACCCTTGAGCTATAAGCAGTAATACAAGGAATAATCAAGAAATAAAAGGCACACAAGAGGGGTGCAAAAACCAAGGCCAAGTTGATAACTTATGGATCCACGAATGCTCCCTCCTCACATCTATACACCCAGGATATGGACACACCCATCAGTTGGCCCCTTTGACCATGGCACTTTCTCCCCTCCATTACCACATTATTATTCACTAATACCTATCAATTGAATAAAATATGGACTAGGGAATTGTTACTTCCCCTTAAGGGCTAGAAGCACCTAATAGGGTTGACCTTTAGCCACCCCTACCTAGGGAGAAAACACCTTTGCGAGATCTTGGTCCTTGATTTTGGAAAGAGATCCTTGTTTGAAGTATTAAATTGCCTTTAACATTCAAGTTTGGTACACTTAGATGCATTACTGATCTTAGTCTCTGATGGATGGTTGCTTTCACTGGAATCCATGTTGTTCTTTTCAGGTGGTTCAGTAGCCCAACCTTTGGGCACCCACTCCATAGGTACCCAAGCCCTTCAGAGAAGTACATTGGCCAAAGCAGGTGCAGCATTAAGAGACTTGAGCCTCCTAGCAGCACTTGTAGAAAATTTTGTTATGTTGTAACCCTTCCTGGTTTCAAGTTTTTGCATAGGTTTAATTCCCAAACCCCATCATAACATATAAGTTGATATATATGTTAGCATGAATTTAACTCAAAACATTAAAGACTACTCTACTCTTTTATTTTCATAACTAATACAAGGAATAAATCCAAGCAAACACTCGAAAAATGACCTAGTGATTTGGTCTAATGATCCTGGAAAAACCCACAAGGGAAAAACCAGCCTTCAAAGAGTATTTTGATTGCTCTTGAAGGAAATTTGTATAGCAGAAAGAAAATCAACTTATCTCCTTTTTGCGTGATGAAGGCACTGCCAGATTTACATAGAAAATTAAGCCCCCACGTAGTCATAAACTCTGACTGATATTACTTAGTTTTATGTGCACAAACGCACTCTAACAATGCCTTGTTTTTTGTGCCAAGTACAACGAAACTCTTCTAGAATTTCCTACCTCTGCATTGCTTTGAAAAACACGCTGCCAAAGGCCCAAAATTAACGATGACTGTCACTTACTCGGTCCCTGTGACTATATAGAAGGCTAAACACAGTGGTTTGAACTGTCCTTCTCCACAGCTAGATACACATTGAGACTCCCTCCCAGTTGCTCCACAAACCAACGCAGGCCTCTGGCTTGAATCACGGCCAGCAAGTACTGGAATATCGACCTGCAAGTCTAGCCCAAATTTTCGAGATTTGTGCCAGTCACCTAGCAAAAATTTTGAGCTTGTCTCCTGCCTATAGCTTCTTCTCCTTCTCTGCAATTTTGTCCTCCCTACTTGCTCCTCTCCTCAAATCTCATGAGAATAATAAAATGACCTACTCCTTTTTCTCCTTTGTCTCTCCAAAAGATGAGAACCCTAACACTTAGAAATCAAGGGCTGAGATTAAATCTCAGCCCATGAGATAAATGGATGAGATCAATTCCCCCACTTGACCCCCTCCCTCATGTGGTCTTCCTCAATTAATGAACCTCCTAGTACATTTTAATGTTTTGTATCATGTGCACTTTTTCTCTCATAAAGTCACTTTTAAAACATGAAAGTCACTTTAATATTATAAACAGTACTTAGTACTTTTGTCATAAAGTCATTTTATAACACGTGAATTTAATAAATTAAAGTACGTGGTATGACTCATAAAAAGTACTTTTCTCCTTGACATTAATAAAACACATAATGTCACTAGACAAAAGGATCATTAATGTGTATTCTCAAGCCAAAAGGATAAATTCACTAGGAAACACCTCCTTGGTACCCTTATTTTCAACACCCCCTCTTATCGAGGAGAGTCTTTCTCACCACTCCCATCTTGTCTCTGAAATATACATGCTTGCCCCTTGGCAATGACTTGGTGAGACTGTCTGCTACTTTTTCATCAGTGGATATATACTCAAGCTTCACAACTCCCCTCTAGACCCAGTCTCTGATGAAGTGGTACTTAATCTCAATGTGCTTTGACCAATCATGAAATACTGGATTCTCAAAGTGTTTGATACAACTCTAATTATTACAATATATCGTAGTTGGTCTCAACCTCTGACCAAATAACCCATATAGCATCTTACGAAGCCAAAGTGCCTCGCAACCAGCCTAACTAGCTGCCATATTCTCTGCCTCTGCGCTACTCAATGCCACTGACCTTTGTTTCCCACTGAACCATGAACATAATTGTTGAGGCTAATGAGAAACAACATTCGGAAGTACTCTTCCTGTTACTAGCATTGCCAGCCCAATCTGAGTCTGTGCAACCAATCAATCTAACTCCATCACCCCTGACATAGTCCAAACCATAGTCCATTGTGCCCTGTAGGTACCTCAACACATGTTTCATAGCCACCCAGTGCACTCTCTGGGGCTCCATCATAAACTGACTCAATGTGTTGACTGTGAAATAGATATTCGGTCTAGTGTTGACCAAATACATCAACGAACTGGTCAACTAACGATACAATGTGGGGTTCACAAACTCGAAATCTGAAGCATGCAGCTTCTTCCAGTTGGAGATCATAGTAGTAGCCATAGGGTTGCAACCCTCCAGACGAAATCTTCTCAAGATATCACTTGCATATCTGCCTTGGACAATGAATATATGCCCATCCTCCTGCCAAACCTCCAACCCCAAACAGTAATGCATCAGTCCCATATCGATCATGTCAAACTCTGAAGCAAGATCTCACTTGTAGTGTTGGATGAGACTGTCCTCTCCTATAATAAACAATTCATCCACATACAGAACCATAATGAGTGGATTGTCACCAACCATAATCAAATAGATGTTCAGTTATGCATCACTCTTCTGGAAACCCATCTGCTGCAAGTAGGCATCTATCCTCTCGTACCATGCCCTCGACGCATGCTTCAGTCCATATAAGGACTTCTTAAGCCTACACACATAAGACTCCCTCCCATGCACCTCAAAGCCCTATGGTTGCTCAATGTACACCTCCTCTTGAATAACTCCATTGAGAAAGGTGATCTTCACATCCATCTAGAGAATCCTCCAACCCATCTCAGCGATTATAGAAATGACTTCTCTAAAGGAAGTATAACGAGCAACTAGAGCAAAGATCTCCTCATAGTTAACTCCCTCTACCTGTGAGAACCCCCGCGCCACAAAACAACCTTTGAACTTCTCCATGCTACCATTTGCATCATGTTTTATCTTGCAGAGCCACCTGGAAGTCACCACCGACTTCCCCTCAGGTATCGGCACTACCCCTCACACATCATTCTTCATGATGGAGGCATACTCCTCCACCATGGCATCCCTCCAGATCTGCTAACTTACAGCCTCCCCATAACTAGCTAGCTTTGTCCCCACAACGTTTGCCACAAATCCACCCTGCCTCTATGGTGGTATGCTCTCCCTCACTGACCACTTGGGTTTCCCCACTGCCTCTTGGGCTTCCTTCAGGGCATCACAAAGCCATATTAGCTTCCTCTTCCTTGTAGTAGCCTCCTCTGCTGGTATAGGAAAATCCTCAACTGGAGCCTCTCCTCCTGAAGAGGAAGGCCCTCCTGTGATCAGTGGTGATCCTGGCCTCTGAGATCCTGCAACTAGTGATCCTGCACCTGGTGATCTTGCACTCGGTGATACTGGACTCTATGAACCTGTCACCACTAAAGTAGGTAATCCTCTTGATCCTGGTGTAACACCTAAAGACCCTAATACCTGTGGTGTGGCCCCCTACTGAGGAGTCTGCTACTCTACCTGATCAACCTCCCAAGACCTCCTCAAATTCCTGACCTCCTTAAATCTCACAGCCCGCCTCAGGACAACTTTCCTCAAAGTATGAATATATAGACAGTAGGCCCTTATGGTCTCACTGTATCCCACAAGGATACCTTTCTCTGCAGTGGGTTCCAACTTCGTCCTCTTCTCCTCAAGGACATGCAAATATGTAAGGCACCCAAAGATCCTAATGTGCCCAATCTCATGCTTCTTCCCAAAAAAAATCCCCCTCGGGAGTCTTACTTCCCAAAACTCTATGTGGGATCCTATATATAAATACACTACAGTGTTACACGCCTCGGCCCACAAGAAGAAAGGTATCTTTGATCATGCAACATAGCTCTAGTTGCACCCACTATGGCCCTATTCTTCCTTTCTGCCACCCCATTCTGTTGGGGGTTATAAGGCACTATATACTCCCTCTTGATGCCTGCACTCCTACAAAACTCCATATCCTAGGAGGTATACTCACCCCCATTATTTGATCTCAACACCTTGATCTTCTTCCCCGTCTGGTTCTCCACAAGAGCCTTAAATTCTTGGAACTTCATGAAGACCTCATCCTTGGTCTTCAAAGAGAAAATCCAGGTCTTCCTGGAGTGGTCATCAATGAAGGTCACATAGTACTCACATCCATTCAATGATACATGAGACATAGGACCACAAACATTAGAGTGTACCAAGTCTAGGATACCTGCAGCTCTATTGTCACTGCTCAGGAAAGGTGTCTTGGTGTACTTTCCCAAAGCACACCCCCTGCACACATCATGACACTCAAAGTTGAACTCGGGTAAAGCAATAACCATCTCCCTTAGCATCCTGAATGCTCCAAGCTGCAAGTGGGCCATCCCCCTGTGCCAAATCTCGCACAACTCACTACTATCGGTCTACACCACCAATGCTCTAATAGGCTTAAACATAAACTCGTATAGCCTCCCACTACGCACTCCAATCACTCTAGAAGACTCAATACTAAATCCTCTAAAATATATCAGCACCTGTCCTCCTCGGAACACCACCTCATACCCCCTGTCTTCCAAATTGGAGATTGAAATCAAGTTCTTCTTCAGCCCTGGAACATAGAGAACATTTGTCGCTTTCAAGGGAGGTAATGAATCCCTCTGAAATGATACTATCCCCGCTCCTGCTGCTCTGACCTTGGAGTTATCTCCAAGAACAACCTCCAAGTCAATAGCATCCTCTGAGAGACTCGAGAAGTGCTCTCTCACTCCATTCATATGGCAAGATGCTCCACTATCTACAAACCACACACCAAAAGATGTGACATGAGTGGCTAAACTCACCACTAAGGCTAACTTTGAGTCAAATCTGGAAGTGAACTCATCCATCTTTGTTGAAGTTGCAACTCCCTTCTTCTTTTTGCCCTTCTTGTTGGGACATTGAATAGCGTAGTGACCCATATTCCCACAAGCAAAGCATTTCACTTTGCTTATCTCCTTTTCCTTCATCTCTACTTCCCCTTCTCCTGCTTAGCTCCACTAGAAGACCCCTTCTTGGCCTTCTTCCTTCCCTTCGCAGCAAGAGCAACATTCTCTTCCTCATCTCCCCCACCACGCTGACTACCAACCATGGCACTCCTTCTGGTCTCCTCCAGAATGAAATCATCCCACATCCTCCTCCAATCTGGAAAATGCTCTCTGGCCACAATGCCATGTATGAATCCATCCCATTTATGGATGAAACCATCTAGTGCAATCCTGACCAACTGGTCCTCGGGGATAGCCTCTTGCACGGTAGCCAACTCATCCTTCACCTGTGAGATCTTAGTGAAGTATGAGGTCACACTATTGATCTAGGTCATCTTGGTGTTTCTTAGCTTTTGCCTCAACACCATCTTCCTATTCTCATTAGAACTCTCGTGTAATGTGACAAGTGAGTCCCGCATCTCATAGGAAAACTTCATTCCTATCACATGAGGGAATAGGTGGTCTTTGATGGCATCAAATATAATTCACCTTGCCTTCACATTCCTCTTGAGGAAGTCCACCAATTGAACAGGATCAGTAGGTGGTTGTACAAGATTCTCCACTATATCCCACACTTCAACCTCTTCAAGTAAAAGCATCATCCTCTCCTACCAGGGGCCAAAATTATCAGCTCTACTCAATTTTTCCTCCACCCTCAAACCAATCACCATGACCCTCACAACCAACAAATAGGAGCAAATTTGTTACTAGGCAATCTTCCTCCTCTCAAACAACAAGTCTTTGGGTTTCTGACTGAGGTTTTATGACTATTGTGTTGATAAATCAAGGGAAACTAGATTATGGTGTTTTTTCTTACTTTGATAACTGCTTGTGATGTTCTTTTTAGTTAACTTGATGTACTTGTAGTTAGCTTCTTCTTTACTTGATTATTATAGTGTTCTTTTCATCAAACAGCTATCAAACAATGAAGGTCAATAGAACAAGAGGACACAAGATATAGGTTGCTAGCCAGGGCCAAAACGTCTCCCTTTGAGAGGAAAACCCACGAGAATTCTTCTCTTCTTATAGAATCTTTAAATGAAGAATTTCAAGACCTAAGACCCAAGACAAAGACCCCTCCAAGACCATGTCAACCTCTCCTTTGATGAGCTTCTCTTCCACAAGGTCAACGCAATTCAAACTGCTTCAACACTTCAGATTTTCAGCCTCACTTCAGAATTTCGGTCACTATTTTAGGTATGCACTTTTCAGCACTCGTACAATCTTTGTAATTTCGCACGTGGGAGATGTAGGTCAGAAACAAGGTCTCCTTCTTGCTCAATTTAGCTTGCTTCTCTTCCTTGATAACTCGGCTTACAAACTTGATGCTTTTGTCACCAAACTTCAGCCTCTCACTATCACTGCAATTTTCAGTCTTGCTGCAACAAAAGAGCCCTGGTTTCCTTCACATGTGTGGGAGATAGAGACCCAAAACAATCTTCAAAATTCGGCTTCTCTTTCTTTAGTTCTCCTCTTCTCTCACCTTTTATCTTTTTCTTGTCCTTTTTTATCAAACTTGTTGGATGTCTTCAAATGAGGTCGAGTTCCTTCTTATATATAGGCTTCTAGGGAGACCTAATTAGGCCGACTTCGTCATAGTAGGTCGACTTGTCCTCTTGCAGGTCTACTTGATCTTGGAGGGAGACTTCTGACTCATAATAAATTCCTTTGACTTGATACATGATGCCCAATAGGGTCTTTTACATATTACAATGACTCTTTGACTTCTTTGACTCTTTAACAAAGGCCTAGAAGCACAGAATGGGTGCTTGACCTAAATATTATTTTAACCTAGAGCATGAAACCTATGCTCTAAAATAATAATAATAAATTTTCTCTCTTTTACAAAAATCAAGATTACATAAGACATTATGAAGATTGAACCTAGTTACATATTTTAAAACTCCCTCTTAACTAGGGCGACATTCATAATACATACAAGGTACATGGACATTCTCATACTAAAGAATTTTCATAAGAAGAGTTGGATTGGTAAGCCATCAAATAAGTTATCTTATTAACTTATATCAGTGCATCCCATCATATCAACCAGCATTGTCATATAGCAAGGCCTTGACTAACAGCTCTATCTCTCCACTAGATTAGAGCACAATGTTAGGGAGACAATGACTTATGGACACCTTCATCATTGTCTTTCAAGGCACATACCTCATCCGGATGTTCACAAGGTATGTCCTTTTAGGACCATCCTTGTCTTGGATTACCACATCCTCAAGGAATTTCCTCTTTGACTACTCTTGCCTATTGGATTCCCTACCTCATCCCCAAAGAGTATCGGTATCAATATTAGATGTTTACCCAATCCTCCATTCTTTCTTCATAATGTGAAGACAAGAATGATGTGTTTATCCCTCCCTCTCAACTAGGGATAATCTACTCATTCCTATAAAAGGAATATACCCAAGCTCCTTCTTAACTAGGGACTTGTTTCCAACAGCAATTATCCGCTCTTCGGTGGAGATCATGGTACTATCAACTGCTTGTAGGGCTCCTCCTTTCTGCATCATCATGTCATGGATAACTTCAATTTCTTCATCATGGAGACATCTTCTTTGTAACTTCTTTGTAGGGCTTCGGCCATCTTCTACATCGCTTCCCTTCAACGAAGCATAGTGTTGAACCAATAGTCACGTCATCATTCTCTTCATCGGGAAGTGACCTTCTTTGTCATCATCTGGCTATCCTTCATACTACTACCTTTTCCAAGTCATGTTTCTTCCATGGCTTTCCATCCAAGACTTTGTGTGCTAGTTGTAGGTGAATTTCTACAACCCTCTTCCGGTGGCCTTGTTTCAGCTCAACCAAATGCTTGCCTTTTAAAATCAAAAAGTGAACTTCGAAATATATTTACCTCTTCATGATGGTCTTTCGCCATAATATCAGCGTCCGCAACATTAACTTCCTGCATATTTATTCAAACCCATCTCCAAGACATTTACTACCAAGGCTCTCATTTTGCTTCATAGTCATCATGGTCTTCATAGCTTCTTCATGGACATGTCATAACTAATCCTTCTAATTGTTATTAGATGTTGATTACTTATCTCATCTTTACAAACTCTTCTTCCAACTTCATCATAAGTTGCATCCTCAGGATCTCAATACATAATTCCTTCATCATAGGAACCATGGTTGCCAACCACCTCATATTCTTCATGAGGTCATATAGTTTTGATTCAATCATCTCATCATAGAAGAGTTCAAGGCACATTGTATTCATTCCTTCATGTATCATTCATAAGGAAAAGTCCCTTCTGCTTCGATCATGCTCATGAGATAGAGCATTCTAACCATTCTATCTACAATTAAGTGATAAAATGACTTTATACATCTATCAAAGTTAACAAATATATGCATACCTCTTCCTTCATGTGATCATCTAGGCTTCCTTTAGCAGCTTCACTTTTCCTTGCGTGAAGATGAAATTTGGATATGTTGTACTTTTCTGTCACCATACCTACATCCTTCTAAATTGTGGATCCCACACTAGGTGGAATGTGATACTTGCTTCTTCAAATAGTGATGAACCCTTTTAACAAGGATTACAATGGAGGATCTTGATGATCCTTATTCTGTAAATGCTCCTTTCTAATGATGATGAAGTGTGACAAATTCTTATCTTCCTATTCTTGCTAGATGTCTTGCTTCAAAAACTACTACTTCAGTTATCCTTTTATGCTCCTAATGTTGATATCATGAGCTACTTCCTTTCTATCAAGTAAGATGACTGCTTCAACCATATCTTTTTCATGCTTCTAGAATGATGTGATCTCAATTCCGTTATAATTCATCTTATCATGATTGTAATGCTTCCTACCATGACTTGCTAACTTTAAAAAAATAAACTAAATGTATGTGAGGGACCTTTTAATAGTAAAGTTCTTTTACTTCTTTCTTTGACTTCTTCTCTTCTGGTTCTTCTACTTCTTCGATCACGTGGGCTTCACTTATTTCTTTTCTTTTCTTGTTTTCCTTCTACAATTCCTTTTGAAATGCCCATATTCATTACATTCATAGCACTTTAGACATGTCAATTTTCTTTTGAAATTTCTTTTGACGCTCAAACTTTCCAAGTTTCTCTTTTCTCCTTGTCATAGTTGCATATGCTTGTGTTTCAATGCTCATTTGAAACAACATCATTCTTTGTCTTTAATCTGGATTCTTTAATCTTACATGATGACCACAGATCATTGAATGGAGTGGCTTCCTTCTTTCCATAGAAGGTTTGATACAAAGTTGCCCCATTCATCTAGTAATGCATTGAGTACAAGATTGGTCATCTTTGGATCCGACATCGTTTCTCCTAGTTCTTGTAGTTGATCTCTTATTTGAGATACCTTCATGATATATGAAACTACCCCTTCTTCTCTTAATACTTTCATCTTGTATAATTTGGTTCTTAACGATATTATTTCTACTAGAAAACAACTCCTCCAACTTGTCATAGATCTCTTTTGATGTTTTCAACTTTGCTACATAGGGGATGAGAGAATCCTTGGTTGATTCAATGAGGATTCTTTGAGCCCTTATTTCTCCTTTCATGTATTTTGATAGAGCTTGAGATTGCTCTTGTGGAGGTTTGGAGATTTAGCCCTTGAAATATTCAAGAAATTCATTTTTCATGAGAATTAAATATATTCTCTTCTTCCATGCAAGGTAGTTTGATGTCCCAAAAATTTTATTGTTCTCCTTGCAGAAAGAATTCATTTGGTTTGTAGGTTGAGACACAAAATATAAAGTACTTACTTGTCAAATAAAGATACCTCCTTGATGGTGTCTTCCACTAGTTGCTTCCTTGATGATGTTTTCCTTCTTCAAGAATGGCAATGCTTCCTCTTCAATATAAGGAGAGATGTTCCTCTTCCTTCAATGATGTTAGATATTTGATCCTTTCTTCAATCAGAGGGAGATCTCTTTGATTTTGATGATGAAGTGCTCTTCTTGCTTCCTTTGGTTGATGATTGTAGGAATGTGGTGACTTCCAAAGATGCTTCAAGTGTGTAGTGTGCTTTCTTTGAGTGGAGGTAGGGTCCTTGAGGTCTTCTTCTTCTTCCAAGAGTTCTTCCTTCAAGATGATGAGTTTTTGTGATCTGTTGACTAATCCTCCTTGATTCTTAGATTTCCTTGATGCTCTTATTATGCTTGGCCTTTATGTATCCTTCTTTAATTGAATGATCTTCAAGTTGCCTTTCCTTCTTGTCACCTTAGCTCTGATACCATGTTGAGAAATCAAGGGCAGCTAGATTAGAGTGATTTCTCTTACTTTGATAACTGTTTGTGATGTTCTTTTAGTTAACTTGATGTACTTGTAGATAACCTCTTCTTTACTTGATTGTTATAGTGTTCTTATCACCAAACAACTATCAAACTATGAAGATCAATAGAACAACAAGAGGACACAATGTATAGGTTGTGCTAACCAAGGCCAAAACCTCTCACTTTAAGAGGAATACCCACAAAAATTCTTCTTTTCTTATAGAATCTTTAAATGACGAATTCCAAGACCTAAGACCCAAGACAAAGACCCCTCCAAGATCAAGTAAACCACTCCTTTGATGAGCTTCTCTTCCACAAGGTCAACGAAAGTCAAACTACTTCAACACTTCATATTTTCGGCCTCACTTCGGAATTTTGGTCACTGCTTCAGGTCCGCACTTTTTGGCCCTCCTGCGATCTCTGTAATTTCGCACGTGGGAGATGTAGGTCAAAAACAAGGTCTCCTTCTTGCTCACTTCAGCTTGCTTCTCTTCCTTGATACCTCAACTTGCAAACTTGGATGTTTTTGTCACCAAAATTTGGCCTCTCAATATGATTGCAATTTTCGGTCTTGTTGCAACAAAAGAACCTTAGTTTCCTTTGCACATGTGGAAGATAGAGACCCAAAACAGTCTTCAAAATTCGGCTTCTCTTTCTTCAGTTCTTCTCCTCATCGTTCACTTTCTTTTATCTCTTTCTTGTCCTTTTTTATCGAACTTGTTGGATATCTTCAAATGAGGTCGAGTTCCTTCTTATATATAGGCTTCTAGGGTGCCCTAATTAGGCTAGCTTCATCATAATAGGTTGACTTGTCTTCTTGCAGGTCGACTCAATCTTGGAGGGAGACTTTTGATTCTTTTGACTCATAATAAATTCCTTTGACTTGATACATGATTCCCAATAGGGTCTTTTACATATTACAATGACTCTTTGACTCTTTGACAAAGCCCTAGAAGCACACAATGGAAACTTGACCTAAAAATAATTTAACCTACAGCATGAAGCCTATGCTCTAAAATAATAATAATAAATCTCTTTCTCTTTTACAAAAATCGAGATTACATAAGACATTATGAACACTGAACCTAGTAACATATTTCAACATGTTGTTCACTGATATGGCAGAAGATAGGTTGTTGGTCTCTTTTATCAACAGATGCAAAACTTAGATCTGAAATCCCTCGGGCTCTGATACCATGTAAAAAAAAAATTTATGTTGTAGCCCTTCCCAGTTTCAAATTTTTGCATAGGTTTAATGCCCAAACCCCATCATATCATATGATTTGATATGCATTTAACTCAAAACATTAAAGACTACTCTACTCTTTTGTTTTCACAGCTGATACAAGGAATAAATGCAAGAAAACACACTCAGAAAATTACACAGTGAATTGGTCTAATGACCGTGGAAAAACCCACATGGGGAAAAACATTCTTCAAGGAGTATTTTGATTGCTCTTTAAGGAAATTTGTACAGCAGAGAGAAAATCAACTTTTCTCCTTTTTGCTTGATGAAGTCACCACCAGATTTACATAGAAAATTGATCCCCCACACAATGATAAACTCTGACTGATATTTTCCTATTTTTTTGTGCACAAACTCACTCTAACAGTGCCTTGTTTTTTATGCCAGGTACAACAGAACTCTTCTGCCCCCATGTTGCTACAGGCCCAAAATTAACAGTGGCTGTCACTTAGAATCTCGATCCCTATGGCTGTATAAAAGGCTAAGACAGTGGTTCGAACTGCCCTTCTCCACAGCTATATACACACTAAGACTCCCTCCCAACTGCTCCAAAAACCAGCGCATGCCTCCAGATTGAATCTTGGCTAGCAAGTACTAGAATCTCGACCTACAAGTCTAGCCCAAAATTTTTGAGATTTGTGCAAGTCACCTAGTAGAAATTTCAAGCTTGTCTCCTGCCTATAGCTGCTTCTCCTTCTCTGGAATTTTGTCCCCACTCCTTGCTCCTCTCCCCAAATCTCATGAGAATAATAAAATGAGCTCTTCTCTCATTTTTCCCTTTTTCTTTCTTCAAAAGATGAGAACCCTAACCCTTAGAAATCAAGGGCTGAGATTAAATCTCATCCCATGAGATCAAGTCCCCCACTTAACCCCCTCCCTCATGTGGTCCCCCTCAATTAATAAGCCTTCTAGTACTTTTTTATGTTTTGTACCATGTGCACTTTTTCTCTCGTAAAGTCACTTTAATATTATAGTGTACTTGGTACTTTTCTCATAAAGACAGTTTTATAACACATGTGACTTTAATAAATTAAAGTACATGATACATGACTCATAAAAGGTACTTAGCTCCTTGACATTAATAAAACACATAATGTCACTAGAAAAAAGGGTCATTAATGTGTCTTCCCGGGCCAAAACGATAAATGCACTAGGAAACACCTCCTCAGTACCCTTATTTTTGTTCAAAAATCAATGCTAGTAGAATTAGGGTTTCATTCCTCTTTCTTGATAATTACTTGTGAATTATGTTGGCCTCTTTTACTTCTTTATTAGATTATCTTTCATCAAGCAATTACCAAATTATATGTGTATGAATTTCACAAGAACAAGAGACACAAGATATAGGTGCACAGCCAGGGCAAAACCCCAATGAGGGGAAAACCTAGTCAAACCTCTTCCTTCAATGGTTTCACAAGGCAAGACAGATAATCCAAGCCTCTTTGACATAGACACAGACTTCCTCCAATCACCAAGTCAGCCCTTCCTTCCTCTTCAGATGATAACCTTCCAGCAGCAACTTCAACCTAGAACTTTGACCGTACAGCAGCAAAATTTCGACCTCCTACAACAGGACTTCAACTTGCAGTAAATCTCAATTTTTCGACCCTTTCAATTTCCTAGTAACTTCGCAGGTTTGAGAGATAGATGGCCCAAAACTTCAATCTTATCTTTCCCTGCAATTCCCCTCCTTTTGCAACTTCACACTTTTCTGCTTCTCCTTCTTGTGTTTCAAACATGAGTGAGTGATGCTCCAAATGAATCGAACTACACTTCTATATATAGCCTCTTTTGTGGGTCGAATTTCCCTAATGTAGGCTAACTTCATCGTGTAAGGACCGACTTGGTGTGGAGGTGACAAATGACTATTTTACTCAATAATAATTATTTTTACATGATAAAAAATCCTAAGAAGGGTCTAATAAAATGGACAATGACTTTAATGACTTCAAATAAAACCTAGAAGTCCTCAATGGGGACTTTGACCTAGAAAAATGATGACCCAAGAATGAAACCCATGCTTTGATAAGTCATTTTAATAATAATAAAATATATTTTGACAATTATACATTTATGAAGACCAAACCTAGTTACATTCTTCAACACTCCCTTTTAACTAGGGAGGTACTCATAATCACATATATATACAAGATGGAAGATCTCAAAACACATGAACTATGAAGAGTTTAGGCACACTCAGTTCCACGGACTAGATTCCTGACCAGGGCAATCTATCCGGGTGGGACTAAGATGGACTAAAGCTTTTAGCCACTATAGATACCATCAAGCTTATTTATTAACCATCAACACAAGGATCTAGGTGTGTAATGCAAAGTAAGAGCCCTATGACCAATGCCACCCTCCCTACTTTGGGATCTAGACATCAGACACGTGTAGATGTCCTCCTAGTTATTTCTTGTTACACACGATGGCTCAACGCTCCCTATTATTCAAATCGGTAACATCAAATCTCTTCCAAGCATCAGACACATGTAGATGCTTCAACACTTACCATCAACAAAATCATTAATATCAACCAAAGTTCAAACCAAGCATGCTTCTAAGATATTCAAACTTCTTATTAAGAAGAGACTTTGTTAACACATCAGCTACATGTTTGTCGGTCGGGACATACTGTAGCTTCACAATCTCATCTTGTACCAAGCTTCTAATGTAGTGGTACTTGTTGTTGATATGCTTCGTCCTTGCATGGAACATGGGATCTTCAAACATCTTGATGCTGCTTTGATTATCACAATTTATCACAATAGGACTTAGAGGCTTCCCAAATAAATCTGACAGAAGTTTTCTCAACCATACAGCTTCCTTTCCTACTTCATGTGTAGCAACATATTCTGCTTCGGCACTACTTAATGCAACAGGATCTTTCTTTCTACTCATCCACGAAATCATTGCAGATCCCAAACTAAAACATCCACCTGTAGTGCTCCTTCCATCAATCTCACTACCACCTGAATCTGAATCTGTGAAACCTGTTACTTTGACTTCCTTGTTGTGGCACTTTAGGCAATTTTGTATAGTACCACCTAGATATCTTAATATATGCTTGGCAGTTATCCAATGATGAGGCTCCAACTGAAATTGACTGAGAATATTAACAACAAAACATATATCTAGTCTAGTATTTACCAGATACATTAGAGAACCCACTAACTTACGATAGCTAGTAAGATCTACGAGACTAGAGTCAAAGCTTCTCAACTTCTTGAGAATGGTGATCATGGGAGTAGTCATGGGCTTGGAATCCATCATACCGAATTTTTGCAATAACTTGATTATGTATTTTCCTTGCCCTAGATATATCTCCCCAGGTTTCTGCCATACTTCCAAACCTAAGTAATAATGCATAGGTCCCTGATCCTTCATCTCAAATTCGGCTGCCAACATTTTCTTGCATTCTTGTATCCTTCGCTCAACACCTGTAATAAATAAATCATCCACATATAGTAGAATAATGATTAGTTCATTATCCACCACTTTGATGTAGAGATTTGGATTTGCAATACTTATGACGAACCCAATTCTTAAGAGATATGCATTCATTCTTGCATACCATGCCCTCGAAGCTTACTTCAAGCCATATAGGGCTTTCTTGAATCTGCAAACATGAGTGTTCTTGCTATTTATTTCAAAGCCTTCAGGTTGCTCAATATATACCTCTTAATCAATGGTTCCATTCAAAAATGTTGTTTTTACGTCCATTTGATGGATACTACATCCCATTGTTGCAGCCAAAGAAACTAAAGATCTTCTAGTAGTATATCTTGCAGTAGGTGCAAAGGTTTCTTCATAGTCTATACCTTCCATATGAGAGAAACCCCTTACAACGAATCTAGTTTTGTATTTGTCTATGCTTCCATCAATAGCATGTTTGATTTTGTAAATACATTGTGACAACCGATTTTGTCACTTGGTCTAGGAACGATTTCCCAAACCCCATTCTTCAAGATGGACTGATATTCTTCTTGCATTGCCTTCTTCCATTCTTCTTGATGAGCAGCTTCTTCAAATGTAGTTGGTTTAGCTTCTATTAGTTTTGTCATATATGTTGCATATCCTAAATACCATTTTGATCTTTTGCTTTTTCTAAAAGTTCCTTTTGCAGCTCCATGTCCTTCAGCATCTTCAAGAGTAAATTTTAACCAATTTGGCCTTTTCCTTGTGTCGGGTATGATCACAGGTTGAATAGGCTCACTTGGTCCTTCTTCTTTTTCTTCTTGGATTGTAGTAGTTTTGTCATGATGCTCTTCTCCTTCAAATAGCAGTATATCTTCGTCATCGAAATAAATAGGAATATCCTTGGATATTTTATAGGCGTGATTTTCATCAAATATAACGTCCCTGCTTACTTCGATTTGTCTTCCTTCCTTGATGTAGATTTTATATGCTTTTGAAGAAAGACTATAGCCAACAAAGATCCATTTAATGCTTGTGGACTCTAACTTCTTTCGTTTTTCTTTTGGAACGTGGATATGTGCGGGACACCCAAAGATTCGGAGATGTTCCACACATGGCTTCTTTCCTATGAACACTTCTTCAGGTGTCATATTCTCAAGAATTCTATGAGGACTTCTATTTTGTATATATACTGCAGTCATTGTTGCTTCCCCGCATAGAAATTTTGGTAAGTCTTGATCAAAAATCATTGTTCGTATACATTCTTCAATTGTCCTATTTTTTCCCTTTTGCAACTCCATTTTGCTCGAGATAGTAGGGAACAATGAGCTCCCTCTTAATTCCAGCTTCTTTGCAATATGCAATCGTTTCTTTGGAAGTGTATTCCCCACCATTGTTAGATCTCAAAGTCTTTATTCTTCTTTCGATTAGGGTCTCCACTTCAGATCTAAATTCCTTGAACTTTTCAAATACTTCGTTCTTTTTCTTGAGAAGGTAGAGCCATGTCTTCCTAGAGTGATCATCAATGAAGGTCACATAATAAAGATGACCTCCAAGAGATTTTCCAAACATATGCCCACATACATATGAATGAATGAGATCCAATATTTCTTTAGACCTTGTTTCACTGTTTGTAAAGGGTTTTCTTGTATCCTTTCCCAAAGCACATCCCTTACATATTCCTTCACGATCTTCTCTGATATTGGGGATGCCATTTACCATTTGATTAAGAGAGGGGGATGACCTTATAATGTAAATGTCCATATCTTCTATGCCATATTTCGATGGGATTGATCTCCATGTGAACTAGGGCTTGAGGAGATGGTGTTATGACTCTATATAAGCTTCCTTCACGTATTCCAATAACCCTTGTTTTATCAATGCTTGAATCTTTTCCCCAAACCGGAACTTTCCATGTACAAAAGCAATTCTATCTCCTTTGTCTTCTAAACAAGAAATTGAAAGCAAATTATTTTTCAAACCTGGAACATAGAGTATATTGTTGAGATGTAGCTTTGCTCCATTTTCCAACTTCAATGAAGTTGATCCCAGGCCTTTTACTACATAATTGTTGTTGTCTCCCAGCTCCACTGCATGAGAAGATGGTTCCTTTGGTAGAGTGTGAAGTTGTTTACTTTCTCCTGTCATATGTCTTGATGCTCCACTATCAATGGTCCATGTGTTGGTCAATAATTGTCATTGAAGTCAATATGAGCACTATTGAAGATCATGGTGACACACTTGATGACATGGATGATTGTTGGAGACCACATGATGACACACTTGATGACATGGATGATGGTTGGAGACCACACTTGGAGCCCTTATGAAAATTCCCTAACCCTCATCCTAGTCCCAATATCCTTATACATGAAGAATCCTAAAAACCCCAAGGTCTGTACTAAAAAATTCCAAACAGTCATAGAAAAAATTAATTTTTGACATCTTGAAGACATCCTATTGCAACAAATCCTTCTCCAGCTTATAGAGGACTCTTTCCCCTTTATAATGAGCCCTCACTTGCCCTCAAACTCCCCATAGTCTAGGAGAAAATAAATTTTCAAGATAATATATCCTATTTTCTACCCTAAGCCAACCTAAGTTCAGTTATCCTTGTCGGCCTCCCTCCAAAAGACATGTCCCTTCATTCAAATCGAAAAATTTGTATAAATAGAAGTGTGATACTTCATTTTCTATCCATCATCTTGGTGAAGTGTAATAGAAGATCACAAAACAGGAGGTGTAGTTCACAACTCGTGAACTCAAGGACGAGGAAGAAAAAAGTCAAGGATAACTTGTTTTTTGGGCAACATGTGACAGGATCTGTGGCTTGGAATTTGTGATTACAAACCTCTACCTAGGCTGGGATCCGTGGAGGAAAACAACTACCACAGTAGTCTCCAACAGGACATTGATACAGAGACTCGAACCTGTAGTTGTCTCAGACATTGGGCTCGGAACACTTTTTGGGAACAAAACCAAACCACAGGAAGTTGCAGCGGGAGGCTCGGACTTGTATTTGACTCGGACATGTGGTAGCTACAGGATTTCAGAACCTCTTTTCTTAGTACAGCCTCGGACCAAGAACTGTATTGCAACCTCAGGACTTCGAACAGCCTTAGATCAAGACTACAGGAATTCAGTGTATTCTTTGGTGAAGAATCTCTAACCTGTGGTGACAAAAGCAGTTCGGACCTTCTTCTGTGGTGCAACAGTGAATAATACATTTCAGATCCTTAACTGCAGTGAGTTTGGATAGGACAGTCTTGTGGTTTGATACATCAAATCTGTGAAGCCTCGATGAAAGCTTGTATTTCTGTGAAAACACCAACATTCAAGGCTTGAAGCCTTAACTGGAACAGTTGAACAGTCACATATTTGGAAGCATTACACTTTAAAGAGTTACACTTTGGAAGCATTACACATATTTGGAAGTGTTACAGTCAGTTGAACAGTTACAATTTAAAGAGTTTGACAAGCACATATTTGGGAGCGTTTGGAACATTGGACAAAGGAGTATTTGGAGTTTTTGGACAAGTGAAGCTTTGAAGAATATTCAGTGGACAAATTGGAAGTCTGGTACAGACTTGTGGAGCAATTGATGTAAGTCACTTATTCATTCTATTTATTACAAACTTGATGGATTGGTGCCCTAAGGGTTGGAGCCTTGAGAAGGATAGGGTTGGAGCCTCAAAAAAAGACCAAGTTGGAGGTTGGCAACAGGTTGGAACCGGGTAGATTGACGGGTTGGAGCCCTCAAACATCATTGTACTCAAAATTTTGTAAAAAGAGGATTGGTGTCCTCACTTGTTCCTAATACAATTCTTATTATTTATTTTTCTGATTATAATTGTGAAGAATCTTAACTGGTAAACATAACAATTGAAAAGAAATATTGATTCGCCCCCCTCTCAGTGTTTCCAACTCCATGTGTTGTCATCACTGAGAGAACTTGTGAGTGCAGTCAAAAACCCTTTCCTTTTGACCTTATTAAATAAGTTGTAGATGATTCTTCTAATCCAGCTTCCTGCAATATTGAATCCCATTTTCAAGTATCTTATCATAGAGGGAGCAACCTTTCCTTTCAAGCCAACAAAGTGATCTCCAATCTTCCTTGACCTTGGCTCTGATACCATGTTGAGAAATCAATGCTAGTAGAATTAGGGTTTGATTCCTCTTTCTTGATAGTTACTTGTGAATTATGTTGGCCTCTTTTACTTCTTTATTAGATTATCTTTCATCAAGCAATTACCAAATTATATGTGTATGAAGATCACAAGAACAAGAAACACAAGATATAGGCGCACATCCAGGGCAAAACCCCAATGAGGGGAAAACCCAATCAAACCTCTTCCTTCAGTAGTTTCGCAAGACAAGACGAGATAGTCCAAGACTCTTTGACCTAGACACAGACTTGCTCCAATCACCAAGTCATCCCTTCCTTCCTCTTCAAACGATAACCTTCTAGCGACAACTTCGACCTAGAATTTTGACCCTGCAACAGCAAAATTTCGACCTCCTGCAACAAAACTTTGACTTGCAATTTTCCTCCACCTTCAGCAACTTCGCACTTTTTTGCTTCTCCTTGTGTACTGAACTTGAGTAAGTGATGCTACAAATGAATGAATGAATATATCGCCTCTTCTATGGGTCGAATTTCCCTAATGTTGGCCGACTTCATCAGGTAAGGGCCGACTTGGTGTGGAGGTGAGAAATGACTTATTTTACTCAATAATAATTATTTTTACATGATACAAAAGCCCAAGAAGGCTCTAATCAAATGGACAGTGACTTTAATGACTTCAAATAAAACCTAGAAGACTTCAATGGGGACTTTGACCTAGAAAAATGATGACCCAAGCATGAAACCCATGCTTTAATAAGTCATTTTAATAATAATAAAAAATATTTTGACAATTATACATTTATGAAGACCAAACCTAGCTACATTCTTCAACAATTTTCAACAGCACTAACAGGTGATACACGTCCAAGAGTACCTCCAGAATCTAGATGTTGGTTGACTTTGACCTAGTTTTGAGGATTCTTCATGATGACACCAATGGACCTAGTATGCCCTAGGCTGGCCTTGACAAAACCTAATGTGCAGGAGCTGATTCAAAGCCTCGATGAGGATGGTTTCACATTGAGAGACTAGAGAGGGCTTGTTGCAGCAAAGGAATCATTAACATTGGAGAGAATGTAATATTCCGAATAGAAATAAACAGTAATATAAAGTGACATAAACGAGAATCTACAGTAAATAGAGAGACATCACATAAACAATGCAAAATATGGAGAACCGTTGAGCCATTTTATTATATAACTGAAAGATACAATGAGTACAAAGGTGATTAGAATGATGGCACCTTGGCTTGCACAAGGCAAGCTGGAAATACTCTCAAAAATGCTCAAGGAATGGTGGCTCTGTCAAGGACTGTGTAATCTCCAAAATGTTGTTGTTGCTGCTACTGGACTGTTGCTACTTCTGGAATGGGACGGCTCTTTGGGGTTGTTTCCCTGCTCAAAAAAATATGAAACTCTGGGAATGAGCTCTCCTCCAAACACCCAAAAAAGCCCAGAAAGGAATCCCGAAATGGATGACCCCGGAATTTGACCTCCCTTGAGGAATAACGCTATCCCAATGAAATAAGATGGCCCTGAATGATCCTCTATAAATGGTGGCCTCCTCCTGTACCAAAATGATGCAATAGTGAAGTGTTGATCCCTTCTCACTATCTCGGGTTGAATCCCCTGATGAATCCTCACTCCTGGAACTGCCTCCTCCGAGAACTGCATGATCTCTCTCAGAAACTATGTTGCCCAAGCAAGTGCGTAATCCCTGACTCAAGATGTTATGGCTCCCTCCTGAAAATCAATGGGTAGAACTCCTCACCCGAGCAGGCACTCGAAGTCCCCCGGGGTTGAGGTTGGGATCTCCGCTCGGAGACACCTGGTGTGCTGAACAGCACTTGCAGACCTTGCTCAACAACAAAAGCGTGCTCAATGTCAGAGAATCATAGATGCATAATAGAATGAGAGAATGAGGAGCATCTTCCCCTTTTTATGCTTTGAGAGCCTTGCTCTCACCCGAGCCCCACAAGACTGCGCTGTCCCTCTTGGCCCACGTTGTCCCTCTTTCACTACGTTGTCATGGGCCCACGCTGCCACTTCGTCCTCCTGGGCCCCACGCTGCCAAATAATCATATGCTCAAGTGACTTTAGGGAATGTTTATTTCCTAAGTGTATGCTATGTATCTCATCACCCACTTTATTAACTGATTTAACTTTATACAAGTAAACTGGCCAAAAATTAATATTACCAATTAGTTGCTGCTAGTTGGGAATAGTACAGTCCTCCCCGCCAAAATGTTGCTTTTCCTCAAGCAACTGCAAAGATGGATGCTACAAAATGTTCTCACTCTCCCAAGTGGCATCCTCATTCGACAAGTTCCTCCACCTCACCAACTATTCCCTGACTGTCCTACTCCATAGCTACCTCTCCCTGGTGTCTATGATGGCCTTCGGCTGCAACACCAAATGCCCCTCATCATCTGTTGGTGGAAGCTCCTCTATTGCAGTCACCTGCTGCCCCAATGCCTTTTTCAGGCACGATACATGGATTATGTTATGGATCTAGTTACCTGTAGGCAACTCTAGCTCATATGCAACCTCCCAAATCCTGCGGATCACCCTGTAAGGTCCATAGAAGAGGAGCTTGAGCTTCTCAGCCCCCTTCTGCTTCAACATGGACTGTCGGTATGGCTGAAGCCGTAGGTAGACCAAGTCCCCTACCTCAAACTGCCTCTCAACCCGTCCCCTGTTGGCATACAGCTTTTGCTGGTTCTGAGCTGTAGCTAAGTTATCCTTAAGAGCCCGGAGTATATCCCGACTCTCTTGGATCCAGTCCTTGGCCCTGGGGGCCTTGCTAGCACCAAACATCACGTCAGCAAAAGTCAAAGCATGATATCCATACAAAGGATAGAACGGAGACATACCAATGGACATGTGGAAAGTGGTGTTGTAGCAGTACTCTCCCAGATGCAACCAGCGTAACCATGCCTTCTGCTTCCCTGTGACATAGTTTCATAAGTAGCCTTCTAGCCACTCGTTCACTATCTCTGTCTGCCCATCCGTCTGAGGGTGATAACTGGTACTCGGAGTCAACTCTGTACCCACCAAACGAAAGAGCTCCTGCCAAAAGCTGCCCATGAAACAGCTGTCCCGACCACTAACAATGGTCTTCGAAAGACCATGCAACCTGAAAACATCTCTGAAAAACAACTCCGCTACCTGTGCTCTCGTATACCGTGATGATATAGCAAAGAAGTGCGCATACTTTGTCAGCAGATCAACGACTACACAGATGCAATCCTTACCCTGCACCGTGGGCAACCCTGTGATGAAATCCATCGAAATGCTCTCCCATTTTCCCTCCGGAATGGGAAGCAGTTGTAGTAATCCTGCTGGATGGTTCATCTACCCCTTGTTCCGCTAACACACCTCGCACTCAAAGCATGAAATCCATACAAAGGATAGAACGGAGACATACCAATGGACATGTGGAAAGTGGTGTTGTAGCAGTACTCTCCCAGATGCAACCAGCGTAACCATGCCTTCTGCTTCCCTGTGACATAGTTTCATAAGTAGCCTTCCAGCCACTTGTTCACTATCTCTATCTGCCCATCTGTCTGAGGGTGATAACTGGTACTTGGAGTCAACTCTGTACCCACCAAACGAAAGAGCTCCTGCCAAAAGCCGCCCATGAAACGACTGTCACGATCACTAACAATGGTCTTCGGAAGACCATGCAACCTGAAAACATCTCTGAAAAACAACTCCGCTACCTGTGCTCTCGTATACCGTGATGATATAGCAAAGAAGTGCGCATATTTTGTCAATAGATCAACGACTACCCAGATGCAATCCTTGCCCTGCACCGTGGGCAACCCTGTGAGGAAATCCATCGAAATGCTCTCCCATTTTCCCTCCGGAATGGGAAGCGGTTGTAGTAATCCTGCTGGATGGTTCATCTCCCCCTTGTTCCACTAACACACCTCTCACTCCCTAACATGCCAGAGTATGTCCTCCTTGAGGCCTCTCCCTGATGGCCCTGTAGGTCTTAGTGAACCCCTGGTAGCCTGATAGTGGTGAATCATGTGAGGCACGCAGTACCTTCTCCTTGAGCTGAGAGCTCCCAGTCAAGAACATCTTGTCTCTGAAGTATATCACCTCATCCATCACTCTGTACCTATCATCCGTGATCTTTCCATCCAATATCTCGGAGGCAAAACGGTCCTTGGAGTACTCCACCAGTAACTAAGCCCTCCAATCCGTGTCCAAGCTCATCAGAGACAACGCTACCGATCTGCGTGAAAGAGCATCGGCCACCATGTTGTTCTTCCTTTTGACATACTCTATGTCAAAGTCATATGCCTGGATATTGCTGACCCACTTCTGTTGCCTCTCCTGCAACTGCTTCTGCTCTAAAAAGAACCGGAGGCTGTTGTGATCAGTCCTCACCCTAAACCTGTTCCCTGCCAAATACTGCCAAAACTTGGCCAGTGCATGCATGATAGCCAGCACTTCCTTGTCGTATATGGGATACAACCTCTCATGCGGCAATAGCTTCCTACTCTCGAACGCTATGGGGTGGCCCCCTTGCATCAAGATTGTGCCTACCCCCTCTCCAGTTGCATCACACTCCAAGACAAGGGGCTGCACGAAATCTGGCAACACCAAAACCAGACAGCTGCTCATCACCTCCTTGAGCCTGTCAAAGGCCCTCTGCGTTGTGTCCATCCAACTGAATGCCCCATTTTTGGTAAGATTTGTGAGGGATGCAGCAAGCTGGGAAAACCCCTTGACGAACTTCTAGTAGTAGGAGCAGATGCCTACAAACCCCCGAAGCTCAGTCACGTTCCTCGGTTCCAGCCAATCCCTAATGGCCCGGATCTTCTCCTCATGGACTCTCGCTCCGTCCACACCAATGATATGCCCCAAATAGAGCATCTCCGTCAACACAAATTCGCATTTGGAGAGCTTAGCATAAAAATGCTGCTCCTCCAAAATATGCAATACAGCCTCAATGTGTTGTAGGTGCTCCTCCCATGTTCGGTTGTATATCAAGATGTCATCGAAGAATACCAGCACAAATTTCCTCAACTAACCATAGAAGATGTGGTTCATGCAGGACTGGAAAGTGGCTGGTGCTATGGTTAGCCCAAAGGGCATCACCAAAAACTCAAAGTGGTCGTAATAACATCTGAAGGTTGGCTTGGGGACATCCTAGTCCCACACTCGGATCTGATGGTAGCCCGATCTCAAATCAATCTTCGAGAAGAACTTCGACCCCCTCAACTCATCCATTAGCTTATCAATCCGCAGGATGGGGTATCAGTTCTTCATGGTCTTCTTATTCAAAGCCCGATAATCGATGCACATCCTCAGTGTGCCATCCTTCTTCTTCACCAATACAACAGAAGAAGAAAATGGGCTAGTGTTGGGTCGGATGTGTCCCAGCACTAAGAGCTCATGAATAGCTCTCTCAATCTCATCCATGTAGGTTTTGGGATGCCTATAGGGTGTAGTAATCACAACCTGGATGCCCTGCTCCAGCTCAATGGTGTGCTCAAACTCCCGATCTGGTGGTTGCCCTGGCGGTATATCCCCAAAAATTGTAGCATATCTGTCCAGAATTGACTGCACATCTGGGAGAATGGTTTGTCCTGTAGATCCTGCCTCTGAAACACGCTACTCCATTGCCCACTTTATGTCTCCCTTCTAGAAGTCTGCCTCCATGCGGTGTGTTGAAACGGTCTGTGGGGGATAAGTATGCATGCCTCGGATCATCTCATGCTTATCGGTCTTCTTGTCTGTCCACTCCATCTCCAAGGTCTCCCAATCCGTAGTGACCTTCCCCAACGTGATCAACCACTGCACTCCTAGTATCACGTTGGTGTCTGGAATGTCCACCACAAAGAAATGATCCGTCGGAGTGTAAGTCCCCATGGTCACTGCCAATGCCGGTACATATCTAGCACACTGCATAGTTCTGGCACTCGGTACCAGCACTGAGAATCCATCAAAGCTCTTGGTCAATATGCTCCTCCTCTCTACCAACTGTGCATCAATAAAATTGTGGGTAGCCCCACTGTCAACTAGCATTGAAACACGTTGTCCCTGCACGGTACCCCGAACACGTAGTGTCAAATACTTGGGAACCCCTCGCAAAGAAGCAAGAACTCCCCTAGTAGGTGCAAACGTTGCCCCTCCTACTCCTGGTGGTGGAGGTGGTGGATGATCCCCTCTCTGTACTACAGCGCTGCCTCCTGCCTCCATCTCCTCATATGCATCTTCTTCCCCGTCACTGTCGAAGAAGACCTCTATGTAGTGTGCCTTCCCAGCAACACATCGATGTCCCAGTGCCCATGGCTCCTGGCATGTGAAGCATAACTTCTTCTGTCTCAAATCTCTCCGGGTCTCATCGTTCAAAGGCCCCGGCCTAGGTTCCCCCTCGGAGGTGGAACCCTTGTGTCCTTCCCCTTCCACTGGAATGTCGGTCTCTGGGAAAAAGGAGCTCTAGTCATGGGTAGAGCATCCTGCGAGTCCCTGGTCCTCCCAACTGCATCATGAAGTGCAGCAAGACTCATGGATATGACTAACCCACGCAGAGGTTCTGACAACCCATCAATAAACATGTATATCATCCTGGCTGAGGACAAGTCAGGCACCATCACGGAAAGCCTCAAGAACTCGAAAATGTAGGTTTCTGAGTTCTCGATCTATTTGAGCTTGGTCAGCTCAACAAAGTGCACTTCCGGATCCCTTCGGTCAAACCGCTCTACCAGTCTTCGTGTAAACTCTGCATACGTTGTCACGGCCGAGTGACCCAGCGTGGCCATCTCGTGGAACCACGAATCATGGGCCTCCCCTATAGGTGCAGCACTGCCACCTTGATGGCCTCTCCCTCTGCCATCTGATTGAGCTGGAAGTAGATATCCAGCTTCTCCACCCAAGCCTTTGCCAAACATTTTGAGGATCCGTCAAATGTTGGCAAGAAAAACCTGCCCACTGTACGTTGTACATCCCCATCCTGTGTGTACCTGCCCCCTCTGTTCTGGTTACAGGGTCGGTTGTCCTTCTTGAGCTGAACAAAATCATGGAAAGTGAGAGCCTCACCAAACTCTCGCCCATAGGACTGGTACTCAGCAAAATAATACCCCATATGTACCGGCTCCAGTCCCTGAGGTGCTCCTATTCCTGTGCCTATAGCTAGAAATGTGGGCATCGTGGAACGTGGGGGAGTGAGTGATACAACTTGTTGCGCTGTGAGCTGCTCCTGCAAATGGTGGGAAGTGTCGAACCCTTCTCCGATGTGAAAACCCTGTTGAAATTTGGTACCGGAGGACAGGTGGTTCCCTAAGGCTTTGATCTTTGGCCTAGGGAAAAGTGTCCAAAAGAATTTAATTTTTCTCCTAAAGTAACTTTATAATTTTTTATAAAGTTAAATCTAATTTAAAAGTGACTTAAGTGATAAAGTTACTAAAGTGACTTTATAAAGTTATAAAGTGAAATCTAATTTTAAAGTGACTTTAAGTGATAAAGTTACTAGAGTTAAAGTGACTTTAAATAAAGTCAATATAAAATTAGAAAGGGAAAAGTGACTTTGGAAATAAAAGACTAAGTGGGTCTTTATTAAAGTGGGGTGAATTAAAAAATGAAAAGTGAGATTTAAATGAGCATTTAATCTCAGCTCTAGATCTCAATCTATCTCAGCCATTGGATTTAGGGATTCCCCAAAAGTCACTTAGGGTTAGGTTAAAGGAGGAAAAGGAGGAAAAGGTCATTCATTCTTTCATGAGCAGATTGGGAGAAGGAAAGCAAGAGAGCAAGGGAGATTTCTGGGCAGTGAGGAGAAAGAGGCAGCACTTTGGCACACATTCCAAGGCAAACGTTTCAAGAAGACATTTCAACAGACAAGTGCAAAGAGATTTAGTGTAAACACAGTCCGTTTTTTGCACCTGCTTCTCAGGCAGGAGGTCAGAGCAATAAGGTCAAAAGACAAATAGGTCGTATTGAAGAAATTCGACAAACAGTCGCATGCCAGCAAGATTTGGCATGAAATCGAGGCGCCAGTGGTTGTTCCGTACAGCTGAGTTTTGCAGCATTTTTGGCACGTTTTTCGAGGTCCGTACAGCAGCATTTATTGTTGTTTTGGCACAGATTTCAAGGTTGCCGTACAGCTGCATTTATTGCAGATATCTGGGCACGCAAAACGAGAAATCCGTACAGCATTTATTCCTGTTCCTGTTTTGCTGTTTGTGCGTTTTCCGAGGCGGTGGTTAAGCACGGAAAAAGAGATAAGTTGTAAAAGTCTGTTTGCTGATTATTTATTTTGCTGAATATTTCTATCTCTGTAAAAAGCATTTTTCCAGAAATAGAAGGAGCTTTCGAACGTTTTCCCTTCCCTAAGAGTTGTAGGGTTTTTCCAGGGTCACCTTGACCAAAAACACCGAGTTATGATGTGTTGAATGACTGCTTGTTACTGCCGTTATTTTATTTCTGATTTTCAACATTCAAAATTTCCAGAATTTGTGTTTTCAGCAAAATTTATTTTCCAGTTGTTGAATGTATGGATATGGGAAAGGGCATTTAACTATTTTGGAGAAGTAAGGTGAAACTGAAAACCGGGGTGGGAAATAGAAAATTTCTACATGGTATCAGAGGTTGAGTGTTGAAGTGCAGTTTGGGACAGCAAGGAGAAAAATATAGCCTGCTGATTTTTCACTCAGAAAATTCCAGCAAGCTGATTTTTTCACAAACATAATTTTTACCTTTACTACAATGTTGTTATTTTTCACTTTTTTTAGGACAACAGGATGTCTTTGGGATTGAGGGTGGAGGATAATGGATGGGCATACAAATTGGCTGCTGTTTGGAAGGAGAGAATGCAGTATCTTGAGGAGGCGAAGTCTGGGATATTATGGTGCATACCACTCGAACTCGTGAATGCTTCTACCGATGCTACTCGCCTGGCAACATATAATAGAGAATGTCAAGGGTAAGAGACCGATTCTAGACGGAATTCCCTCAAGGACCACCGCATTCTCCTTCAAGAGGAAAGAGAATGTGTCAGTTAGATGTGGCTTGATTACCAAATCTCACTGTGAAAGGGCTCAATGAGAACCGGAAAATGGTCCCGAAGGAGAAGCTGAAAACCATTAAGATGGGTAAGACTGATAGTGCAGCTGGATATCTCACAAAGATTACTAATGTGAGAGATGAGTTGGCAGCAGTTGGAGAGGTCATTCCACCCACTGAGTTGGTGCGGATTGCAGTGAATGGCCTCCCCCGTTCATGGATGAACTTTGCTGATAGGGTTTGTGCACGTGAGACCGTTCCCACATGGGAGAGGTTTTGGGATGATCGTATCTTGACAGAGATCGTGAAAGGTAACTTTTGGGGCAGCAAGTTGAGCAGATGAGGATGTGTAGCATTGTTAGCAGACGCAAGAAAGGCAAAGGGAAGAAGAAGCTCTGGCCAAGCAATGGTGGGGGCAAAGGCAAAGGTAAAGGTAAACAGATAATTACGTATGACTATTCCAAAGTGAAGTGTTGCAGTCTATTGGGTGATGTACACTGAGTGCTTGTGGTCCTGAGAAGAAGAAGAAGAAGGGGAAGAACCAGAAAGTACGGCAGGCCTTCCAGCAGAGGTTGAGGACTGCGTATCGCTTGGACCTAGAGTTTGGGAAGTTCATTGCGTGTGAGTCTTCTAGTGGCCGGGATTATCCGCCAGTGAGGTTCGTAGGAGCATGCATTTCCCCTCGATTAGCGAGCATCTTCGTATCTCGGTATGTGACAATAGCTTCACGCTCACGGCCAGTGGAGTCAGTGAGTACTTCTCACAGCTTTCAGAGAGTGGCACTGATGTAGAGGTAGTACTCGGTGATGACAGAGTTGTTAGAGCAGTCGGTGTGGGAACATTGACATTTCAGAGGGAGTCCAAACCTCCCTTGAAGGTGTCAGATGTTCTTTATGTGCCAGGGATGAGGAAGAACCTCATATCCGTCTCAGCTTTGGAGGACAGAGGATATGAGATACTATTCGGGGGAGGACAGGTGTTGATGTATCCCAGGGGCACTCCAGCTGATTCAGCTAGAGTGATAGGTGTACGCCATGCAAAGGTGTACAAGTTTGCATTTCAGTCCCTTTTGGCATTGAGCAGTAGTACCGACAGCAGAGCTAGCAGTTCTGAGCAGTGTGAGATTTGGCACCGCGGGATGGGGCACATGTATCATGGAGCCTTGAGGACTTTATGGGATCACTACGTGTGCTGCATTTCGCATCGATCACTTTGATACTTGCAGAGCATGTGCGATGGGCAAGTTTTCCAAATCCCCTTTTCCCAGCAGTGACAACAGAGTGACTGGGATACTTGATTTGATTCATTCTGATGTGAGCGGTCTGA
This sequence comes from Pinus albicaulis, assembly GCA_034641835.2. Classification (NCBI taxonomy): domain Eukaryota; kingdom Viridiplantae; phylum Streptophyta; class Pinopsida; order Pinales; family Pinaceae; genus Pinus; species Pinus albicaulis. The sequence goes on along the minus strand of CM076582.1, from coordinate 795,405,412 downwards.
TGTCTCATGTTTCCTTGAGTGGATATGAGTACTATGTTTTATTCATTAATGATCACTCCAGGAGGACCTGGATTTATTTCTTGAAGACCAAGATTCAGGTCTTCAAGCGGTTTCAAGAGTTCAGAGCTCTCGTGGAGACACAGACAGGTTGGAAGATCAAGTCCCTGAGGTCGGAAAATGGAGGAGAGTACACCCTCAGAGAGTTTGTTGAATATTGTGTGGAGGCAGGCATTAGGAGGGAGTTCACTATTCCTTACAACCCCCAGCAAAACGGGGTTGCGGAGAGGAAGACACCATCCATTGAGGGGGTCCACAAAGCCATGTTACATGATCGGGGTTGCCATTGTTTTTGTGGGTGAGGCTCGCAACACAATTGCTTACTTAACACGGAGTCCGCATTGTGCCCTGGGGCAACCTGGGAGGAGGCTTTTTCTGAAGAAGCCCGATAGGGTCATCTTCGTATCTTTGGGTGCATCACATACTCCTACATACCCAAGGAGAAGAGGACCAAACTAGAGCCCACCGCAGAGAAGGGTATCTTTGTGGGCTACAGTGAGACCTCCAAGGCCTTTCGGATTTACATTCCTGCGCAGAGGAAAGTTGTTGTCAGGCGGGATGTAAAGTTCGAGGAAGACAGGGCCTTTAGGAGGTCACGGGAGTTAGAGTATCTGGATCAGCCAGACCCTCAGCAGCAGTTGAGTCAGTCGCAGGGATCCAGTGGGCAGGGATCAGGAGGATCCGGAGGTACATCTATGACGATGTCAGGTCCGTCAGTGGGGAGTGGCTCGCAGAGTCGGAGGGGTGGAGCTATGGGCAGCACGCAGAGCAGTCCACAGAGCAGTTCACTGGGGAGTCCACTGATGGACAGTTCACACGGTACCTCAGCATCTACAGGTTCAGGTGCAGGCAGGAGGACAGCAGACAGACAGTCAGGAGTTCAGGCTCCCGATGTTGAGGAGGAGGAGTTTTATTCTCCGGCGGGAGAAGTGTGCTCAGGGAAGAGGAAGCCCAAGTGGCTTCAGGACACCTTGAGAGATGCCACATCTGTTGCTGAGCCTAAGAGGCCGGTCAGAGAGAGCAGACCACCTGAGAGGTTTTGTAGCTATATGGCAATGGCTACCAGCATCCTTGACTCTGAGCCTTCTAGCTATGAAGAGGCAGCTAGCCAGCAGGTCTGGAGAGAGGCCATGCAGGAGGAGCATTCTTCTATCATGAAGAATGATGTTTGGGAGGTGGTGCCGAGGCCTGAGGGCAAATCCGTGGTTACTTCCAGATGGCTTTACAAGGTAAAGCATGCTGCAGATGGCAGCATTGAGAAATTCAAAGCGAGGTTTGTGGCTAGAGGGTTCTCCCTGGTAGAGGGAGTTGATTATGAGGAGACCTTCGCTCCCGTGGCTCGATATACTTCGATTCGCTCCATTATATCGATAGCAGCAGAGATGGGTTGGAAGATCCACCAGATGGATGTGAAGACCACATTTCTCAATGGCTTCATACAAGAGGAGGTGTACATTGAGTAGCCACAGGGCTTTGAGGTGCATGGGAAGGAGTCCCATGTGTGCAGACTGAAGAAGGCCCTTTATGGCCTGAAGCAAGCTACCAGAGCTTGGTACTCCAGGATAGATACTTACTTGCAGAAGATGGGTTTTACAAAGAGTGAGGTAGATCCGAACCTTTACTATATTGTGATAGGTGAGGAGCCTCTCATTCTGGTGCTGTATGTGGATGACTTGGTCATTACAGGTGCAGAGAGACTCATAGAGCACCGCAAGAGAGATCTTGCGGCGGAGTTTGAGATGAAGGACATCGGCTTGATGCATTACTTTTTGGGTTTGGAGGTGTGGCAGGAGGAGGGGCATTTCTTCCTGGGGCAGGGGAAGTATATTGTGGACATCCTTGGCAAATTCCACATGGAGGATTGTAAACCCATGTCGACACCGATGATCACCAACTGGAAGAAGCTCCATGCTTCGGATTCCGAGTTGGTGGATCCCACATTGTACAGACAACTGATTGGTTCCTTGATGTATTTGGTCAACACTAGGCCAAATATTTGTTTTGCAGTCAACACGATGAGTCAGTTTATGTGTGAGCCTAGGAAGGTTCATTGGGTGGCTGCAAAACACATTTTGCGGTACTTGCAGGGGACAGTGGATTATGGTCTGGACTACAGGCAGGGGGATGGAGTGAGATTGGCAGGTTACACTGATTCTGATTGGGCATGTTGTGCTTCTGATAGGAAGAGCACTTCAGGGTGCTGTTTTGGGTTGGGTTCGGCAGTTGTGTCATGGTTCAGCCGAAAGCAGCAGTCAGTAGCATTGAGTTCAGCGGAAGCAGAGTATATGGCAGCCAGTCCAGCTAGTTGTGAGGCCATCTGGCTTCGCAAGATGTTGTTTGGCTTATTTGGTCAGCCGTTGAGACCTTCAGTGATTTACTGTGATAATCAGAGTTGCATTAAACTCACGGAGAATCCAGTATTTCATGACAGGTCAAAGCATATAGGGATCAAATATCATTTCATCAGAGACTATGTTCAGAAGGGAGCTGTGAAGCTTGAGTATATTCCCACTGATGAGCAGGTTGCAGATATTCTTACCAAAGCCTTACCACGGGCAAGCATGTCTACTTCAGAGACAAGATGGGTGTGGTGAGGAACACCTTCCTCGGTAAGAGGGAGTGTTGAAATTTGGTTACCGGAGGACAGGTGGTTCCCTAAGGCTTTGATCTTTGGCATAGGGAAAAGTGTCCAAAAGAATTTAATTTTTCTCCTAAAGTAACTTTATAATTTTTTATAAAGTTAAATCTAATTTAAAAGTGACTTAAGTGATAAAGTTACTAAAGTGACTTTATAAAGTTATAAAGACAAATCTAATTTTAAAGTGACTTTAAGTGATAAAGTTACTAAAGTTAAAGTGACTTTAAATAAAGTCAATATAAAATTAGAAAGGAAAAAGTGACTTTGGAAATAAAAGACTAAGTGGGTCTTTATTAAAGTGGGGTGAATTAAAAAATGAAAAGTGAGATTAAATGAGCATTTAATCTCAGCCCTAGATCTCAATCTATCTCAGCCATTGGATTTAGGGATTCCCCAAAAGTCACTTAGGGTTAGGTTAAAGGAGGAAAAGGAGGAAAAGGTCATTCATTCTTTCATGAGCAGATTGGGAGAAGGAGAGAGAGAGCAAGGGAGATTTCTGGGCAGTGAGGAGAAGGAGGCAGCAGCTTGGCACACATTCCAAGGCAGCATTTCAGCAAAACATTTCAGCAGACAAGTGCAGCAGATTTAGCAAACAGCAGGCTGATTTTTTGCACGGTTTCCTAGGCAGGGAGGCCGTACAGCAAGGCCGTACAGCAAAGGCTTTCAGAAAAAGAAAAGATTTTCGGCAAAACAACGGTGGCAAATAGTGCTGTTCCGGAATCCGAGTTTTGCAGCATTTTTGGCACGTTTTTCGAGGTCCGTACAGCAGCATTTATTGTTGTTTTGGCACAGATTTCAAGGTTGCCGTACAGCTGCATTTATTGCAGATATCTGGGCACGCAAAACGAGAAATCCGTACAGCATTTATTGTTGTTCCTGTTTTGCTGTTTGTGTGTTTTCCGAGGCGGTGGTTAAGCACGGAAAAGAGATAAGTTGTAAAAGTTTGTTTGCTGATTATTTATTTTGCTGAATATTTCTATCACTGTAAAAAGCATTTTTCCAGAAATAAGAAGGAGCTTTCGAACTGGTTTTCCCCAAGAGTTGTAGGGGGTTTTTCCGGGGTCACCTTGACCAAAAATACTGAGTTATGATGTGTTGAATGACTGTTTGTTACTGCTGTTATTTTATTTCTGCATTTACAGCATTCTGAAAAATTTTCCAGAATTTGTGTTTTCAGCAAAATTTATTTTCCAGTTATTAAATGTATGGATATGGGAAAGGGCATTTAATTATTTTGGAGTAATAAGGTGAAAACTGAAAACCGGGGTGGGAAATAGAATTTTCTACAAACCCCTTGGGGTTTCACGCTGTCTCTGGTCTGTTGTAAACTTTTACCCCATTTCTTCAATCCTTCTCGATAGCTCCTGCACAGACTTTAGGAGGAGTTGCTCGAACTCTCTCTCATCCTTCTCCTCTGCCATTGGTTCTTCCTCCTCTGCGTCCACTACTGGCACATAGTCTCCCTCTCCAAAAGTGGCCTCAAGCCTCCGCTCTTGGTCCTTGTATTTCCTTCCCCGGTAAGTGATATATGGTTTTCTTGCTGGTGTCATAGACAATCTGCTCCACAAGCTGAGCCAAGTCTATGAGCTCTAATACCAGAGTAATATTCTGAATAGAAATAAATAGTAATATAAAGCAACATAAATGAGAATCTACAACAAACAGAGAGACATCACATAAACAATGCAAAATATGGAGAAATGTTGAGCCATTTTATTATATAACTGAAAGATACAATGAGTACAAAGGTGATCAGAATGATGGCGCCTTGGCTTGCACAAGGCAAGCTAGAAATACTCTCATAAATGCTCAAGGAATGGTTGTTGTGTCAAGGACTGTGTAATCTCCAAAATGTTGTTGCTGCTGCTACCGGATTGTTGCTACTGTTGGAATGGGATGGTTCTTTGGGGTTGTTCCTCTGCTCAAAAAAATATGAAACTCTGGGAATGAGCTCTCCTCCAAATACCCAGAAAAGCCCAGAAAGGAATCCCAGAATGGATGACCCCGGAATTTGACCTCCCTTGAGGAATAACGTTATCCCAGTGAAATATGTTGGTCCTGAATGATCCTCTCTAAATGGTGGCCTCCTCTTGTACCAAAATGATGCAATAGTGAAGGGTTGATCCCTTCTCACTATCTCGGGCTTAATCCCCTAATGAATCCTCACTCCTGGAACTGCCTCCTCCAAGAACTGCGTGATCTCTCTCAGGGACTGCGCTGCCCAAGCAAGTGCATAATCCCTGACTGAAGATGTTATGGCTCCCTCATGAAAAACAATGGGTAGAACTCCTCACCTGAGCAGGCACTCAAAGTCCCTCGGGGCTGAGGTTGGGATCCTCACTCGAAGACACTCGGTGTGCTGAAAAACACTTGCAGACTTCGCTCAACAGCAAAAGTGTGCTCAATGTCAAAGATAGAAATCATAGATGCATAATAGAATGAGAGAATGAGGAGCATTTTCCCCTTTTTATGCTTTGAGAGCCTTGCTCTCACCCGGGCCCCACAAGACTGCGTTGTCCCTCTTGGCCCACGTTGTCCCTCTCTCACTGCATTGTCATGGGCCCACGCTACCACTTCCCTCACGTTGCCACTTCATCCTCCTAGGCCCCACACTGGCAAATAACCATATGCTCAAGTGACTTTAGGGAATGTTTATTTCCTAAGTGTAGGCTATGTATCTCTTCACCCACTTTATTAACTGATTTAACTTTATAAAGGTAAACTGGCCAAAAATTATTAATACCAATTAGTTGTTGCTAATTGGGAATATTACAGAGAAGGAGGCCTCATTTAGTAATTGGAGACCAATGTTATCAGAACCGAACCGGTCATCGAACCAAAAAACCTTGTGGACTGGGAACTGGTCAAAACCGAAAAAGAAAAGAAGGGTTTACCAAAAACACACAAAATATTCATACTTTAAAGAAAAAAACAGATATATTCATGTGCATCCATATGAATCCAAACCATTTATCCACCAATATGCAAAAGTTCTCATTTATATAGCAAGTAATAGTGCATATAACCAAAATAGCACGCAACACATCGTTCAACCAAAAATGTTACAAACATCAAGAAGTGGGCTCTAAAAGGCCTTTATAGTCCAAAACAAAATGATAGATCATAGTGTTATACGACAACCTACATGTTAACTTTGGGTTAACATGTTCTTTGCTTATGTTAGTTATTTCATTCAACCATATGCCCATTAAACCATTAGCAATCACATTAAACATTATATGACAGTAACTAACGAAAGAACATAAATGATAAATGTTGAAAGCAAGCCAAGACAAAAGAACACAAGAATATGGCTCAAGCTAAGGAAAAGCCCCATAATGGGGAAAACCCTTGATCAATTCTTCTTATTATTATAATCAAATGTTCAGCATAGAGAGAGAGAGAGTACAATAAAGAGTCAAGATTGACTTGTCAATAGAACATCCAGAGGCACATCCCTTAGATCAATAGATGACCCAATCATAATAGAAATACTGAGGCAGTAATACAGCTGAGGAGGATATGCCATTTTTGTATTAGCCCTTGTTGCTCCAGGTTAGGGCTTGTGACATACAGCCCTTGTAAAGACATCCACAACATCCTACTGTTGCAACTTCCCTTGAAGTCACTATGTCCTCCTCCTAGTGCTTAATCCAACCCATAAACAAAACTGAATACCAACCAACTATCATGAAGAAGGGTATGCAGTTAACCAGAGATTATCAACATCCTTTTAACCCTCAAACTAGCATGATAAATCTTGTGGCTAGCATGAGGTAAACTCCTAGAGATTGCGGCCTAGCAAAGAGAAGGTTTTCACACCACAAAACCCTCCTAATGTCTGCGGTCATCTTCCAGGGTAGCTCGGATCTGAAGTTGGAGGTAAAAGGAGCCTAGAACAGAATTCATACAAGCCCAAACATTCCTTTAGTAGATTTGCCCTCCAGCCTAGGGAACCCAGCTCATAAAGCAACCTAATCAAAACGACAAACAATCCCATCCTTCTTCGTTGGAGCTAACCTTCTATCTGCGACCATTTCAGAGAGATATGTTGTGTGTTATGATGTGAGGGAGCACTTCTATATATACTATTTGATGGGGTCAAGAGACGTGACCATTGAGCATTATGAGCCGACATATAGGTGAGGTCAACCTTAATAATTTGCATGTGAGAAAACAAAAATTCAAAATCGCACTTTCGCTTGTCCAATTGAGACAATATTTATATCGATTTTGGTCCTCTTGAAAAGAGGAATTTAATGCAATAATTATCTTCATCAAATGAGTTGTCCAAAGTGGAATTTGGCCCTAGTTACTAATTTTAATATTCCCTCTTAACTAGGGAGAATTCCACCTACCAATCATCGATCATTATTCCAACCTGTCGTCATGAACCATCGATGAACCTCATCTCTTCTTTGCTCTACTGAACACAGATATGAATAATAAAGAAGAATCAATCGAGAGTGAGTCATAGGACATTGCCACTCTCCACTGACAAATTCCAGTCCACATAACCATCGAACTTGATCCCAAGTGATCAAGTTGAAGAAACATCATACATCCTAGACATAGGGAGTATGGCAATACATGATGCGTTCATCGGTAGTGTTATGGTCCCTATCCACTTTTCCCAACTAACTGGCCATATGAGAGGTACTTCCCATGTGTCCCAGACTACATGGGTAGGATGATGCAAGAACATCAGCAGAGAAAGAATATATCACATCCTATTCACAATCACATGTAAAGAAAGGAAAAACCACATCCTACAAACACATGTCATAACCATACGTAGGGAAAGGATGAACCACATCCTACAAACACATCACAACCATCGTAGAGAAAGGATGAACCACATCCTACATGCATGCACATCACCGAGAGTAGGGAAAGGATGAACCACATCCTACATGCATGCCAACCAGCAATCGTAGGAAGGATCCTACACATGGGGAAATGATGAACCACATCCCACCGACATGTCAACCACAGATCGTAGGGAATTAGCATCCTACAGGTGGGAAAGGATGAACCACGTCCCACCGACATTTCCACAAACAGATGCCCGAATGCATCTCTTACTAGGGTATCCGCAGAAGAAGGTGAACCACTCATCCTGCTCATATGCCATAGGAGAAGGTGAATCACTCATCCTATGCGGAAGGTGAACCACTCACCCTACACACATGTATTCGAATCATAGGGGAAAGTGAACCACTCACCCTATGGTCACTCATAGTTGAAAGAAGTACCCCAGGCCCCCAGGATCTCCCAGAGCTCAATGTTCAACTGAGACCCTCATAGTAGGGTTTTTCCAGGACTCCCAACCTCTCTCTGAAAGAAGTTAAACCTGTCCTTACCATGGGATTTTGAGAGGATGTTGATAACCTGCACATCCATCCTGCAATGATGGAGCTAGATTGCTCCCCATTGAGCCATATCCCAAATAAAGTAGTACCTGATGTCAAGCGGTGGTTTCCAACACATGTTCAAATGACTCACAGAAGAGCTTTCTCAAATGTCTTTGTAATAAGACATGCTAGTTGCTTTATTCATTCAGCCTCAATGGTGTTCCTAGAGCAGCAGATTTCAGTCTTTGATTTATTTATGAAGTAAAGGGGAGGTCCTAAGAGATCCAGCACCTATATGTGCTCTTTCCATTCACCAAACAGTCAATCCAGCAATTCTTAGTAGCATAAATCTTAATGAGCAGTTATCCAATATATGAGGCATAACCATAAGTTGTCTTAAAATCTCCATAGAATGACATATGACTGATTAGGTGTTTATCAAGAACACCAGGGTCCATAAGTTGTCTATATGTGAATCAGTAACTTTCCATCTTATCAGACCTTTAAGTTCATAATCTACGCGAGGTCCTACATCTTGACTTCTAAGAGTCAACTCCTTCTGAATATTGGGAGAGTAACCTTGCATTAATCATAACCATCAAGCCATCTGCACCCTGTTATTGATACATCATACTCAGCTGATATGACTTGCTTTCCATGAAAGCAAGATCATCAAGAGCTCCCTCTGAAGTCTTGTTCTGGAGGGTTATCAAGCACTTCTCTTATGGGAGAAACAGACTTTTAGGCAGCTTCAAAGAGAAATTCTAAAACCTTTCTTCACCCAGGAAGAAGAAATCTGCTCATGAGATTATCTCAATATAACTGTGATCCTTTATTACTAGATGACAGTTATCAGTATATCAACTTGCCCAATATATCTATGAGAAATCAAGATGCTAAAATCGTGCTTAGGTCAAGCACTTTCATCAAGGTACCTTTGTTTGCATGCTGATAGATACAGAGAGATGTTACAAGTTGTTATTTAAGTATGAGGACTTCAAGTGGGCTGCACTCCTTATCATAAGTTGCGCCTGACAGATTCCTGTAGCTTCATAGTAGATGACCTTTAATAAAAATAGATTATCCAAAGTTTACATCTGTCTTGTTCACAACTTCGTTTGTGAACAAGTCTATAACACGGTCATCAACATATCTACTGAGTTTATAATGATATCATACATGAAGCTGGACATAGATGATGCTGAGTTGCATTCGCTGAGATGTCATACATGGGGTAGTGCTACACATAGTAGGACTGATGCTGCATAATAATCTTGCAGACTTGTATCTTTGAAGGTCTGAAGAACATTCCTATTTGAGATGAGGCTTTTCAACAGAAGGAGGATTGATTCTGGAATTTGATGTATGTAATAATTCATTGTCCTGGGTCTTCTAGACTCCTTTTTCTTTATGAATGCAATCAGGAAGATTGTGCTTCTTTCTTTATTTGATTTTGAAGAGGACCAGAGAGATAGATGTCTGAGATCAACTTAGATCAGACTTTTTCATATATCAGAGACTTTCCAAAATATCATGACGACCTTTGGATTGTCATATCAATACTTATTCTAATTCTGACTGATTGTATGTCTGACTGCAAGTCTGATGCCATCCCTACCTCACGCAAAATTCATACATCATCTGACGTAACTAGAAATGCCTGAGGATGAACTACTTGATGCTTGATCTCTCTAACACTGCTTCAGATGATATGCTTTCATTTTAAGATCTGATGCTCTTTGTCTAATTTGAAGATGGATCTTTTACCTTAAACACCCTTATTCGATCTGCAACTCTGATGCCGGAGAACTCATTTGATAAAGTGTTCAGTCAACCATTCTCAAATAGATCAAGGACATGCAACAATGGATATTGTCATATACATATAGTGCCATGAAGATGTATTTCAAGGTCATTGTTAATCACACATACATCAAGGTCAAAGATTGAGGTTATTTTTATACGTAGAGGTTATTGTCATAGTCATATAATGAGATTACTGTGATGAGTTGTAACTCAATGTCCATTCATCATAAGTATGATTACTGTGTATAACTCACTATAACATATGTGTTCATTCTGCGGGCCACAGAAAATATTGTGTGACCTCTATATGGAATATGAGCCAAGACAAGTCACTCCAAAATAAACTATAGAACTAACCACTATGTAATGTCAAAATATACCATCACTGAAATTAGAATACCATATATGCGGTCGCTGTCAAGGTACCTTAATATTGATACCACTGTAGAAATACCATAGAAGAATGACCAAAGATATATTGATGCTTCTGGAGAGACGTAAGTGTGCACGCAATTATTTTGATGTCACTATTGAAAGCCATAAACGAACCACTGTAATATTGCGAGCAAAATTGAGATTTATCTCACTGTAATTTCAATCTACAACATAGAGAGCAATATCCATTGGTGATATGTTGAAACATTACTGCAGTCTATTGACGCCATGTGGTTCATTGCAGATCATAGTGAATCCATGCCATTTGTAATAAGAACAAGTCACTAGGTTCCATAGATCGGCTCTTTATTTCTCTGATCAAACCATATATATATATATATATATATATATATATATATATATATATATATATAGCCTTAGAACTGTGATACAAGATCTCATCTTCTGCAAAATGTATTTTAAACGAAGTGACAGAAATTTGATGATTGTTCTTGTATCTTTGAATAACACGGTGAGAACATACCCGAGGAAGGAATCTCGGCTCCTTTTCTTGGAGGCTTCAGCTTTAAGTCAAGCCTTTGAAATATACCGATGCCATGAGCTTGAGGGGGTCTCGGGCTCCTTTTGTAACTTCATTATGAGACTCCCAACTAGGCCTTAATCAACACGAATTCTTTATCAGAAGGGCTACTCCTGTGAGACCATGAGCTTGGTCACCCACGTATGTATACAATGCTCGGATTTTAGAGGTGGCACAAAATTTGGATTGCTTGAGAAACTCTTTAAATGATGGGACCCTTCATTGACTTTGTCAAGAGTTTGTTCACCCTTTCAAGTGCTCCGAGCTCTGAGGCAGTTCAGAGGATTTGGTAATCTTAGACCTCTTATTATGTGCCCAGAATTGCACTCTTCTAATCATGATATGTGAAACAGGGTTTTGTATTTCACTCTTTATCCACAGAACTGCGGTCTGGTCACTGTGATTAGGCTTGCAGAAGTGCCCAGAATTGTAAGCTCCTTCATCTAGTAACTCGGTCCTGGATAACCTGACTTTTCCTTTGAAATTGAAGCAAATTCATATATCATAAATTAGAAACCTTCATAATTTCATACTGTCTGAACCTTTGAGGAGGAAGGAGGCCAAGAAGACTTGACAGTATTTCTTAGAAATTGTTTTCCCTCTTTCTTGGGCTTATCCTCAACTCTGAAACCATGTTAATTTTGGGTTAACATGTTCTTTGCTTAGGTTAGTTATTTCATTCAACCATGTGCCCATTAAACCATTAGCAATCACATTAAACATTATATGACAGTAACTAACGAAAGAACATAAATGATAAATGTTGAAGACAAGCTAAGAAAGAAGAACACGAGAATATGGCTCAAGCCAGGGAAAAACCCCATAATGGGGAAAACCCTTTATCAATTCTTCTTATTATTATAATCAAATGTTCAGCATAGAGAGAGAGAGAGAGAGACAGTACAATAAAGAGTCAAGATTGACTTGTCAGTAGAACATCCAGAGGCACATTGTTGATTTGTGGTAGCATTTGATGTGCTCTATGTCTCAAAATTTGCAGAAAGGCATAGGCACATGTATTCCAAATAACCTAGAAAGCGTTTTGGGAAATTCCACTCAGATCATGTTTTAGGAAAATAATTAATTATTTTTAATGGGACCCTAAGTCTAAACATAGGAAATTAAAATAATTAATGGATATTAATTAAAACAGAGTGTGAATCTTCTAGAGAAGAAGAAGATCAAGTCAGTTTAATCTTAGCCATTGATTAACGATTTAATCTCGGCCGTTGAAGTGTAAATGAGAAGATTATAAGAAGGACTTGGTGGGGCATTTTGAAAACACATCGAGATGGAGAAAGAATCCAAAGACCGAAATTCTTTAATGAGCAGTGCTCAGGGAGAAGATTGATCGAGAGGATTCTCATAGAGAGGCGCAGGGATAATTTCCAGGTGGAAGAATTCTTGATCTGGAGAGTGCATAGCAGAGGAGGCAATAGAAGCCACAGATAGTTGCGCAAAGCCAGTGACATAGAGGCTACGCTAGGACTGTGCAGCGCTGTAAAGGGAGTTCGTTTTTCTGTTGAGGAGACAACGAAGGGTCAGTGCCTGTTCCCAAAGGGAGTTTCCGGAGGCCAGAAGATCCCAGTTTCTAGCTAGCAGAGAGATCCAGCGCAGAGTCAAAGAGCATCATCAGTTGTGACGTAGAGACTGTGTGGGTGACGTAGTCACTGTACAGAGGCAGCACAGAGCAGCTCATTTCAAGTGCAGGTCAGTGTCGGATTCCCGTGGCAGAGTGAGATTTGTCTCGCGATATTTTGCTTGTCAGATTCGACAATCATAGATTTGTACTCAGAAAATTACTGCACAATATACAAACCCTCAGCTACTGCACCAATTTTCCCAAATTGGGTTTTTCTGGGGACAATTGTCCAAAAATAACGATGTTAATGTGTGTATACTTGTGCTAGTATTTGTCCTTGCATTTTTATTGTGAAGAGTACCATGTATTTTATTTTGATATTTACTGTAGCATACATTAAATAATTTGTTCAGTAAGACAAATAGAAAAAATGTAATCAGTTGCAGCAGTAGGATTCCGAATAGCGGAATTCTCACATGGTATCAGAGATAAGAAAACAGATCCAGAAGAGCCAGTGCTAAACAGAAGAGGGAGGTCAGGAGATTGCGCAGGCAATAAATCAGATTCCCTAAAGGATTGTTCAGTCTAGTCCAAGAGTACAATTTTTTCTAAAAAATCTCTCTTTGAGTGAGTCGACAAAGACAAAGATTTCAAGATCGAAATTTGCTAGTGATAGAGGGAGTTGCGCAGCAGGTTCAGCATAAAGCAGTCTTCAGGAGGGATGCAGTGTTTTGCTGGACTGCAAAAGCGTCAGAATTCGAAGGGAAAATAGCATCGATAAGTATGGAAAATTTAGATGTCTCTGAATTGTCTTCTAGATTGGAAGAAGATTTCGCATGTTTTTCAAGTTCAGTGTCTGCAGGTGTTTGGTACATTGATAGCAGGGCTTCAACTCACATGACTGGAGTACAAGAATATTTCTCGAGCTATCAAGAAGAGCAGATGGACTTCCAGATTACTATGGGAAACAGAACAAAATGCACTCCATCAGGGAGAGGCACCATTGTGTTTCAAACGAAAGCAGGAACCAACATCAGAGGCACTAATGTGCTACATGTGCCAGGGCTAGGAATGAATCTGATTTCAGTTTCCCAGTCACAGGACAAGGGATAAGATGTATACTTCATTAGGAAGAAGGCATACGTCAAGCATCCGAGTTGGAAGAAGAAGAGGCAAATTGGAACTCATAGCAATAGACTATACAGATTGCAGCTCGAGTCTCCAATGGCACTGATAGGCAACAATCTTGATTGCGAGAGAAATCTGAATGAACTATGGCATAGGAGAATGGGACATCTGCACCATGGAGCACTGAGGATGCTCAGAGAGACTGTTACTGGAGTACCAATCCTCAGTACAGAGCATGATGACGTATGCAGAGGATGCGTACTAAGGAAGTACGCTAAGGCATATTTTCCCAGAAGTGATAACCGAGCAGAAGGCATATTAGGATTGATACACTTACATTTGTGGCCCAATGTCCACTAGATCTCTCAGCGATGGCGAATACTTTGTCACCTTCATTGATGATGACTGCAGGAAAACCTGGATCTACTTCCTAAAGACCAGGGATGAGGTCTTTGATCAATTCAGAAAGTTTAAAGCTCTCGTGGAGAACATGACAGGGAAGAAAATAAAGGTGTTGCGCTCAGATAACGGTGGAAAATATATGGACAGAGACTTCACATATTTCTACGCAAAGGAGGGCATCAAGAGAGAGTGGACAGCTCCATACAATCCAGGGCAGAATGGCGTAGCGGAGCGAAAGAACAGAACTATTGTTGGGGCAGCAAAAGCTATGTTATATGACCTGGACTTGCCTAGGTTCTTATGGGTAGAGGCATGTAACACAGCTGTGTATATCCAAAATATAACTCCTCACAGAGCATTGGGGAAGAAAACGCTTGAAGGAGTTTTCACAGGGAGGAGACCGAAAGTAGGTCACCTCCAAATATTTGGAAGTCTGGCATATTGTCACATACCAAATGAGAAGAGAAGTAAACTTGATCAGACTACAAAAAAGGGGTATCTCATAAGATATAGCGAGACCTCAAAAGCATACAAAATCTACATTCCTAGCAGCAGGAAAATTGTAGTGAGATGAGATGCTAAGTTCATGGAAGACAGAGCTTTCAGGAAATCTCGTGAGATGCCAAGAGAGGATCAGTCAGCACAAATTTCTATAGACCAACAACAGCAGGGAGGACAGGAAGGACGACAAACACCAAGATCGAGTACAATGACTAGTACTAGCATTTCCTCAGGAGGAGAAGATTCTGGCAGTTCTTAGCAAATAGAACAGCAGGAACAAGAGGAGGAATTGAGAGAACCTCCTACCACCAGTGGTTAAACTAGTAGGGAGGCACGACAGACACTAAGGGACGCAGAGGAGTTCATTGGAGCTCCCAGAACTGAGAAGAAGCTGCGTAGACAACCTGATAGGTACCAAGCATTGGTAGCACAGACAGAAGAACCCTCCAGTTTTCAGGAAGTCATACAGCACCAAGTATGGGTGGATGCCATGGTAGAAGAGTACATTTCTATCATGACAAATGATGTCTGGGAAGTTGTACCTAGACCTGAGGATGTCAGTTGTAGGATCAATATGGATCTACAAGATCAAGTACGTTGTAGATGGTAGCATGGAGAAGTACGTATGTTGTAGATGGTAGCGTGGAGAAGTACAAGGCCAGGATCGTAGCAAAGGGGTGTGTGCAGAAAGAAGGAATTGATTATGAGGAGACCTTCGCCCCTGTAGCCAAAAACACCTCCATCAGATCTGTTATATCCCTAGCAGCTCAAATGGGATGGGAGATTCACCAAACGAATGTCAAGACAACATTCTTGAATGGGGTGATAGAAGAGGAGGTGTACATAAAACAGCCTGAAGGCTTCGAAACCCATGAGAAGAAAACTCATGTATGCAGATTGAAGAAAGCCTTGTATGGGCTCAAGCAGGCACCCAGAGCTTGGTATGGTCGGATTGATAGCTACTTGCAGCAACTGGGATTCGTCAAGAGTGATGCAAATCCCAATCTCTACCATTTAATGGTGGAGAATGAGCCTCTAATTCTGGTATTATATGTAGATGATTTGTTTCTTACAAGATCATCTAGGCTCATAAAGGACTGCAAGAAGAATCTTGAAGCAGAATTCGACATGAAGGATTTGGGGTTGATGCGTTATTTCCTAGGGTTGGAAGTGTGGCAGAAGAATGGAAAGATCTTCCTAGGGCAAGGAAGATATGCCACAGAAATTCTGAAGAGATTCAGAATGCAGGATTGTCGGTCCATGTCAACGCCTATGATAACCAACTAGAAGAAAATAGATGCATCAAGAGACAAAGAAGTGGACCCTACCTTGTATAGACAGCTCATTGGGCCAATCATCTATCTAGTCAACACCGGGCCAAACATTTGTTTTGTTGTCAACACCCTTAGTCAGTTCATGGTGGAACCAAAAAGGGTACATTGGGCAACAGCTAGGCACATTCTCAGATATGTGCGTGGAACAGTCGGATACGAGTTGAAATACACCCGAGGAGACGATGTCAGAGTGAGCGGGTTTACCGATGCAAATTGGGCAGGAAGCTCAGCGGACCGAAAGAGTATCTCCGGGTACTGTTTCAATGTTGGATCAGGAATGCTCTTCTGGTGCAGCAGGAAGCAAAAGTCAGTAGCACTGAGCTCAGCCGAAGCAGAGTATATGGCAGCCAGCACAGCAACATGCGAAGCCATATGGCTTAGGAAGCTTCTTGTGAGCTTATTCTGGAAGAGGATGGAACCAACTAGTGTTTCCTGTGAGAATCAAAGTTGTATCAAGCTCTCTGAGAATCCAGTATTTCATGATCGGTCCAAACACATAGATATCAGATGTCATTTTATCTGAGACTGTGTTCAGCGTGGGGCAGTACAGCTACAATATGTCCCCACAGGAGATCAGGTAGCATACGTACTCACAAAGGCTCTGGGAAGAGCTAAATTCATTCACTTTAGGGAGAAAATCGGTATGGTTGAGAACCCGTTTCAGTAGCATATGGGTCCTCAGTTACAGCAGTGGGAGATATCATAAAGTTGTAGTGCAATAGCAGTTGGCAGTAGTAAGAAGGGTCAGCAACAGCACAGATGCAGCACCACAGTGTTGATAGGCAGCAGGGTCAGCAACAGCACAGATGCAGCAGCGCAGTGTTGATAGGCAGCGGTATCAGAGATCAACAGCGCAAAGAGAGATGTTGCAGAATCAGAGCAGTACTTTAGATGGTTGTTTTGCTAGAGCACATTCCTCGCTAAGAGGGTGTGTTAATTTGTGGGAGCTTCGGATGTGCTCTAAGTCACAAAATTTGCAAGAAGGCTTAGGCACATGTTTTCCAAAGAACCCGGAAAGCATTTTGGGAAGTTCCACTCATATCATGTTTTATGAAAATAATTAATTATTTTTAATGGGACCCTAAGTCTAAACTTAGGAAATTAAAATAATTAATGGATATTAATTAAAATTGAGTGTGAATCTTCTAGAGAAGACGAAGATCAAGTCAGTTTAATCTTAGCCATTGATTAACGATTTAATCTCAGTGATTGAAGTCTCAACAAAAAGATTATAAGGACTTGGTGGGGCATTTGGAAGACACATCGAGACAAAGAAAGAATCCAGAGATTAAAATACTTTAGTGAGAAGTGCTCAGGGAAAAGATCGATCGAGAGGATTCTCACAAGAGGGGCAGGGATAATTCCAGGTGGAAGATTTATTGATCTGGAGAGTGCATAGCAGAGGAGGCAGTAGAATCCACAAACAGTTGCGCACAGCCAGTGACGTAGAGGCTACTTGGGACTACGCAGAGCTACAAAGGGAGTTCGTTTTTCTGTTAAGGAGACAGCCAAGGGTCAATGCCAGTTCCCGGAAGGAGTTTTCAGAGGCCAGAAGATCCCAGTTTCTAGCCAGCAGAGAGATCCAGAGCAGAGACAGAGAGCAGCATCAATTGTGATGCAGAGACTACGTGGGTGACGCAGTCACTATGCAAAGGCAGCGTAGAGCAGCTCGTTTCAGGTGCAGTTCAGTGTCAGATTCCCGTGGTAGAGTGAGATTTGTCTCACGAGATTTTGCTTGTCAGATTTCTTTGTATGATTTTTCAGATTCGACAATCATAAATTTGTACTCAAAAAATTACTACATAATATACAAACCCTCAACTGTTGCACCTATTTTCCCGCATTAGGTTTTTCCAGAGACAATTGTCCAAAAATAATGGTGTTAATGTGTGTATACTTGTGCTAGTATTTTTCGTTTCATTTTTATTGTGAAGACTACAGTGTATTTTATTTCGATATTTACCGTAGCATATGTTAAATAATTTGTTCAATTAGACAAATAGAAGAAATTTAATCCACTGCTACAGTAGGATTCCGGATAGCGAAATTTTCACACACATCCCTTAGATCTATAGATGACCCAATCATAATAGAAATATTGAGGCAATAATAAGTTGAGGAGGATATGCCATTTCTGTATTAGCCCTTGTTGCTCCAGGTTAGAGCTTGTGACATACAACCCTTGTAAACACATCCACAACATCCTCCTACTCCGGCGTCTCTTGAAGTCACTATGTCCTCCTCCTAGTGCTTAATCCAACCCATAAACAAACCTGAATACCAACCAATTGTCATGAGAAAGGGTTTGCGGTTAACCAGAGATTATGATCATCCTTTTGACCCTCAGATTAGCTTGATAAAGCATGCAGCTAGCATGAGGTAGACTACTAGAGATTGCGTCCTACTAAAGAGAAGGTTTTCACACCACAAAACCCTCCAAATATTTGCGGTCATCTTCCAGGATAGCTCGGATCTGAAGTAGGAGGTAAAAGGAGGCCAAAACAGAATTCATACAAGCCCAAACATTCCTTTAGTAGATTCGACCTCCAACCCAGGGAACCCAACTCACAAAGTAGCCCAATCAAAACGGCTAACAGTCCCATCCTCCTTCCCTGAGCTAACCTTCTATCTGCGGCCATTTCAGAGAGATATGTTGTGTGTTATGATGTGAAGGAGCACTTCTATATATACTATTCGATGGGATCAAGAGACTTGACCATTGGGCTTGATGAGCCGACATATAGGTGAGGCCAACCTTAATAATTTGCATGTGAGAAAACAAAAATTTAAAATCACACTTTCATTTATCCAAATGAGACAATCTTTATATCGAGTTGGTCATCTCGAAAAGAGGAATTGAATGCAATAATTATCTTCATCAAATTAGTTGTCCAATGTAGAATTTGGCTCTAGTTGCTAATTTTAACACTACATACTACAAGCTACCGCTACAGCAAATCAATGATCAAATCATCATCTGATTCCTGATCATCCTCCTCATCCTCATTTGAAGAATGAGTAGCATCCAAGTCTACAATGGGATTATGGCTTGATTCCCCTCGCCCTGAAGCTTCTACAGGTGCTTCTGATATATCTGCCTTTGCATCCTGTGGAGGTGGGTCCAAGTCCAACCAAGAAAGGTCTTCATTGTCAAATGTTGGTGCTTGACTCTTCACAACCCATTCTAATGCTGAATCAAAGTCACCCAAGACAATGTTGCTTGATTCAAGGGTTTTATTCAGCAATTGGTTGCGCCTCAACCTAAGGTTGTACTGAACAAAAACCACGCCATTCAACCGCTTTTGCTCCAAACGGTTCTTCTTAGTGTGTCATTCAACCGCAAAAAACTCTTTGAATTCTCCTCACCGAACTCAACTCAAGAATTGCAAGAGATCCGAATGAATAGTGTGAGTGAAATAGAGGGGGTGGGAGTGTTTAAATAGCTTGGGGGAGGGGGGCGCGGCTAGACTAGCATTAGAAACTAGGAAAAATAAAATTAAAAAAGGAAAAAAATAAAAAACATTTTTCTAATGCCCGGGTCACGTGGCCGCGGGCCTTGCAGACCGGCCAGTTCAGTGACAAAACCGACCGGTTCGGTGACGAAATCGGTCAGTTCGGTACCGAACCGGTCTTTTCCAGTTCAAAGGGTTGGTCGGACCGATTTTGCCCCCAAACTGGTCAGGCCGACCACTTTTTCCAGAACCGATCCGGTTTCGATAACATAGATGGAGACCACTTTATGGCACCCCAACTGGATCTTGGGACCCCACAGAAGATTTTAAGGTAAATTTGAGGGCCAACCCTCAAATTTTGGATCTTACAAGCATCTACACCTTCTTGGACACCTCATCACCCTTGGACATTGCATTTGGAGCACTTATGATGGATGATGTCTATTTTTTAGAGACTACGGATCACACTTGTAGAAAAACTAGGCATGTTTTGACGTTAGCTAACAAGTTGGCTTGTAACCCAAGGTTAATTTGCAATCAAACTTGTTTTAGAGGCTTTGTAAATTAAAATTAGGAGTCCTAATCCTCATATAAATAGAGGATAGGTTCCTCTCATTTGTTCATCATCACTTGTGACATTTTCAACCCTCTTAGAGAAACTCGACCTAGCTGATTTGAGTACTTGAATCTTGTGGAGATCTGATCTATGGTGGATTTTTTCTAATGAAGCTATTTCTTGGCTATGGAGATGTTATTTTGGAGCAATAAAGGACTTGTTTGTGCATTCTATTTTGTAAGTGTAACTTGTATTTGATAAATCTTTGTTATTTTTTGCTATTGTATGAAATGGTTGATTATCTAGGATTTCTATGTGCAAATTTATGGTTGGAAATGTTGAAAAGTAACTAGGTTCGGTTTTCATAATGACATGTGTAATTGTGATTTTATGTAATTGATGAAAAGAAGAAAAATAAAATTATTATTGTAATGCTTGTCTCATGGGTTTCATGAGCAAGAAATTTTATTTTTTGTATGACTCCCATTGTGAGTCCTTAGGATTTGTCAGAAATTCTAATTGAGTCAATGTCATGTATGAAGGACCCTTCTTGGGCATGTTGCACCTTGTATGAGTCATTTATTAAGTGTGTAATCCCTCCAAAACCAAGCACGATACCTTTCCTTGAAGTCGGCTACGAAATGGAGCATATACTAGGAAACAACTATTTATTGGCTCCATTCTAGACACAGAATTTCAGTGATCAAGTCTACAGTGCAGAGGTACAGAAAAACAGTGTGAAGGTTCAGCAAATCAATGCGAAGGTGATTAAGAAAGAGTCTACGGATTAGCGAAGGGAGAAGGAAGATCAACGAAGGTCTAATCTTCAAGTCTTAGATCCATTTTTGGGGTATTGTAGATGTCATATATGCGAAGAAAGGAGTAACCAACTGTTGCAGCAAAACCGAGTTTCAGAAGCAACTAGATAAGTCATAACGAAGGCCAAGTTGCCAAAGAAGTGTCCTCCACCTTAAGCGAAGGAAATCCAAGGCTGTCATCTACATGTGCAAGGGTTCTAATTTAGTGTTAAAATGTTGCAGGCCTGAAAAAGAGGAAAGGAAGCCAAGATCTTAAAGGAAGTCAAAGCAAAAGTAAGGAGCAGGCTGTTGACCATCATTGATTCAAGGAGGCAATAAAGGAAACTTGGTGTCTTGGTTTTGGAAAGGTCTAATAGGTCAAGGGTCTTGGTCTTGGTATTCATCATTTGAAATCTCTATAAGAAGAATTTGTTCGGGTTTTCCTCTCAAATAGTGAGAGGTTTTGGCCCTGGATGATAGCCTATATTTTGTGTCTCTTGTCTCCTTATGGTTTGTGCATTAGTGGTTGGTTGATGAAGAGGAACACCAATAACCTAAGATAAAAGAAGATCCTAATCTAAAGAAGTAGAAAGCTCTCACAAGCAGTTACTAATAGAAGGGAAATCACTTAACCTTGATGCCCTAGATTTCTCAACATGGTTTCGAAGCTAAGGTTACTAAGACAAGGAAGGGCATCTTATCAAGGGAAACACGAGGATCAGACCTCAAGGAAGGCATCAAAGCAAATATCATCTTGAAGTCAAAGGAAGCATCACAACCCTAGATCAAAGAAGTATTGGGATCATCATCAACCCAAGAAGGCCAAAACCCTACATCTACTCGAGTTGAAGAGATTTTAAAGACTATTCATCCAAAGGAAGTTATATCAAAATTCAATGTCATCAAGACTCTCTCTCATTGAAGCAAGTTCCTTACCATTGAAGACGTCACCAAGAAGTCATCATTGATCCTCATCAACAAGACTTCACCATCAAAAGGGATCTCCCTCTCTGTGAGATCAAGGATCATTATTGAAGAAAAATATCATCAACAAAGAGAATTTTTTTATTATCTATACCATCATCAACATCAAGGAAGCAGCAAGGAGAAAGGAGCATCCTATCAAGTAAGTATATGACCTTATCTGAATCTATCAAAATGTATTTTTACAAGGAAAGCAACAAATTGGTTGGGGCTTCAAACTATCTTGCATGGAAGAAAAGGACAGATCTGAATCTCATTGAAAATGAGGTTATGGAACATGTCAAAAGATCTATCACAAAACCAGGAGAGGAAGATGCTCAAGCGCTTGCCAAGTATATGAATGGGGAAGTTAGGGCTCAAAGGATTCTCATAGAATCCATCAAGGATCCCCTAATCCCATATGTATCTAAACTCAAAACTTCAAAAGAAATCTATGACAAGCTAGTAGAGTCATATTTCGTAAGCACTGTTGGAGAAGTCATCTCATTAAGGCAAGAACTCTACAAGCTGAAAATGTCTAGGGAAGATGGAATAGCCTCATACTTTATGAGGATATCTACGATCCGAGATCAACTACAAGAACTGGGAGAAGTCATGTCTGATAGTGAAATGACTACAGTGGCATTAAATGCACTATCGCAGAAGTGGGGTAACTTTACTTCAAGTATTTATGGGAAGAAAGACTCTACTCCATTCCATGATCTATGGTCACTATGCAAGATTGACGAATCTAGACTAAAGGCCAAATTTGATGTGGGAGCAGGTGAGAAAAATCAAGCTTATGTTGCAATGACAAGAGAAAAGGGACAATTTGGAAAGTTTGGTCCTCAGAAAAAGAAAAAGAACATGGTTAAAATCCAATGCTATGGAAGTTAAGAATATGGACACTACAAAAGAGACAGTCCTAAGATCAAGAAGGACAATAACAAAAGAAGAAGAGAAGAAGCTCATATCACCGAAGAAGTGGAGGAAGTTGAAAAGAAGAAATCCAAGAAGGAGGAAGTAATAGATCTCGACTATTGAGATAGTCTTCCTCACCTAAGTTCTTTTCAAGTTCCTAAGTCTTTTGTTGTAAGATATATCTATCATGATTCACTAAATGGGATGCATCAAGGCATCATGGAAGCATTGAAAGCAAGAGCTCAGGACATCATCATAGAAAAGCACAAAAGATGGTTAGAATCTATGGAAGTCAAGGATATAGTTCTTGGGAATCTCATTGGGAACATAAGTGGCAAGGTCATCTAGTACAGGGTTCATCATACATCTGTCAAAAGGAAACATCTGTTGATGGGGATACTTTAGGTCCTCAAGATTCTCTAATGGAATCTTCATTGAAAGGTTCACTGATCATGAGGAAAAGCAAGTGTTTCATCAAGAATTCCAATCTTGTGTAATTCATGAGATGATGTTATGATGACATAAAAATGAAGCAGTTCAAGGGATTCAATCAAGTAAGTGGTTGCAGGAAGTCTAGACGACCCAAAGGAAAAATGAGGTATGTATGCTTACATTTGATATTGTGGAAGTAACATCATATGGTTGCAGGTAACATGGATCAATGCTCTATCTTGAGAGCATGATCAAAATTAAGGATCTCCTCCCTCAAAGGAATGCAGGAATGCATGGGTCACATATTCACTAGATGAAATCAACATAAAATGTCCTCATATGAAGTATGACGTGGTTGACTACAATTGAGGAACTCTAATTGGAAGCTCATGGGAATGTAATGTGCGAAGAAAGGAAGGAAGAGATAATGGAATATGCAACCATGGTAAAGGTAATCAACATTTGAAAGACCAAGAAGATTTGACTAGGATATCTCCATGGAAGATATGAAGACTCTGATGAAGTCTGAAAAGGAAAGAGCCCCTTGACAATATATATATATATATATATATATATATATATATCTTTGGGAGATGTGTCGATATGTATGTAGGATGTTGATGCAAACTAGAAGATGTCATGATGAAATACCATCACAAAGGTAATGTTGATTTTTAATATTCATTCCTTGATTTTTTTTATATATGGATGGGTTTATGCAAAGTTGCCAAGGGAAGATCTATGGATGTCTTCCACCACCGATGCACATGTAATAGAATGTAAAGATCCTTAAGTAAACATGGCATGAAGAAAGCAGCATGGTATGAAGGAAGGCCAGATATGGATTGATGGATCACTTTCCAATGAAGACATGGCTCACTCATGGATGAAAGTGATGGATGGTCGGTGCCCTATGTAGAAGTCCCAAACATGAAGACTCCTAAATAATGAAAAGAAGTTCATGACATTGTGAGGAGGAGATCTTCAAACAGTTGGTTGTCCCATCATCTCCACCTAAGGAGTTGTTGTAGGTCCCTAATTAAGAGGGAGCCTGGAAGCAAGTTTCTTACTTGGAAATTCCTAAGTCAAGAGGGAACTTAGGTATATTCCTTTTGTAGGAATGAGTACATTCCTTTATTGGAATAGATATGTCCTCCTTAATTAAAAAGGAGACATAAACACGTCATTCTTGTCTTCACTTGGGAAGACAGAATGGAGAATTGGGTAAACATCTGGCATTTGATGCTCTTTGAGGATGTATTAGGGCATCCAAGATAAGAGTAGTCGTTGAGGACCGATATTCTTTGAGGACTGGGAATGCAAGATAAGAATAGTCCTAGTGGAACAAATGCTGAGAACCCGGGTGGGGTATGTTCTGAGAGAGACAATGATGAGGGTGTCTATACATCATTGGTCTCGCCAGCATTGTGCTCTGATCTTGTGGAGAGATAGAGTTGTTAGTCACAGCCTTGCTATGTGACAATGTGGGTTGATATGATGCTATACAAATGGGTTAACAATCTGACTCTTCTTATGAGAAATTCTTCAGATTGAGAATGACCAAGTACCATTATGAATACCTCCCTAGTTAAGAGAGAGTGTTGAAAAGTAACTAGGTTCGGTCTTCATAATGACATGTGTAATTGTGATTTTATGTAATTGATGAAAAGACGGAAAATAAAGTTATTATTGTAATGTCTCATGGGTTTCATGAGCAAGAAATTTTATTTTTAGTATGACTCCCATTGTGAGTCCTTAAGATTCGTCATAAAGTCTAATTGAGTCAATGTCATGTATGAAGGACCCTTCTTGGGCATGTTACATCTTGTATGAGAAATTTATTAAGTGTGTAAGCCCTCCAAAACCAAGCACGAAACCTCTCCTTGAAGTCTGCTACGAAATGGAGTATATAACCTGCATAAAGGACATGTCAGCTCTCCTGCACTCATGTCAGTTCATTATGCTAGGAAACAACTATTTATTGGCAGCTCAGATTCCATTCTAGACACAGAATTTTGGTGATCAAGTCTGCAGTGCGGAGGTATAGAAAAACAATGTGAAGGTTCAGCAGATCAATGTGAAGGTGATTAAGAAAGAGTCTAAGGCTTAGCGAAGGGAGAAGGAAGATCAACGAAGGTCTAATCTTCAAGTCTTAGGTCTATTTTGGGGCATTGTAGTTGTCACATATGCGAAGAAAGGAGTAACCAACTGTTGCAACAAGACCGAGTTTCAAAAGCAAATAGATAAGTCATAAGGAAGGTCGAGCTGCCAAAGAAGTGTCCTCCACCTTAAGCAAAGGAAATCTGAGACTGTCATCTACACATGCAAGGGTTCTAATTTAAGGTTGAAATGTTGCAAGCCTAAAACAGAGGAAAGGAAGTCAAAGCAAAAGTAAGGAGCAAGCAGTTGACCATCGTTGATTCAAGAAGGCAATAAAGGAAACTTGGTCTCTTGGTTTTGGAAAGG
Source organism: Pinus albicaulis (assembly GCA_034641835.2). NCBI lineage: Eukaryota > Viridiplantae > Streptophyta > Pinopsida > Pinales > Pinaceae > Pinus > Pinus albicaulis. Next base: position 795,380,047 of record CM076582.1, on the reverse strand, counting down.
TCTAATAGGTCAAGGGTCTTGGTCTTGGTATTAGTCAATTGGAATCTCTATAAGAAGAATTTGTTCGGGTTTTCCTCTCAAAGAGTGAGAGGTTTTGGCCCTGGCTAATAGCCTATATTTTGTGTCTCTTGTCTCCTTATGGTTTATGCATTAGTGTTTGTTTGATGAATAAGAACACTAATAACCTAAGATAAAAGAAGATCCTAATCTAAAGAAGTAAAAAGCTCTCACAAGCAGTTACTAATAGAAGAGAAATCACTTAACCTTGATGCCCTAGATTTCTCAACATGAAATTATTCTATGAACTCTTTATGATATTATTGCATGTGTTACCCAGTTATAGAATGTGAATGACAATCCGATGGGTGAACCTTTAAACTAGCTCTCCCCATTCACTTTTCTCCCTCACAAATGTGATATTTAGGGTTTGAAACCTAGGGTTTCTTATTCCCCTACTACTTTGCTAAGGTTTAGCAATCATTAACATCCCCTAGACTCCATCACCCAAGGTCAAGGTGCTAACCTATCTGTTACATGGTTGATCATCTTAAAACCTATCTTAAATTTCAATCTTCTCCTCCTTAACATCATTTTTGGCCTCTTAAGGTAAGCCACTAGCTAGGGCTAGGGTTCTTTCTTCAACTAGGTTTGAAACGTTCTTGTTGAAAAGTGTAACTAGCATAGGTCTTCATAGTGACTATGTAATAATGTATTTATGTAAAGAAGAAGACAAAGATAATAAAATGTATTTTTGGTGTACTTGCTTCATGGGTTTCATGAGCAAGATTTTTATTATAGGTCAATAGACTTCTTCTTGATGTCTATTAGGGTTGTCTTCTAGTTACAAGTGTAATTAAGTGTCATATGAAGTGGTTAGAGAATGCTCCAAGACTTTGTCATAAATCTGTGGAAGAATAGCTTAAGTCAGCCCTCATTCAACGCTGGAAGAGAAGCTCAAGATGTTGTGATCTAGTCGGCCTTCAAACGGCAAGTAAAGTCGGCCTACAAGTATAATGGATGGTCGGCCTAAAACAAGAAGATACCTTTGTGTATATTGAGTGACCTATAGTCATTTGGAGATATCAATTTTAACTTTTCGAACGGCTCTGAAGAAAATTGCGGATAGCTCTAAGGTAACAAGAGCGTGAAGAAGTTTGTTATAATGCAAGTCAAAGGCGGTGTTGAAGTTCAAGGTGCGGATCTATTTTGGATATTTTTTTTTTTGAAATTGTGGATGCGGATTAATGAGAAGAGGTTGCGGACTAAAGTGCAGTCAAACCTGTGATGCAAACAACTGCAATCCAAGCGGAATAAAGTCGGTGCCTTGTGCATTATAAGGATTGTGACCAGTCTAAAGAGGAGGATCATTCAGATGTTATTCTGCATGGTAATAAGGTTGATAAGCAGTGCAAACGTTATGATAAGAAAACTCTAAATTGCAATGCGAGAAAAAGAGGAAGGAAAATCTGTGATTTACCTTCCTATTCACAGTTTATAAAAGAAAGAAATATATCTCCAGTAAATAAAGATTCAAGGATATGTGAAGCAAAAGATAAGATCTTGAATGATCTTAACTGAATAAACAAGAAGAAGTGTTTGAAGATGAACTCAGAGACCGAGTTCTCTAGTGTTGGTGCAAGACAGTGCAGGTTGGTGCAGAAAAGAAGGATCGACATTGGAGGTCGACAAAGAAGTCGTGACAAGGTCTTGGAAGCATTCATAGGTCAAGGGTCTGAGTCTTGGTTATGGTACTTGTCATCTAAAAGTCTATAAGAAGAATATCTCATGGGTTTTCCTCTCCAAGAGGGAGAGGTTTTGCCCTGGCTTGAAGAGCCTAAATTTGTGTCTCTTGTATTTTGGTAACTGACTTGATGAAAGACTAAATAAACTAAGAAGAGAAGACATAAGTAAATTAAGTAAGCTCACAAGTAATTATCAAGAAGAGAATTTGAATTAATCTCCGGCCCTACAAATTCTCAACATGGAATCAGTGCTAAGGTGCTAAACACGAGGGCTACTTGACAAGAAGACACTCCAAAGATCAAAGTTTGGGTGAAAAGTCAAATCAGTCTGCAAGGAAGAATCTCAAGCTATCTCAAGAAAGATCTTCATCTCATTCAAAGGATCAACTCATCAAGAAAAATAATCTTTGCCATCAAAGATTTATATTCAAAAACATTGTTGGAAGAAACATCATCTTTTGAAGATATCCTTTATCATCAAGGATCCAAAAACACCTACATTGGAGATTTCAATCTTAGAAGAAGCTCCTGACTTCATCTTCATCATCATCAAGGAAGTTGCAACTCACTCTACTCAAGTAAGTATCTATGACCTTACTTAAATCTTTCCATATGACTTATTGTAAAGAGAACAAAAAATTGGTTAGGTCATCAAACTTTAGGGCATCAAAGAAGAGGACAGACTTGAATTTAATTGAAGACGAAGTTATGGATTACATCAAATGATCTACAATTCAACCCTCAAAAGAAGATGCTCCAACTCATGCCAAGTACATGAAAGGAGAAATCAGAGCCCAAAGGATTCTCATAGAATCCATTAAGGACTCACTCATTCCCTATGTATCAAAACTAAAATATGCAAAAGAAATATATGAGAAACTGGTGGAGCTATTCTCTGTGAGTACTACAAGAGAAGCAATCTCTCTAAGACAAGAACTATACAAGATGAAATTGTCAAGAGAAAAAGGAATCACTTCATAATTTATGAGGATTTCTGAAATGAGAGACCAACTGCAGGAACTAGGAGAAGTAATGTCTGACACTAAGATGACTATAGTGTTGTTGAATGCTCTACCAGAAGAATGGGGAAGTTTCACTTCAAGTTTATACAAGAAGAAAGAAGCAACACCATTCCATGATTTATGGTCTCTATGTAAAATAGAGGAAACAAGATTGAAAGCCAAAGTTGATATAGGATCAAGTGAAGGGAATCAAGCCTTTGCAGCCATATCCAGGAAGAAAGGAAGAAAGAAAAATTTGGTCCTCGGAATAAAAGAAGAAATATGGACAAAGTTCGATGCTTTGGATGTAATGAACTTGGGCATTATAAAAGAGATTGTCCTAAATCTAGAATGGACAAGAGGAAAAAGGAAGAAGCCCATGTCATAGATGAAAGGGAAGAACCTGATGCAAAGAAATCAAAGAAAGAAGAAGCGAGGGATCTCTACTATGATTGAAATCATCTTCTTCTTTAAGTGATCTCTGTTGGTTGTAAAATAGTATGATAGGAAGCAATGTATATTATAGCATCATGATAAAAGAATGATAGGAGCTCTTGGTGAAACAACTCCTCGAAAACCTCGCTAATAACAATATTGATGGAAGGTAGTCATCAAAATCAAGGGTCATCATGGAAACTGGTGCTGACATTTTCTAATGGAGTTCTCTATGAATTCACAAATTAGAAAGAAAGCAGAATGGTTTCATCAAGAATTCTATGCTACAAAATTATGGGATGTGATGACATATTGATGAAGCAGGTCAAGGGAATGAAGCTCATCATTCTAGTCAAATTGCTACAGGATGACTCAAAGTAAAAAGGTATGAGGAATATATATTTATATGCTGACACTGGACGTTGTGTAGTCATGTCATATGGTTGCAGATAATAAACTTTAGAAGTATGATCTCTCACAGTGCACAGAGAGATGAAATCAACATAATATATCCTCATATGGAATATGAGGTGGTTGTATATGAACAAGGAACTGGAAATTGGAAGTTCCTGGGAATGAAGATGTGCAAAAAGGAAGAAATCATGAAGTGCAACCATGACAAGAGGCAGTTATCATCCGGAAGCCAAGAAGATGCGACTAGAATATCACATGGGAGGATATGTAGACTCTGATAGTAATCTGGTAAACAAGAAGACCCTTGACAGAACATATCATTAGGAGATGTGCCAATCTGAATAAAGGATGTCGATGCCTACAGGAAGATGCCATGCTGAAAGATCATCGCTAAGGTAACTTTTGATTTAAAAGTTCATATGTATATGTTTATCTGGATGAATTTATGCAGGGTGGCCAATCATGTGAAAGGATGTAAGATCCTTGGAGATGGTTCGAAAGAAAGCAGCATGGCATAAAAGTGGACCAGATAAGGAAGTCTGATGAATTGCTTTCTGATAACTAACATGACTCATGGATGAAAGTGATGGATGATCTATGTCCTATGAAGCCAAAGGTTGAAGATTCCTCAATATCGAAATCCATGACATCGACGGGAGGAATTCTTCATGAGCAGCTGGGTGTCTCACCATTGTTGTTGCTGGTCCCTGGTTGAGAGGGAGCCTGGTGGTAAGTTTCTTACTTGGAAGAAACTTGGTAATTCCTCAGAATGAGCTTAGGAACATTCTTTGTATAGGAATGACTACATTCCCTTGTGGAATAGGTCCTCCCTAGCTGAGAGGGAGAGATAGACACATCATTCTGGTCTTCAATTGGGAAGACAGAGTGGAGGATTGGGTAATCATCTGGCATCCGATACTCTTTGAGAATGAGATAGGGAATTCAGGATAAGAGTAGTCGTGGACCGATATTCTTTGAGGGCTAGCTACCCAAGAGAAGAATAGTCCAAGAAGGTCATACTTTGGGAACACCTGGGTGGAGTATGTACCTTGGAGAGACAATGACTATGGTGTCTATAAGTCATGTGTCTCGCCAACATTGTAGCCCATTGTCCTGTTGAGAGATGGGGTTGTTAGTCAAGGCCTTGCACTAGGACAATGCTAGTCCATATGATGCTACACAGATGTGATTACCAATCTGATTCTTCTTATGAGATTCTTCAGTTTGAAAGTGACCATGTACCTGTATGAATGCCTCCCTAGTTAAGAGGGAGTGTTGAAAAGTGTAACTAGGATCGGTCTTCATAGTGACTATATAATTATGTATTTATGTAAAGAAGAAGACAAAGATAATAAAATGTATTTTTGGTGTACTTGCTTCATGGGTTTCATGAGCAATATTTTTATTATAGGTCAATGGACTTCTTGATGTCTATTAGTGTTGTCTTCTAGTTATAAGTGTAATTAAGTGTCATATGAAGTGGCTAGAGAATGCTCCAAGACCATGTCATAAATCTATGGAAGAATGGCTTAAGTCAACACTCGTTCAATGCTGGAAGAGAAGCTCAAGATGTTGTGATCTAGTCGGCCTTCAAACAACAAGTAAAGTCGGCCTACAAGCATAATGGATGGTCAGCCTAAAACAAGAAGTTACCATTGTATATATTGAGTGACCTGCAACCATTTGGAGATATCAATTTTCAGACAACTCTGAAGAAAATTGCGGATAGCTCTGAGGTAACAAGAGCATGAAGAAGTCTGTTATAAATGCAAGTCAAAGGCAGTGTTGAAGTTCAAGGTGCGGATCAGTTTTTAGGTATTATTTGTTTTGAAATTGTGGATGCGGATTAATGAGAAGAGGCTACGGACTAAAGTGCAATCAAACCTCTGATGTAAACAACTACAATCCAAGCAAAATAAAGTCTGTGCCTTGTGCGTTATAAGGATTGTGACCAGTCTAAAGAGGAGGATCATTTAGATGTTATTCTACATGGTAATAAGGTTGATAAGCAGTCCAAATGTTATGATAAGAAAACTCTAAATTGCAATGTGAGAAAAAGAGGAAGGTTCCTATTCACAGTTTATAAAAGAAAGTAATATATCTCCAGTAAATAAAGATTCAAGGATATGTGAAGCAAAAGATAAGATCTCGAATGATCTTAACTGAATAAACAAGAAGAAGCATTTGAAGATGAACTCAGGACTGAGTTCTCTAGTGTTGGTACACGACAGTGCAGGTTGGTGCAGAAAAGAAGGATCAGTATTGGAGGTCGACAAAGAAGTAGTGACAAGCTGTTGGAAGCATTCATAAGTCAAGGGTCTGAGTCTTGGTCATAGTACTTGTTGTTAATGTGAATTCTAATCGCAAGCGTATGAAAAAAGCTCACTTTAGCTGTGCATAACAAACAACCCTAACATTAAAGATGGCTACCAATTTCTTTGGATCTGCAGATAGTTGACCAAGACAAATGCTACAAAATCCAGATCTATGCAGTTAAAGACATTAAGCAGTAAAGAAAAGCAAGAGTTGCTCCATGCATCCAGTAGACAAGACAAGAATATTTTTAAAGAATTTTGTATTTATGACACCTAGGAAGGGAACATAGAAAGATGTTACCAATCCCCCTCAATGGGATGGGTTCTTGTATGTCCTCAGCGATTCAGATCTAAGATCTCTCTCTCTTGATGGTGTAGAAAACCCAAACAAAAATGGAACTCAAAGGGAGCTCACAAGCAAAAAGATAGAAAAATATAACAATGATGGAGGATCAAAGTCAGACCAAAAGTATAGATCCAGAGTGATCTTTAGGCAACAAAAGATAGTGAGTGAATGGAAAAACCCTTCTATTTATAACAAAATATTGAGTTAGTCTAGATATTGGTGCATAATTAAAATATTATTAACCAAATCTAGATCCAACTTTTATGGAATATTTTATTATATTTGTTGGAGGAAAAAAGAATTTGAATTTGGTCAAATCTCTTTATTTGTAAATAATAAATAAATAAATGATTTATTTATTATTTTAAGAATGTGGTTGAGTAATAATTAAATAAATAGTGATTTATTCAATTATTTATAAATGATTTAGTCAAATTTAACAAGGAATATTATTTAAATAATGTTTTAAATAATTATTCGTAGAAAATAATAAGATAAATAATGATTTATCTAATAATTTTCCTGTTTTGGGTTAAATATGATCAGGAATATTAATTAAACTGTTGTTTAACTAATTATCCCTTGGGGAAAATCAAACAAATAAAGATTTATTCAATTATTCCTCGTGGGGTTTCTTGTTTAGACCATAAACAACTTAATAAATTAAGGAATACTAAGTTATTTTTCATAGTGAAAGCAATTTTACTTAGGGTAAAATTGGCCTTACATGGTGTACTTTGGTCCATCTAATAGTAACAGGTTAGATGACCAAAAATTGGTGTAACAGATTACCCCCAGCATGCGAGCGTTAGGAGCTAATCGTATCACTGAAGTACGTTGTAAGAACTCAATCACCAGACACCGAAGGGGAAGTCAGAGAAAGAGAAATATAAGATAGACTAAAGCGCTAGAGGACAAGACCCTGAGGAGGCGAGACTTACAGGTGCGACAAGTCTCTTTTATGAGTGAGCACCTATTCTACAAGAGGCGGGGGAGGCATACCTATGCCCGTCGAGATAACAAAGTACAAAGAATAATGCGTCCAGTAAACAAGGGACTGAACTATATAGTACATGCTAGCATAAACATGGGCCAAATAAAAACATTATAATGGATCCCACATACATACTATGTCTGGGATAACAGTGAGGACTTATACAATAATATCTGAGTACATGAGATATAAGTACAACCAAAGAGGCCCTGTAAAACAGGAGAGGGCTCTGAAAATCTGAATGATATATGCAAACTAAAGAGGCGTTGCAGACAGTTGAGGCCGAAACATCAAATCTATAGAGCTTCATCGAAGGTTGTAATAGAGAGGTCATTCGGGCATGTGGGGGGCTACCTGAAGGGCCACCCCCTTATGAGGTCTGAAACATCTCACACATGCTCGAGAATCACCGGTACAATCTACTGCATCACTGAACCATCAAGTATACGAATCTCGATCATGCTGTAAGGAGCTGAAGCTGAGAAACAATCAAGTCAAAGGGCAATAAAGAGTCCCTTTGCCTGAGAAGTTGGAACCAAGGTACACCGCCCTCTAGACTTGTCTTCTGGAATGAATGAGCTGATGTCGACAAAAAGAGGTATGCCATAAGTTAGGCAATAAGGGGTCCTCAACTAAGGCACGAGAGATAATAGTAGAGCAACTGATAGACTGACACCAGGGATGATGGTGAAATGGGGGTACTGAATAGCAGGCTAATGACTTCCCTTGTTAGAGCATGAAGGGCATGGATGACCTGGCAGCGACTGACACAATATCAAAGGGGATAGGGGATAGTATGATTGAAGGCCAAAGTGTGTGACACGAGAAAGAGACAAAGAAATGAAGGATGGAGGACTATGACAAGATACAAAGGGACTCGGGATAGACTCCATGAATGCGATGATGACTCAACTCAGATGCTCTAAACAAGGGCGACTCGATGGTGCTGCCACACGGAATAGGCTCAGTGGGGACCATAAAAACATGAGTACAAGGTGGGTACTCATGATGAAAATCAACACGAGCGTGGACAAGTATGAAGGCTAAGTGGTGCCCCAAGCACAAATGTTGCAAGTGAAGAAATTCGATTTTGAGGAGTGGTGAAGTGACCCTTCTTGGAAAAAATGTGTCCAGGTGAAGTATCAAATCACAAAATAACTAACAGATACCCATTTTAGAGCTCGATGAGAGCTTTCCAACGATATAGACAGTTTGTCAAACTGAGCTACGGTTTGGCCGCAGCGGGCGAAAGAAAAAACTAGGGTTTCTCTTTTAATAAGGCATTTTCCCTCCAAATTTAGTCATTTGCAAGTGTAGCTGTGGTGAATGTAGAGAGGAGAAAAGGCCCTAAATCTTGCGGCGATCGTGGCAGACAAACCGACTGTTGGAATCGAGATCGGTCAGTTGCAGGGAAGAGGCCTAACCCTACTCTTTCATTTCAGTGGATTGAAAGTTCAGTTTAGGTGCCCAGAGCTCAGGAACAGACCAGGTCGCACTTTTTAGGGTTTGTTCTGCAACCTGGGTAGAAGGTAATGGGCAAAAAACTGCGACCTGTACCAGGAAATGACCTGAAAAGTGCTACCTGTCAGAGAAAGGGGGTTTCAGTGTTGTTTTTGGCTGAGAACTGGGATTTTTATGGTTGAGGGGCATAGGTGCACCCAAGCATGTTATGGTCATTCCAAAATGTATTTAGAAAAGGGGAATCTAAACACATTTTTATGATGCGGTGTGCCATTTGTTTTCGTTATGGTTATGCAGTTCGAGAAAGGGAATGGAGGATTACCAATCCCTTTTGGTACTGCATATATGAAGCAAATGGACTAAGTTTTTGGGTTCGCATACATGTTGTCACTATTCCAAAGAGTAGATTTGGAGATAATGAACTGGTGCTCACCTAGTGAACACACAGGTTGGTCAACAACAATGTCTAGGGGGTTGGGTTGCTGATGTAAGAGGGAGGAATGATGAGGGGGATCATCCCTAGAGTGATCTAAAGTGATATGGGACTCTAGAGGTTCTTCTAAACAGGGAAGAATGATGGTACTAGAGTCAACACGACCAGATGCACTATGAAGGTTGTGGAGAATTGCTTCTCCTAGACTCTCAAATATGGGTGCCCCCTTACGAAAACATTGTGTGTCAATGTAATGACCACAAGGTGTATGTGGTTCGAATGTATGGTTTCGATGTAAGGGGGAATAGATAAAGTCAAGGGTGGTGATTGCTTCCATAATGTCGTCATCGTAATAGAAGATGGGGTAACTGGTGGAAGAAAAACCACCTGATGCGGCAAAGCTACCTGACTCATCATCATGAGAAGAAAGGTTCACATGCGCATCGTCACGAAGGGTGACTGAAGAACAAGTAGACAAAGGATCCACTGATGTCGAGCCCAAGGTGATCGCTGAAAGGAGGTCAGGCGAAACAGATGAGGAAGTCCCAGAGGGGTCTTCCACTGTGGGTCTCATAGATGATAATAGGTAGAAAATGGTGACCGAAGGCTCCGTCATCTCGACATTAGGAGGGGGAATGTCAATGGGAGCACTCATGTCTTCTGGTTCTACCAAAGCAAAACGCGCAAATAAGGGAGCAGTGGACTCATTACGCTTGGCCTTGAATTGGCGAACCGCTTCCAAAGAGATGCGATAGTCTTTGAGGCAGGGGCAGAGGTGAGTATAGTGGCCATGGAAATCACACAAAGCACAAGGATGGTTTGTGCGCAAAGACTTGAGTTTCCGAACTAAATCGGATATAGTGACATAGACCTCTGGGATATCAGACTCCGGAAACGCTTCGTTGACCATGGGCTTGAGACGAGGCAATTCAAGACAAGTATGAGTGGCATGACCGCAATATCACACAAAGCACACCGAGTGGTACGTTTTGGAGGCTAAGGAGGAGCACGGGTTGTTTGGGCAGCCTTGTCCTTAGGTGCCCTCTTGCGAGCTTTGCCCCCCTCACCTAAAACTTTCGGAACAAGAGTAGGTTCCTGTTGAGGTGACTGAGGCACGGAAGCAAAGGGAGGGGTCATGGGGACCGGTTGAACAGAGGTCAAAGCAAGATAAGGTTTGGGCTGACCAAGCGGGATAGTGGCTAGGGGATCAATGTACCAGACTGGGATCCCCAGGGTCATGTTAGGAAGAGATAAGGTAGCCATAACAGGTACCGAAAATACTCCAAGAGGGGGAGCTAGAAACGATATCTGACCGAGGGGTAAAGGCCAGGCGAGACAGCTCCGAGATGGTTAAGGCCAAGAGAAACTGTACCAGGAGGGTAGAGAGGCTCATGGGTACCAGCTGTAGCTGAGGGGCCTAGAGGAGGGGGTCCTATAGGCTGAGTCGAGGTGCTAGGAGCAAGTTGCAAAGGGTGGGGCTGCTGACTAGTCGAAGCGGGCCGCTTGAGGGCGGACCAGGACGATCGCATCATGCAAACGTTCAATGTGCTGGGATTAGAGACAGGAGGAGAAAGACCAGGGAATGAACCAAGCAAAAAGGAGTCTTTGTAGACTCCAGGTGAAACACTGGTCAAAGGTTTGACTGTTTGTTTATTGGCCACCGAAGAGATGATGGACTCAAGGGAGGTCTAAGACTTCGGTTCGTAATATGTCAACTGGTCGATGGTGACAATCTTTCCGTTATGAGGAAAGCACATCTTACGGTGAATTGTAGATGGGACAGCAGACATCACATAAGTGTAGCTATGACCCAATAGAATGTTGTAGTCTAAAGGGGCATCAATGACTTCTACGTCAACACAAACAGTCTTGCCCGCAAGAGTAATAGAACAATTGCGGAACAGGCCAATGGGCTGGGTAGAGTGGCCATCCCACCCTCAAAGGGTGATAGTGGAAGCGGCCAACTTTGGAGATCCGAGTTGCTTCCAAACCGAAGCGGACATCACACAGGTGGATGCCCCCTCATCAATGATACAACGGGAGACATTGGCATTCCGAATCTTGACAGGGATTTGGAAGGCGACGAAGGCAAGCAGGGGGGGATGCTCTGACCGATCAACATTGAAGACGATCAAAGGATCATCTGAAGGATCCACAGCGCCCATGGCAGTTAGTAGAGCTTTTCATTGTGAAGGGCACGACTGGAGGAGTTCCATCGTTGAGATGGCAGCAAAAGATTGCGCCAAATCATCTACTATACTATAAAAATGAGCAAATTTTCCAAAAGCAACGTTTCGATGTAATGGTCCCTTGGGGATCTTGGTATGAACCTCTACCCTAGGCTGAGGGATTTGTAAAGGACCATTGGTTGTCGAAAGAGGCTTTGTGGAACCTGAAGAAAGGGGCTCAGGGGCAGACGTAGTGGGAGGCTTGTTGTACTGACGGGACCAAGTTTGAAGGTTGAGGTCAACGGTAATGGGGTGAGAGAGTTCAAAGGGGTGGTAATCGGTGCAGATGGAGGAGGTTGAGTGGCAACGGTGACCTTCCAATGGTTGGGTAGCCACGAATCCTTGCTGGGGGAAAGGATTGGTAAACACAGCGGGCTGGATAGGTGCAGCATTGGGAGGAACCGAAGGGGAGGCTTGTTGTCCTCGCGATGCTGCTTGAGTCTCCCACATCTGACGCATCTGAGGTAAAAGAGGACAATCGTGGGTGTAGTGACCATAGACACCGCAATAAGAACATGGTTTGTTCGTGCGAACAGGCCTGTCCTACTTGGGATGAGTGCCCTGTTGCTGGTTAGCAGTGTTAGGTGTATTCCCTTCGGGATTAGGTCCTAGATTACCTGGGGCAGATTGATTTTGGTTGCCTTTCCTCTTCTTTTTGGAAGTAGGAGGATTAGTCGCACCTTGTTGTACATACACCTGCCACTGGGGTGGTGGTGGCTACAGTTGCAGGGGTTGAGAAGGCAAGGGAGGCGGGGGTGCTAATGCTGCAGGAGTTGGAGCACCAAGCTGCGGATACGGATAATAAGGAGGTTGGGCAACATTGTGGTAAACAGGTTAGGCAAAAGAAGGAGGCATGTCGTATCCTGGATACATACTAGCGGGAGGGGTAAAAGTGCTGGAGGAGCTGGCCCCTCCCTGAGGAAAACCATAACCCATGGGAGGACGAGTATACGGATGAGAAAGGGCTCCAACGATACTGTCGGCGACATGGGATTCCCCCGGTGTGTTGGCACCACCAGGTCTAGGGAGATCAGGTAAGACGATATAAACATAACCAGACTGTGCGTAGATCAGGTCATATTTTAACGCAATCTGGAGAGCAGCTTCTTCGGTTTGAGGGAAATGAGATGCGACATCTTTGCCGATAGGAGGCAAAAGGAATCTGAGAAACCAATCCATGGTCTTCGAAGGTAGAGGCTCGATATAGGCTCTTTCTTCTCCGCCATTCCTAGACATGATCAGATAGGCAGGTCGTAGATGATTGACGAAAAGAGGTCAAAAGTTCGGTACCAGTATCATACCGAAGGGGAAGCTGGAAGTAAGACAGAAAAGCTCGGGCAAGAGTCGCAAAAGTAGTATGAGAGGAGGAGGCCTGGTCAACATACCACTTAGAAGCTTCTCCAGTAAGCGTACGTTGGAACAACCGAAGATGGACAGAGTCATCGGTGATGCAGTTAGATGAACACCATATGTGGAAAGATCGAACATGGTTTGTAGGATCTTCTCCAGCAAGACCTTCAAACTTGGGGATGTCGGAAGGGAGCTTGGTTGGCATAACAGGCCAACCAAGATCATTGTGTATGGGGTCATTTATCAACTGGTTAAAATTGGGAAAATTGAGACCTGCCATATAAGGAAGAAAGGGAGCAGCCAGGATAGTTCTTGTTATGGTCCCAGTAGTAGTATTCCCAGCATTAGGGTCGGGGCTACCACCAACGTTTCCTGAACCATACATGGTGAAGGTGATAGGGGGAGAACCGGGGATAGAACTGGAAGGGAAACTCAGTGAAACAGAAGCGGAGTTAGAATGGGGACTCGGTGGAGGACTAACTTTAATCCTACACAGAGGAGTAAGTCTTCCTAACGAAAACTGAGGATGAAGGCCAAGAAGTCTCCGGGATAAACGCCTTGGGGGCGTAATAATGGAAGAATAAACATGGATCACAAAAGGAAGAGAGACCAAAACGGGAAAGGAGGTGCAGGAAAAAATTATTATAATGTTATAGTCTTGGCCTGGCAGTGTAAACCAGGCGCTCTTCACTTAGGGTGTGTGTGTTAAGTGTATTAATTTTAATTTTTAAACCTAGACGTGTGGAGAGAAACAAAAAAAGTGTGTTGTATAACCGTAAATAAATCTACAAATAATAGTAAATTAAACTGAATATAACAGAATAAACAGCTAAAGACGCATCAATCTAAACCCAAGGAGGCGGGCTTCCCAACAACTAGTCTATGGGTGGGAAAAAATATAGTCAAAACACACAAAAATAGCCAATGGATCTAAAGTCAAGAGGGACAATGATCTAAAGGTCAGATCTGTTGGAAATATGTGTAGAAAACAACAAAAAACCAGAGGGAAAAGTGCTACAAATGAGGTGGCAAAAGGCTACAACCTGAAGGGAAACAAAGGGGACCCTAGAGGAGGACCAAACAAAACTGAAAAGAGGTGTTTTGGATGGATGAATAACCAATCTGAAATGGATCTGAAGGTACAAGATCAGATCTGAAAAATGGTTGAACACACTGAAATCTCAGATGACCTACTTCGGCTAACTCCTCCAAGAAAGGTGGAAGTGTACTGAAGCCCTAGGAGGCTAGGTTCCTACTTTGACGAGTAAAACAAAGAAAGTACAGGTCCAAAATGGGTGGAGACGGAGGTCAGACAACCCTGAACAGTAGCCTAGACAAACCCAGAAAAATCACAGAACAAATCCAGAAAAAAGTACAGGTCGCAGTTTCTGACCTAATTTTTGTAGAGGTCACAGGTTTGAGGCTGCGTCCTGAAGGTTGAGGTCGCAGGTTTTGGCCTAAAAAGTGTGACGTGCACTTCCGGCACTCTCAGGAGCAGGTTTCAGAAATAAGTGTCATCTCAACTGCGACTGATATCTGTCACCTGCGCAATAGGTTCAAAAACACATGAAAGTTAGAATTTTTACTATTTTAGGGTTTTAAAGGTTAAAAAAACATCAAGGAAACCAAAACAAGAAGCTGAAGAAAAACCCTAGGGTTTGAAGTAGTTGGTCATGCAGGGATCTAAAAAACGACACCAGTTGTAATCATAAAACCTTGTGGATACACTAGTTGTTAGTGTGAATTCTAATCGCAAGCGTACGAAAAAAGCTCACTTTAGATGTGCATAACAAACAACCCTAACATCAAAAATGGCTGCCAATTTCTTTAGATCTGCAGTTAGTTTACCAAGACAAATGCTACAAAATCCAGATCTATGTAGTTAAAGACATTAAGCAATAAATAAAAGCAAGATTTGCTCCATGCATACAATAGACAAGACAAGAATATTTTTAAGGAGTTTTTGTATTTATGACACCTGGGAAGGGAACATAGAAAGATGTTACCTGTCACCCTCAATGGGATGGGTTCTTCTATGTCCTCAATGCTTCAAATCTAAGATCTCTCTCTCTTGATGGTGTAGAAAATCCAGAAAAATGGAACTCAAAGGGAGCTCACAAGCAAAATGGTAGCAAAATATGACAATGATAGAGGATCAAAGTCAGACCAAAAGTATAGATCCAGAGTGATCTTTAGGCAACAAAAGGTAGTGAGTGAATGGAAAAAACCCTTCTATTTATAACAAAATATTGAGTTAGTCTAGATATTGGTGCATAATTAAAATATTATTAACCAAATCTAGATCCAACTTTTATGGAATATTTTATTATATTTGTTGGAGGGAAAAAGAATTTGAATTTGGTCGAATCCCTTTATTTGTAAATAATAAATAAATAAATGATTTATTTATTATTTTAAGAATGTGGTTGAGTAATAATTAAATAAGTAGTAATTTATTCAATTATTTATAAATGATTTAGTCAAATTTAACAAGGAATATTATTTAAATAATGTTTTAAATAATTATTCCTAGAAAATAATAAGATAAGTAATGATTTATCTAATAATTTTCCTATTTTGGGTTAAATATGACTAGGAATATCAATTACTGTTGTTTAACTAATTATTCCTTGAGGAAAATCAAACAAATAAGGATTTATTCAATTATTCCTCATGGGGTTTCCTGTTTAGACCATAAAAAACTTAATAAATTAAGGATTACTAAGTTATTTTTCATAGTGAAAGCAATTTTACTTAGGGTGAAATTGGTCTTACATGGTGTACTTTGGTCCATCTAATAGTAACAGGTTAGATGACCAAAAATTGGTGTAACACTTGTCATTTGAAAGTCTATAAGAAAAATTTCTCGTGGGTTTTCCTCTCCAAGAGGGAGAGGTTTAGCCCTGGCTTGAAGAGCCTAAATTTGTGTCTCTTGTATTTTGGTAATTGACTTGAAGAAAAACTAAATAAACTAAGCAGAGAAGACATAAGTAAATATAGTAAGCTCACAAGTAATTATCAAGAAGAGAATTTGAATTAATCTCCAACCCTACAAATTCTCAACAGTTCTTAAGTAGAGGGATCAACACATGGAGGTGAGATATTTGCCTCAAAATCCAGTCAATCTCGTTGCTAATTCCTCGATTTTAGGGAAAACGTCCCTTGCCCGAGGTAGATTTTGCCCTAGAAAAGCCCTAGTTTGCCCTAGGCTTCAATATGGGGACTATTGAAGGCTTCTTGCTCCATAAATTGAAGGTATACTTTTGTTGGAAACCTTTCTTGGTCTTGTGATCCTAGTTTGATATATTTACCTTGTTGATTCTCAAGCCCTAGGTCATGTTGTGCCTTAATTAGGCCTCTTTGGAGGGTGTGAATTGCCTCTTTGTGTTAGCTAAATTTGTTCCTAAGTAGAGTTTCCCTCCTTAAGCCTATTTTTTCACCTTATCCCTTATACTTGATAGATCCTCCAGGTGACCTAATATAGGGAAGCCTCCCTATTGGTGAAGTCCACAAAAGAGCAGGAGGTAGTGGTTATGGTGACAGTGGGCCACACCTCATATTTTGTCCCAAGGTCTAGCTCTAGTCTTGTGAGTTCCCCTCACAAGACCTATTAGATTTTGAGGCAACACACCCCAATAAGGAAGGCAACCTTCACACCCATCTAATGCATCCTACACTCATCTCTAAAGCAATAGAAATGACTTCCCTAATAAATGCATATCTGGCAACGAGTGCAAATGTCTCCTTGTACTCTACTCCCTCCTTCTGTGAGAACCCTCTTGCCGTGAACCTTGCTTTGTACTTCTCAATATTGCCATTTGTTGCATGCTTGATCTTGAAGATCCATCAAGAAGTGACCATTGATTTCCCCTCAGGCCTCGGTGCTATCTCCCACACATCATTCCTCGTGATGGAACTATAATCTTCCATCATAGCCTCCCTCCAAACCAATTGGTTTGTTGCCTCCTCAAAGGTAGAAAGCTCGAACTCACTGATATTGCTCATCAAGGCCAAATAACTAGAAACTTTGGACGATGGTCTACTCTCCTTGAAAGTTCTACTAGAAACCCCCACATGCTCCTTAGCATCTCTTAATGTCTGCTTAGCCCATCTCGAAATCCTCTTCACAGAGCTTGAAAGAACATCTCACTACTCTTGATCTTAAGGTTGTGCCTCTCGCTCTCGATCCTCTGCCACTGTTGGATCTGTCCCAAGTAACCTCCTAAAGCTCCTACCCTCCTCAAATCTGACATCCCTACCAACCATTATCTTCCTCTATCCTAGAATGTAGATCTTGTAGGCCTTTGGAGTCTCATTGTATCCAACAAAATCCCTCTCTCAAAAGAGGGATCCAGCTTAGTGCTCTTCTTTAATGAAATATAGACATATAAAAAGGTTGCTCGCCTTTGGTCTCATTCATGTAAAAACCTCTCTAGGAGTCATGTCCTCCAATGCCCTATGAGGACTCTTGTTCTACAAGTATACATCCATAGTATTCAAAACCGACCAGCATGAACCAGAAACTGGTCAAATCAATCGGTTCATTGGCAAAACCCAACGGACCGATAGAAAAACCCAGTTTGCCGCCCTCGCCGGTTTTTGGGACAAACCAGGTATAAATTGGCTGGTTTATGACAGAACCAGTCGATTTTCCCATAAATTAGTTGGTTCCATCATAAACCAGTCGGTTCACTGAAAGGCCGGCCGCAAACCCACGAGATGCATTTTTTGAGGACTGTAAGGTGGTTTTGAGGGAAACTAAGCATTGTTTCCCTCCAAAAACAGCCCCTCCAAGCCAATAAAAATAGGTCTCCCCTCTTATTTGCCTCACACATCTCATTTGGAGTTTTTATGAACTTCAATGGGAGCTTGGAGAGTGTTGAGTTTTTGTTGGAGTAATCATCTTGGAGGCTTGGACTTGAACTTGGAGCTATTTTGGAGCTATTAGTGGAGCTGGCATCTTCAAGGGGAGGCTAAGGGAGTTAGTTTGCATTTCCATGTAAGGATTTTCACTTTAAAAAATCCATATTTCATTGGTGTCCATGTATTTAATTTTTTTATGTGTTCTATGCTATCAAATTTCAAGTTCAACTGTTAGTTTTAAAGTCTTAAAGGCTAAATATGCCCCATTTTTTTCCCAAATTTATCTTAGGTTTTCCATTTCACTTAGCTGCAATTTTTTTTTAATTTGCAGATTTCTTTCATTTGCAAATTTCAAATATTTCTAGCCACCATGCCTCCAAAATCCAAGGACACTACATGGGCTCATTGTGATGTGATTGATGAGAAAATGATATGCAAATTTTGCAATAATTCTATTGGAGGGGGGTATTCTCAAGTTGAAACAACACTTGGCTAGGATAAGAGGCCAAGTAAAGTCATGTGATGCACCAAAGGAAGTGATAGGCGTTGTTAACGTAGAATACCTTACCAAGATTGAGAAGTTTGAGGAGAATAAGGCTAGGGAAAAGGCTATCCAAGAAGAAATTGCAAGGAAGAAGGAAATTTTACAAGCCTTGAAAGATGGTGGGTATGATGATTTTGAGATTCAAGATTCCTCTTTTATCCCTTCCACCAATGACCCCTTTCACTATGTTCCTCCTGCTCTTGGGTATTATCATCAAGGCCAACAATCTAAAGGAAAAAAGAGGATGAACATCCAGAGTTATTTCTCGACCACTGTCTCTATTAATGCCACTTCCTCCCAACCAATTCTAACTCAACATCAACCACTTTGGATGATGATTGGAAAAGCAATGCAAAGAATCTTATTTTCAATAGATTGTTAGGTGGTGGTATGATGCAGATATCCCATTTAATACCTTATTACCAAGCTATGTGGGACTTTATTATAGCTGCAGGAAAGGGCTTCAAAGGCCCTACTGTGCATGACTTGAGGGGAGCTCTTTTGCAAAAAGAGATTTGTTCCATTGATGAGTATTTGGCTGAGTATAGAGAGTCATGGCTCAAAACAGGTTGTTCCATCATGTCAGATGGATGGACCGATGGAAAGAACCGCACTATCATTAATTTCTTTGTTTCTTGCCCTTAAGGAACCATGTTTTTGAGATCGGTTGATGCATCTGATAAGGTGACAGATGCAAACCTTCTATTTGAGCTTTTGGATGAGATTATTCAAGCAGTGGGGGAGCAGAATGTTGTGTAGGTCATCACAGATAATGCCTCAAACTATGTTTTTGTTGGAAAGATACTAGAGTCCAAATATAAGACCATATTTTGGACTCCATGTGTTGCACATTACATAGGCAAAGTGGAGTGGGTAGTAAACATTGTAGATCATGCCAAGTGCATCACAAAATACATCTACAACCACTCATGAGTATTGACCCTAATGAGGAAAAACATTAGGGGCAAAGAGCTTGTTAGGCCTACAATTACGAGATTTGCAACTAACTTCCTTACATTGCAATGTCTCAATTTTCAATAAAAAAACTTGCATAAACTTTTCTTCAGATGAATGGACTTCATCTTTTGTGGGCTCATAAGACAAGATGGCAAAGACACCAAAAAGAAAGTTTTTGACAAATATTTTTGGAAATTATGCAGAGCTTGTGAAAATTACCAAGCCATTTGTTAAGGTGCTACTGATGGTGGATGGGGAAAATTTGGCCATGGGCTACATCTATGAGGCTATGGATCAGGCAAAGGAGCAGATACGGGCAGCTTACAAGGATAAATTAGCTAAATATGGGCGTATTTGGGAGATCACTGATAACAAATGGAACAATCGACTCCATCATCCTATACATGCAGCTGGGTATTTTTTGAACGCAAAGTATCATTATAAAGCTTTGCTAGGAGATCTGCAGGTTGGGGAGGTCAGAAATGGATTTTATGATTGCTTGGAGTACATGGTCCCTAACCATTCCAACCAGTTGGAAATACATAGACAACTTACTCTTTTCAGTATGGCAGCAGGTAACTTTGGCAAAAACTTGGCAAAGATGGCAAGAGATGTGGATCAACAGTCAACCAGGTAAGCAATTCCAATATGTTTTTCTTTTAAAGTTCAATTGTTTACAAATTTACAATTCAAACTGTCTATAAATACTTGTAAATAAGTAATGAAATAAACTAAGTTACTAATTAATGTCTTTTTCTTTGCAGCACATTGGTGGGAATCATTTGGCAGTCAATGTCCTCAATTGCAAAAGTTTGCAGTTAGAGTCCTCAGCCAAACTTGCAGTGCTTCAAGTTGTGAGCACAATTGGTATGTTTTTGAGCGCATACACACGAAGAAGAGAAACTATTTGTAACAAAAACAGTTAAATGATCTTGTCTTCGCGCACTCTTTAGTGTTATCGTCACTCTTAAGATTTCTATTAATTATAAATCTGATCAACTATAGTTATGGGTTTTGCAGGTTTTAAAGTATCTTGTGCTTCGAATTAAGAATGATATTTATCTACTCTGCCAAAGATCAACAATCCATTCATTAACCTTCTGTAACACCCTGTGTCATATGTCCCTTAATTTAATAGAATGAGGAGTAGAAGCCCACTTTTAAATTCAGTAACTAACACATGTTTCTGAGAATCTGTGCGTTTCTGTTACATAGTACACCTTGATACAAGAGGCTCAGCTATTTAATGTTTTACAAAAACAAAAACTTGCGAAATATAAAACAAAAACTTGGCGAAATAAACAAGGAGGTGGATAGGGAAAGCCAAATAAAGTGATTTCTATACCTCATTTCTCAGATCTAGGTAATTGACGAATATTCATATATAAAAAAGTCGCTTGACACTATAGTCATGTATAGAACAGTCGCTTCCAAGATAGGCCAGAATGAGAATAGTTTCAAAATTCAAATATTTCGACCGCAAAGAGACAATGCTATTGGCTGTCAGAAGAGGAAATACTTACGTCCCTGAGAATGCAATTATGCCACTCGTTAGCAGACCCCCAAACTGCCCAAACCAACAAAACAAAAAGGATAATTGTATGAACAGAAGATTGTAGAAACCGACCTAGATAAAATATTTTTCAAAAATCCATATGTACAATTTAGGCCAAGAAAACAGACTTGGAAATGATAATGAGAATCTGGACCACATAATCCCTCTATGTCACAACTAAATTTTATAACACGAACATGGTAAGTAAGATGTCCGCGAGAAATTAAAACCCTGGGCTCCTGTATTCAGATTCAGCCAGAAACGGGCTTTGGAATCTTTTATGTAAAGCCAATAACACTCCATGAATTGGCCACATCACCACTAATTGAGAATTAGCACCCACTGACTCCTTCACAAAACCGACAGGATGACTATGCCAGAACACTTACAATATGCGGATGCCTAGTAGCCGGAGCTGCCAACATCGCTGCTGTGTGAATTAGATG
This sequence comes from Pinus albicaulis, assembly GCA_034641835.2. Classification (NCBI taxonomy): domain Eukaryota; kingdom Viridiplantae; phylum Streptophyta; class Pinopsida; order Pinales; family Pinaceae; genus Pinus; species Pinus albicaulis. The sequence goes on along the minus strand of CM076582.1, from coordinate 795,358,963 downwards.
GTACAAACTTGCAGTGTGCCAAACCTGATAAAATTCAGATTAGGGAAGGGCATGAAGAGACCTTAAATAAAGATTTGAAATCAAAAACTTCATTGTCATTTCACCCACAACACTGAGTCTATTACAGTGTTTTTAGTACCATGGATTTCATCAAAAACAAGCTGGAATTAAATTAAATAATCAATTGGAACTTACTTCTTTATAAGCTGGGTTAGCGGGCTTGAACATGTGAGCTCCATAAGTTCCCAGACCCAGAGCTGCTATGCCTGTGTGTTAAGTGAAGGGAGACGAATATGAATGTAAAACACAGATAGATAGTTTTAAATCAACAAAAAGGACTGATCGCGAGAAATTCCCAGTGACGGTGATTACCTGAGATACCAGCAACCTTGTGCCAGACCAAAGGATCCATTTCGCTCACGCCTTTCAATAGATTTTTCGCAGCCATTGAGAGGTTGTAATTCTGGGGGTTTTGCAAAGTCAAAACTCAGAAAGATGGTGTCGTTGCCATTCCGAGAGAGCCAGGTAACTTGCTTTGAATATGCAGAAAGTACCCGTTTATAAAGCGGAGAGAGAAAATAGCATTGGTAATGTTAGGTGTGGCAACTTGCAAGTGATAATCTAGCTGGGGCTTCGCGGTTATTTTTTATGGTGTGGGGGGTATTCTTTGCAAAGAAGAAAGCATTTGACTATTAACAATTTCTGGAGATTTAATGATAGTTCAATCAAATCGAATTTTGATTTCAAGAATGAAATGTAAATTTTGATTCATTTGCTAACGTTGCTTTATTGCATATTACACTAGATATGAACTTTGAGGACGAAATTTGATCTCAAGAATCAAATGTAATATTTCTTCATTTGATGATGTTACCTTATTGCATATCACACTACATATGAACATGCAAATCATTGGGCCAAGTTCATTGTTGATTTAAGGGCAACCATTTTGTGAAAATTTTGCTGACTTTAAGTTATTATTTAATCGATCGATTTATAGTATTTTTTTCAAATTTCTTTCATAATATTTCATTTAATGGATTTGGGATAGAAACACTAGAGGAAAAGTTTGAGTTGTAGCTTTGTTCTTTCTTCTCATTTATTTATATGGACTTGGGTTGTGGTAATTTAATGCTTTTTGGAATTTGTGATTTGGCTTCTTAGAATGGAAGTTTAGGGTTTTTCACAAAGGAGAGTTTTGTGTTTCTAGGTTTGTTAGGCATCGATATTGGCTTCTTTTGTGGTTTTCATTACATCAATTTATTAGGATTTGGTTGTGGTCATGTATGTGCTTTTTGGCTTTGTGTTCGTCTTGTCTCCTTATATATGGTGAAGACTGAGGTGGTGGTTTTAGTGGGAAATTTTGTGTTTGGGATCATGGGGAGTTGATTGTGCAATGTTATAGTGGAACTTGACTAGGAAGAGTATGCTCTCAAATAAAGGATTGCAATGGAACCTATGTGGTTGGTTTATAACCCAAGAAATCTACCCCTTTCAAATGGTTGGAATGCCATACCATTCCAAACTCAATGTATAGATAAGAAAATCCCTAAATTGTTGACTTTTTCAATTTGAATTTTATAAAAGGAAACTTGTCAAGCCAAGAGGTAACTCCATGAATCTCAATTGTGTTTTGCATTAATATGTAACATGAATATATAAATGAAGAGGGAGACTATTGGGTTTCATCTCCCATTGTCTCTTCATCTTCCAATTCTCTTTATTTAACTATTTACAATATTTACATGGATTTACCTAATCCTAAAGATTAGGTGTCATCATTATCCCCTTAATATGAAGGAATGTTGGTGAGTCCAAGCATCATTCTAAATCCTTCAAACTTTTATCTTCCAAGCGCTTTGGTGAAGATTTATGTGATCTGCTCATTTGTGGAACAATGGCGTAGGTGGATTGTCTTGGCCTCAAAATAATGTTGAATCAAATGTTATTTTGTATTCATGTGCTTCCTTCGATCATGGAACTTTGGGTTCTTGACCAACTTTATTGCAGAAGTGTTGGCAATCAAGAGAGGAGTTGAATGCACTTGTTTCTCCTACAAATCTTCCAAAATGTTCCCGAGCCACACAATTTCCTTTTTTGCTTCAACTACTGCCACATATTCTGCCTCAGTTGTGGAATCTGTTAGAACTGATTGTTTGTGTGACCTTTAAGAGACAGCTCCTGATCCAAGACTCATAACATAACCTGAAGTAGATACCCCAGTTTCTTTATCTCCATCGAATTCTAAATCAGAGTTCCAATCAAGCTGAAGTCGCCCACCTGTGTATTCTTAAGTCTAAAATCTCGAGTTCCCTTCAAGTACTTTAGAACTCTTTTTGCAACAGACCAATGTCCCTCACAAGGCTTTTGCATAAACCTAGAGAGGATTCCAACAACAAATGAAATGTTTGGTCTTGTAGTAGTCAGGTAGTTGAGACTTCCTACGAGTTGGCTATACTTTGTTGCATCCTCAAATTCTTTTCCTTCAGGGGATGCTAGCTTTAAGTTCTGTTCCATTAGAGTAGTCAAAGGATTGCACTCATCCATGTCAAACTTGTTCAACGGATCTCCATTGTACTTCTTCTGAGAGATGAATATAAACTTTGGATGTTGAGTTACTTCAATACCAAGATAGTAGTGAACATAGCCCAAAATTGTCATTTCAAAACCTTTCCTCGATTCCTTCTTTGTGGATGCAATGTAGCTCTCATTGTTCCCTGTCATCAGAAGATCATCTACATACACCAAAATATATACAATTGTTTTGCCAACTTTCTTGACAAACAAAGTTGCATCATCAAGATCATAATGTTTGAAGTTGAGTTTCAGAAGATGCTCAGTTAACTTCGCATACCAAGCTCGCGCTACTTGCTTGAGGCCATGCAAGGATTTTACAAGCTTGCATATTTTATGTCTATGACCCTTCACAAAAAATCCTTTTGGTTGGGACATAAAAACATTCTCTTTCAGATCTCCATTCAATAAAGTAGTTTTTACATCCATTTGATGGACTTTCCAACCGTTTTGTGCTACTAAGGCAAAGAGTGTTTGAATGGTACCCCATTTTACTGTGGGGGAAAAAGTCTCCTCATAGTCGACCCCTTCCTTCTATGAAAACTTTTTGCCACAAGCCTGGCTTTATGCTTGTCAAGTGAGCTATTTGCTTTATACTCGTTGTTAAAGACCCACTTGCAACCTATTGGTTTGGTTCCCAGTGGAGGATCAACCAGCTTCAAGGTGTCATTCTTTATTAAGGCATCATATTCTTTCTGCATCGCTTCCTTCCATTCATCATGAGAAATGACTTCTTTGAAGGAAGTTGGTTCGTAATCTATAGAAAAAATCAATTAACAATCATAAGAAACATCCATATCAACAAGTGAATCAGAAACGTCTACATCACCTCCATTCTGTCTGGTTGTGCTTCTTATTCTTAGCTTTCCATCCTCATCAAGACAAACACTTTCAAGTGTCTTTGACAGCCATTTTGGAGTACCTTTCTGAGATGGCCCAGATTGCTTAGTTGACTGAGATGGGGCTGAATCAAGGTTTAGTCTCCCAGTTCTGTCAATCACATCACTCAAAGTGCCATCAGTGGTTGAAGCTTCATGTGGGGGAGAGAGTGTTTCAAAAGAAGATTCCACAGGTTGATCCAGTATAGGAATCCCCCCTTCAAGGTGTGGAATCTCATTACCAAAATCTTGAAAAGAATTTGCATGTATGAATCTATCTAAGCGATCAAGATGTCTCTCAACAATAATGTCAGTCTTGGAATATTAAAGAAAGATCACATCTCTAGATGTTATAAACTTCTTGTTTACTTCATCACATAGATGATATGCTTTTGAGGTATTTGAGTACCCTAAGAAGATACATTTTTGACTCCTTACACAGAGTTTGTTTATTTTTTCCTTAGGTATCAAGGCATAACAGGTGGAACCAAAAACCCTGAGATGTATCACCGAAGGAATGTGGCCATACCACATTTCATTGGGAGTCTTGTTTTTTATAGCATTAGATGGACACATGTTCTTTATATACACAACACATAGAACTGCATCAAGCTAAAACTGTTGATTTTTGGTAGCATCGGAAGTGCTCTAAGACCCAAATTTTGTGGAGAGGCTTAGATACTGGTATTCCAAAGAACCCAGAAACCGTTTGTGAAAATTCCACTCGGTTCATGTTTTATTATAAAAATTAATTATTTTAATAGGGACCCTAAGTCTAACTTAGGGAAATTAAATAATTAAAAGGTATTAATAAAACAGAGTGGGAATGATCTAGAAAGCGAAGATTAAGTCATGTTATAATCTTAGTCATTGATTAGAAATCTAATCTCGCTCATTGATTTCTCAACAAGAAGACTATAAAGGAAGGCTTGAGGGCCATTTAGAAAGTGACACTGAGTGAATCAAGTGATCAAATTCTTTTGACGGAGCAAGTGCTCAGATGAATATCAAATCTAAATGATTCCAGCGCAAAAAGTGGAAAATTAGCTTCCTTAGAGAAATATTTTCTCAGCCGGAGAATCATCAGCAGAGAGAGGCAGAGAGACGTCTAGCATAGCCAACGTAGAGCTAGATAGACTGACACAGAGCTAGCGCAAATCCAGATAGGCTGACGCAGAGCCAGTGTAGAGCCACGTAGGGCTACACAGAGGTTGCGCAGTGGTTGAGAGGGTTTTTGAGATTTAGTTATCGAATCATATTCAGAAGTTGGGAGTCAGGGTGTGAGATTGGGAGGCCAAGAACTAAGACTCCGAGAGTCAGATAGATCCTTTACAGGGGTGATGCGGTGCTTAGAGGAGGTGACGTAGGGCCTACACAATGACTGCGCAGAGACCTCCAGGGGCAGCTTTTCCAGTGTCCGGATCAGTCGAATTTTCCAGTGATTAAGTGAGGTAAAACTCACAATTCTTTCTGCCAGTATTTCTCTCTCTGTAACTGAATAACCCTTGAGGTATTCAACGATGTATTCAGAAATTGTACTGCTTAATAATACGAACCCTCAGATTTGTTGCACCGGTTTTCCCACATTGGGTTTTTCCGAGGACTTGGTACAAAATAAAGGTGTCATATGTGTGATTGATTTCTTGCTCAATTTCATATTTAATCAAGTGTAGGTTGCTTCAGTAGTTTAATTCAATAATTTATGATGCATTCTGAATTGATTTTGTAAGTGTAATTTACATAATAGGAGAAGTAAACTCGGATAGTTGCAATAAGATTCCTAAGATTCTCAGATCTAGGAAATTTTGCATGGTATCAAAGAATTTGATGTGAAACGGAAAAATCATATCTGAGCATTGAAGTGAAGGTCGAATTGTTGCAGCAGCAGCAAATCGAATCCCTAGAGGGATTACGCAGTTCTAGCCAGAAGGGTTGAAGTTTCATGGTTGTCTCTCTTTGAGTGAGTCAACAGAGAGGTAGGACTTCCAGTTTGAGATTTTGCCGAGGTAGAGGGAGCAGCGCAGAGTCAAAGGGATGTAGTTTTTCTACAGGCAGTTGTTGGGCAGAGAAGCGTCATAAGAAAGAAAAGAGCACATAGTGGGGAATTATTCTTCAGTGAGTTCCTAGCTGAGAAATTCAACATTTTTCAAAGATCTAGGTAGCAGATCTACGAGCTCCACAAGGAGTGTGTAAGTCTGCCTAGTGTTGCGCAAAGGGGGAAGAAGAGGGTGTAGTTCAACAGTTTTTTTGCTGAGATGGCATCTCATGGTTTTAGAGATCAGGACCGGTTGGAGGGTTCCTCCAACTAAATAATCTAGAAGGAAAGGATCCAATTCATTTTGGATGAATATGATCTCAAGATGTTCATGGTGAATGTAGTTATTGTACCTTAAGATTTTGATCCACTTAAGAAGTATCGGTCTGATATGGAAAATTCCAAGAGGATGATCCTTGATGGTGTCAAGGATCATATAGTCTCTCATGTAACTAGCAAGAACATCGCGAGGGAGATGTGGGAGGCCTTGTCCTTGATGTACGAAGGAACTTCCGAGCAGCGGAAGATGTACTTGGAGCATAAGCTCCAAATGATCTAGATTTAGAAGGGGGAGCACATTGCTTCATTCCTTACGATACTTCATGGGATTCGAGACCAATTGGCAGCCGTGGGATCCACCCCATCTTCGCCAACTATGGTGAGGCTAGCCCTCAACGCAGTCACAAGGGAGTGGCAATTTTTTGTCCAAATCATTTTGGGCAGGGCCATGCTTCCTATTTGGTAGTAGATGTGGTCAGCACTTTAGGAGGAAGAGTTAAGGAGAGATATAGACAAGTGCAAGCTTGATAGTAGCAGCGAGAGTGGATCTAAGAATCTAGAGGAGGAGGAGAATGTAGCCCTCACATTTAAAGAGAAACAAGATTAACAGAGACAAAAGAGAGATGTCTTGAAGGTGAAATGCTTCAGATGTGGTGAGATGTGCCACTTTGCATCAGCGTGTCCTTTGAAGAAAAAGGACAAGGATGAGAAGCACAATCCAAAAGTTGCAGCTACAAAGATCGAGCAGGATGAGTTCGCCATGAGTGCCCATGCTTCTCCAGGTGAGAGGTGGGGTGATATTGAACTGTAGTTCACTCTGAACTTTAGTTGGGCAGGATCCTTGAGGAGCCCACCTCATGGATCATTACCTTGCTACGAGAGCCCATATTTGTAATAGCGGTACGGAGGAGTCTTCAGTGGGAGTCGAGGAGCGATGGATATGAAAGTGCAGTAGGTAGCAACGCCTATTTTTGGAGCAGCGCAAAGAAGAGCAGTAGTAGCGCAGTGCACAGGAGTGTAGTGCAATACAAAGCAGTTTTGCGCAGTGTAGAGCAGCAATGCGGTGCATCAGAGGGACAACACAGTAGTTATCGGCAGTCATATTCTTCAACACTAAGGTGAATCCACTGAAAACTTGTTCAATATTTGGGCGATTTCAGCTGCTTCTCTCAGTAGCTGAGCTGCAATGCAGATGCAGTGTTAGCAACATAGCAGATGCAACACTTGAGAGGGAGTTGTAGTACAGATGAAATAGTGGCAATTTCATGGGAAGCAATGCAATTGCAGCAATGGCGCAGAGGTTGGTGGACATCTTATCAGACATCAGCAGCGCAGAGGATGCTTCAGGGTGGGAGCAGCATGCAGCAGACATGTTGTTAGAGCACTTTCCTCGCTAAGAGGGAGTGTTGATTTTTGGTAGCATCAGAAGTTCTCTAAGCCCCAAATTTTGTGGAGAGGCTTAAACACTGGTATTCCAAAGATCCCATAAACCGTTTGTGAAAATTCCACTTGGTTCATGTTTTATTATAAAAATTAATTATTTTAATGGGGACCCTAAGTCTAGCTTAGGGAAATTAAATAATTAAAAGGTATTAATAAAACATAGTGAGAATGATCTAGAAAGTGAATATCAAGTCATGTTATAATCTTAGCCATTGATTAGAGATCTAATCTCAGTTGTTGATTTCTCAACGAGAATACTATAAAGGAAGGCTTGAGGGTCATTTGGAAAGTGATATCGAGTGAATAAAGTGATCAAATTCTTCTGACGGAGCAAGTGCTCAGACGAAGATCAAATCTAAGTGATTCCAGTGTAGAGAGGGATGGAGTAGCTTCCGAAGAGAAAGATTTTCTTAGCCGAATAATCATCAGCAGAGAGAGGCAGAGAAATGTCCAACATAGCCAGCGCAAAGCCAGATAGGTTGAAACAGAGCCACGCACAGCTACACAAAGGCTACATAGTGGTTGAGAGTGTTTCTGAGATTTAGTTGTCGAATCAGATCAAAAAGCCGAAAGTCGGGTTGTGAGACCAGGAGGCCAAGGTCTGAGACTTAGAAGTCAAAACAATCTTTTGCTAGGGTGACCCAGTGCTTAGAGGAGGTGACGCAAGGCCTACACAGATATCTCCACGAGCAGCTTTTATAGTGTCCAGATCAGCCGGATTTTATAGTGATTGATTGAGGTAAAACTCACAATTTTGTCTGCCAATATTTCTCTCTATGTAACTAAATAACCCTTGAGGTATTCAACGATGTATTCAGAAATTTCTATTGCTTAATAATACAAACCCTTAGATCTGTTGCACCGGTTTTCCCGCATTGGGTTTTTTCGGGGACTTAGTCCAAAATAAGGGTGTTCTATGTGTGATTGATTTCTTGCTCAGTTTCCTTGTTTCAGAATCATATTTAATTAAGTGTAGGTTGCTTCAGTAGTTTACTTCAATAATCCATGATGCATTTTGAATTAATCCTGTAAATGTAATTTACATAATAGGAGAAGTAAACTCACATAGTTGCAGTAGGATTCCTAAGATTGTCAGATCTAGGAATTTTCACAAAAACCTCAGTTTAACATTCTTGGAAAACATCATGGAACGTATCATATTTAAGATTGTCCCGTTCATTCTTTCAGCTACTTTGTTTAGTTGGGGATTATAAGGCACAGTTGTTTGGTGTTTGATCCCATGCTGTAAAAGATAATTTCAAATTCATTTGAAGTGTATTATTTTCAATTATCAATGCAAATAGAGCCAATATGATATTGTGCATCATTTTCAATCCATGCATGAAAGTTCTTGAATGTTTGAAAAGCATAATATTTGTTCTTCAATAAATAAACCCCAACACATTATGGTGTAGTCATCAATAAAATGTCATCGTATATTTATTACCATTTTAAGAACGAACAGACATTGGGCCACATAAATCTGAATGAATAAGTTCAAGTTTTCTAGGTGCTCGGGAATGAGAATTATGAAAGCATTGTTTGTTGTGCTTTCCTAGAATACAAGCATCACATTGCTTAAGTTTCCTAGGAATTGTAAGCAAACCAATAACACCAATTTCTTCAACAAACGAAGGTTGTCATAGTTCAAGTGTCCAAATATGCCTTAAAATACTTGATGGAAATGTACCTTCATCATAGTGAGAAGTGTATGAAAATTTATGTGCACGAACATAGGTACCTTGCAGCTTCAGAATTATTTATTCTTCTATCCTCGTCATGAAAAGTGAGTGATATGATGCTTTTTTAACCTCCACTTTGCCATCAAATATGTGAATGGAGTGTCCTTGCTAGCAAATGTGGACCAAAGATAACAAGTTTCTCCTTAGCTCCGGGAGGTATAGAACATCGTGTAGAAGAAAGTCTGGAAGACCAGCCGGTTTGAGGCTGATGGTGCCAAGCCCCAATGGCTTGAGTTTTGACTTGTCTAAGAAGTATACTGCTCCATGAGCATTGTCATTGAATTCTTGAAAGAAATATATCCTAAAATTCATGTGGCAAGTTTATCCTGAATCAAGCAACCAATCATCTTTCCATGAAGCAAGTGAAGCATTGAATAAGTCTTTAGTTACGCCAATGTTGCAATGTGCCACAACATAATGAGTGGATTCAAGTGCTTTTCCTTTCCCTTTGTCGGGCATTTTACCTTTTTCCTTCATTTCCTTCTTGCTTAATTCGATCCTAAGGAAACATACAAGAGGAAGCATCGTGTCCATCTCTATTGCATCGTATGTAATGAAGATCAAACTTTTCTCCTTAGAACTGTTTGCCCCCCCTCCCCCTTGTAAAATTCCTCCATCCTCTTCCTCTTCCTCTAGAAGAATCATGTGCATGATTATTCTCCTTTTATGCAAGGCATATAGTTTCTTCAGTAAAATGAGGAGTAGTCTTCTTCCCAAAATCCTTCTCTCTCTCAACAAACTTCTTCTCAAGGGAGTCAAAGGTAATCTCCTTAAGGTTTCCACTTGCTTGCAATGAATCAAGATAATGTGAATAGGTGGGATATAATGCCTTGACATAAGCTATGAGAGGAATATTTATCTCAACACCAATGGCTTTTATATCATGCACAATGGATCTTACTTCTAACGTTAAGGCAAGAGGGTCATCATTTTTTAATTCAAGATGTAGAAATTATATAACTAATGCGTTATACATCCAAGATTCTCCTGATCACACACTATTTGACTTCATGCACAATACAAAATCTCTTCTACTATTGATCATCATATGCGGAAATTAAATCAATTGCATGCACACATTGAAACCATAAAAATTCACATGTATGAACATAGTATTTTAATGGGAAAGACTGAAGCTAAAAAACCCAACTATTTGTATATAATATATTTCATAGAGATCATGTAACAATCCTCATACAAAGCTGATCATATCAAGCTCTCAGTACAATACAATTGCTACACACTAATCATGCCCGATTTAGCAAATCCATGCGCCGATCTCTGCCACCTGCTAGCCTGCCTCTACTGCACAATCCCTGCTGAAGAATGGCTCTGAATGAACTCAAATTGGTCTAGCCTTGCTCATGCAATCCTCATTGGCATCTCTACTGAGTGTTGGATGCAATCAATGCATCACTATAGTCACAACTGATAGTCAACTTGCCCTTTCACTTATCTCTCCACTGGTCTCCACTTAAACTATCCATGCACTGTAGTTAACTGATGTATTCTTCAGTTGATTAATGAGTTAATATTTAGTGAATTAATTGTTAATTAATTCACACCACTCTCACTAGTGTATCTATCAATTAGACTAGATACAACTAGCTCAACTGTGTCTAACTGAGTTAAACTGAAACCAACTCCACCAACTACTTCTACAACTCCACCAAACTCTGTTACATGAGTTCTAACTGAAGTCTCCATGTAATAGCTCCACTTAACCCTTAGGAATAGCGTAATTCCTTCTGTCAGCTCCTGTGCCACATCTGTGCACTTAACTGAAGTGCTCCAAGAGAATAAGTTAATGTTTAGAGTCCAAATATTATTAAGAGCTAATAATATTCGACATATCTATTTTTAGACTGGCAATCTAAAAACAGATTCCGCCCAATATATCTAAAAATATAAGTCCATATATTTTTCCAACTTGACCAACCATCCACAAATAGCATCCTATAACTCATAGAATATGATCGACATGTCTAAAAATAGACTTGTGCCAAAAATAGCCTGCGGGCCCACTTAGTGAAGGTGACTCTTTTCACTAAGCTCGTCATCTTGTTGCAATCTCAACACTCCCTCTCAACAAGATATGGATTATCTGCCACCCCGATCCTGCCTCTATGGTATTCGTATTTTCTCCCGCTGAGCGCCTTCGTCAAGATATCAGCGTCCTGATCCTCCGTAGGAATGTAAGAAGGTAACATGATCTTTCGCTGCACACAATCTCTGATATGATGATATCGGATGTCAATGTGTTTAGATCTATCATGAAATACTGGATTAACCGAGAGTTTGATGCAACTTTGACTATCACAATATATCACAATAGGATCTAAGTGTGAACCGAACAACCCAACCAGGATCCTCTTCATCCATATAGCCTCGCATGCAGCCATGTACTCGGCCTCTGCTGAACTGAGTGCCACGGATCTCTATTTCCTGTTGTACCAAGAAACTGTTGTAGACCCGATACTGAAAATCCCTCCAGATGTGCTCTTTCTGTCCGTTGGGCTCCCTGCCCAATCTGCATCTGTGAAGCCATGCAACTTCACCTCATCCGACTATCTGTACCATAATCCATATCCCGATGTGCCTCTGAGATATCTCAATACATGTTTCCCCGCCTTCCAAAAGAGCTTGGTAGGCTTAACCATAGCTTGTGAAAGCTGGTTAACAGCATAGCATATGTTCGGTCGTGTATTGACTAGATACATGAGCGAACCAACCAACTGTCGGTAAACTGTGGCATCCACTACCTCTGCCGATGTAGCATCCTCTTTCCTCCAACCACTAGGAAGAGGAGTGTCGATAGGCTTGCAAAATTGCATGTTGAACTTCTCCAGTATCTCTCGGGCATACTTGCCTTGAGACACAAACAGTCCATCACTGCACTGCCAAATTTCCAATCACAGGAAATAATGAAGGAGGCCCAAGTCCTTCATCTCAAACTCCTTTGCAAGATCAACCTTGCATGAGAGTATCAACTGTTCATCACCCATCAAAATCAAATCATCTACATAAAGTACAATGATCAGCAACTTACCCTCTACCACAATCTGGTATAGGTTCGGATCCGCCTCACTCTTGGTGAATCCAAGACCGGTGAAATAACTATCTATTCGTGTGTACCAAGCACGAGGTGCTTGTTTCAACCCATACAACTCTCTTTTAAGCCTGCACACATGCGACTCACTACTGAAGATCTCGAAACCTTTGGGCTACTCTATGTACACCTCCTCCTCAATGACTCCGTTGAGGAACGCAGTCTTCACATCCATCTGATGAATGTGCCAACCCATTTGTGCTGAGAGAGCAAGGATGCTCTGTATGGAAGAATACCTTGCAACATGTGCAAAGGTTTCTTCATAGTCGATCCCCTCAATCCGTGAGAAGCCCAGGGCAATAAATATTGCCTTGTACTTCTCGATGCTCCCGTCAGCTGCTTGCTTCACTTTGTAGATCCATCTCGAACCTACCACTGATTTCCCTTCCAGCCTTGGGACAATCTCCCATGCATTGTTTCTGACAATCGAATCATACTCTTCCACCATGGAATCTACCCATGCAGGGTCCTCCACAACTTCCTCGAAATAAGATGGTTCTGTCATGATACACTTGCTCATCAGAGCCATGTATCCAGTATATTGGCCAGGTGACTATCTCTGTCTGCACTGTGATGTAGGTGCTCCTACAATCTTCTCTGCATCAAGATTCAGTCGCTCAGCTTCTGTAGTGCGCTTCCACCCTCTGATGTTTGGCACTGCACGAGTGGTTTCTTCCACTCCATGAACCTCCTCTTGTGGCTGATCCACATCCTCAGGCTCATCCTTAGGAACTAATAACTCCTCATCTGCATGCAAGTGTGGCTCCCTCTCAAGCAAACACTTAATGGCTTTCTCCTCGTGAAATTTGATATCCCGTCGCACAACAGTCTTCCAACTATATGGAAAGTACACATGATAGTTGTGGGGTGTTTCTGTGTACCCCACAAATATCCCAACCTTTGCGGTCGGCTCCAGCTTCTTCCTGGCATCCTTCGTCACATGAATGTAAACAGGTGAGCCAAAAATCTTCAAATGAGAAATATCAGGTTTCTTACTAGAAAACGCCTCTTCGGGTGTACTCATGCCAAGTACTCTATGAGGACAACGGTTTTGCACATAAATCGCAGTGTTGCAAGCTTCGACCCCACAAGTGTATGGGAAGGCCTAATCATGCAACATCGCCGTCCGGCACCCACGATACGTTGCAATTCTTCCAATCTTGTGACCCCATTTATCTTTTGTGGGTTACGGCGGCGCAAACTCTCTTGAGATTCTCAACTTACGCGTGCCAAAATTCTTTGAGTCAACGCCAGAGATGAATTCACCACCATTATCACTCCTAAGAGCCTTCACCTGCTTCCCCGACTCTTTCTCCACCAGTGCCTTGAACTCACATAAATTTGAGAATGTCTCACTCTTCTTTTGCATGAAGAAGATCCAACACTTACGAGAAAAGTCATCAACAAATATCACATAATACCTGTGCTTTGTTGTCGAAACTACTGAGAAAGGTCCACACACGTCTCTGTGAATTCTCTCAAGGATCGTCGTGGCGCGACTATCCTTCTCATGAAAGGTGGCTTTCATTTCCAAAAGTACATCCCCACGCGGTACCTACACAAGTGTACCTTTGGGAAGCCCGGTACAAATCTGCTGCAAAATTTTCAAAGCACCATGGTGAAGATAGCCCAATCTCTTGTGCCATAGCTCGTCCTCATCCCGGCTCACCACTCCTTCTGCCTTGCCTACCATTGCTGCACAACCATCTACCTGAAATTGATAAAGGTTCTTAACTCAAACTCCTATCCTCCGGGTTTCACCAGTTGCCTTACTGCGCAGGAAAGCTTTTCCCTCACTAAAAAAAACATCATAACCCTTGTCTTCCAACATCGCCATGGAGATCAGATTCTTCTTCAATCCTGGAACATGCATGACATCCTTCAAGATGAAAGGTTTACCGGACTCCCTCTCAAAGGAAATGGTCCCGATACCAGTCGCACTGTATCTACCATCATCGCCCATCTCGATGTGCACTCCAAGATCCTTTTCCTCCAGATCACTAAACAAATCTTTGTCTACGGTCATATGGAAAGACGCACCACTGTCAAGGAACCACACTGATCCCATCACACTTGAAACCAAGCATGCGATCAAAGAAAAATCCAGCTCAAACTGCGAGGCTAAGGCCTCTCCAGCTGCAGATCCAGCAGCCTGCTTATTTTTCTTCCTTTGTGGACAATTAGTGGCAAAATGCCCGTGATGGTGACAGTGAAAGCACTTCACCTTGGACAAGTCCTGCTTCTTGCCTTTTGCACTGGATTGAGAAGGATTTTTCTTTCCCTTCCCCTTCCTTGCTTTGGCATCCAAAGCACAATTTTCTTCATCTTCATTCTTTGATGAAGATCCATCCCTGGTAATTCGCCTTATCTCCTCCTGCACAAGATCCGACCAAAGTCGCTCCCATCCCGGCAGTTTCTCCCGACCATTGACAGAGTCCTCATAGGAATTCTCATAGGAATGCCAGCTCTTCGGAAGCCCAAAGGAGAGCCAAGCTCACCAAGTCCTCTTCCTCTACAATGCCCCACACTTCCCGGCTCATCCCTGCCTTTGGAAAAACTTCATGAGGTACTTGGGTATACTGTCGCCTTTCTCCATTTTTATTTTTCTGAGCTTGTCTTTAAGCGCCAATTTCCTTTGGTCGCTTCTACTTTGGAACAAGTTTGTCAAAGCTTTCCACATCAAGAATGGACTAGCTATACCATGCAGGCTGGACACTATGTGATCCTTCACTCCCTCCAACAGAATCCTTCGACATTTTGCTATCTTCTTTTGCCAAGCCTCAATTATGGCAACATCGCTAGAAGTAGGCTTTCGGACTTCAGCATCTATGAACTCCTTCAACCCATTGCCATCTAACACCGCCTCCATCCTATCCTTCCATGCAATATAATTCGAGCTTCCCTCAAGGGCATACTCCAATCATAATCCGTTGAAAGACATCTCAACTTCGACACCAAGAAAACACTGCTGCAAATTCGAATTCCACCAACACAAAACTCAACCGCTTCAATACTTTGCAATTGCTCCAATGATCAACATAGCTTTGATACCATGTAGAAATTATATAACTAATATGTTATACATCCAAGATTCTCCTGATCACACACTATTTCAACTTCATGCACAATACGGAATATCTTCTACTATTGATCATCATATGCGGAAATTAAATCAATTGCATATAAAAATTCACACATATGAACACAATGTTTTAACGGGAAAGCCTGAAAATAAAAACCCCAACTATCTGTATATAATATATGTTATAGACATCATGTGACAATCCTCATACAAAGATGATCATATCAATCTCTCAGTACAATACAATCACTACACACTAATAAGGCCCGATCTAGTAAATCCATGCACTAATCTCTGCCACCTGCTAGCCTGCCTCTACTGCACAATCCCTGCTGAAGAATGGCTCTGAATGAACTCGAATTGGTCCCGAATTTCTCATCCAACCTTGATCACGCAATCCTCATTGGCAACTCTACTCTGTGTTGGATGAAATCAATGCATCACTATAGTGACAACTGATAGTCAACTTGCCCTTTCACCTATCTCTCCACTGGTCTCCACTGAAACTGTCCATGCACTGTAGTTAGCTGATGTATTCTTTAGTTGATTAATGAGTTTATAATTAGTGAATTAATTAATAATTAATTCACACCACTCTCACTAGTGTATCGATCAGTTAGACTAGATACAACTAGCTCAACTATGTTTAGCTTAGTTAAACTGAACACAACTCCATTAACTTCCTCAATCAACTCCACCAAACTCTCTCACGTGAGTTCTAACTGAAGTATCCATGCAATAGCTTCACTTAACCCTTAGGAATAGCGTAATTCCTTCTGTCAGCTCCTGTGCCACATCTGTGCACTTAACTGAAGTGCTCCAAGAGAATAAGATAATGTTTATAGTCCAAATATTATTAAGAGCTAATAATATTCGACATATCTATTTTTAGACTGGCAATCTAAAAATAGATTCTGCCCAATATGCCTAAAAATAGAAGTCCATCTATTTTTCCAACTTGACCAACGATCCACAAATAGCATCCTGCAACTCATAGAATATGATCGACATGTCTAAAAATAAACTTGCGCCAAAAATAGCCTGCGGGCCCACTTAGTGAAGGCGACTCTTTTCACTAATCTCATCATCTTGTTGCAATCTCAACACAAGATTGAACAACTTCAAGCTCAGAGTGTGAGTCATACAATTCCTTCAACTTATTTAAACCTTCAAAAGCATTTGAAAATGGATAAATATGGTGACTCACCTCCTCATTTACAGACACTGCAATAAAGGC
Source organism: Pinus albicaulis (assembly GCA_034641835.2). Classification (NCBI taxonomy): domain Eukaryota; kingdom Viridiplantae; phylum Streptophyta; class Pinopsida; order Pinales; family Pinaceae; genus Pinus; species Pinus albicaulis. The sequence goes on along the minus strand of CM076582.1, from coordinate 795,342,584 downwards.
ATAGGCCTTGTTGTTCTTGTTTTCCCAAATGAAAAACTCTTTATCTGAAGTGGGATTTTCAGGTGCATTGTATCATTCTCCTTCACAAACCCCTTTCCACAACTCATTGAAAATAAGGTGTGTTTTATCTTCCGGAACCACTGAGAGTAGTTTTCTTTACTAGTGAAAAGTACTCCCTCTATAGATATTAGTGAATGCTTTCTAAAAAAAACTATCTACTTTTGATTTCCTAAACAAACACAAACTTTCTTGATATATTCTATTTAGATGAAAAAACTTCACTATATTAATACTTTAATGTAACATATATTCCTCCACTCACAAATATAACCTATAAACCATATAATATATAACCAAAAAAAAATATATCAACTAATTTCATGTCTCAAAAATACCACCATCCAAAAAAACTCTCATTATATACACCATCCAAAATTCTCATCATATAATCACCATCCAAAAAATCTCAACGAACTTTATTACTACCACCATTTTCAAAGGAACTTAATGCGCTTCATAATATACATCACCATATATTAAGGTATGTACCATAATGTATTCATAACATGAGCGCGTGTACTTCATAAGAGGTGACTTACGGCTTTAACATAATGCACTTCAACTAGCGACTTTAACATATAAGAGAGGGCATCGCACCATATACCACGCACAATCAACATATCTTTGTCCTTCGCATGCAATGTTAGGCCCGATTCTCCAAATGAGTTCACGCAGTCTTCAAAATTTTCTTAACTCGGTGGAAAAGGGTAAACTCACAGGCAATATATACACGACCAACAATGCCAACTATGATATTATATATTGCAACGCCAACATTCACGAGACAACAATGCCAAGCTCGAACACGTGAGGCAGCAACTTTAGGCTCGAATGCGTGAGCCAACAAGGTAGGGTCTCTTGACCGGCATGAAGTTTGTCATGGGGAGAAGATAGGGTCTCTTGACCGTCGCATTCTTTAATTAAAAGCACGAATCTGGAGAGTAGGGTAGGTTAACACAACGGTTAACGTAGCAGAGAATAATGTCAGGAAAATAGGAGTTACTAGAGCAAGAGGAAGCGAAAAAAGGTTGCCTCTAATACCATGTCACCTCACCTCAGGAGGTAACTCTATGAATCTCAATTGTGTTTTGCATTAAGATGTAACATGAATATATACATGGAGAGGGATATTATTGGGTTTCATATTTTAATGTCTTTTCATCTTCCAATTCTCTTTATTTCACTATTTACAATATTTACATGAATTTATCTAATCCTAAAGATTAGATGTCAACAAAACTTTAGGCTTCTATTAATTAGCTTTCAGAATTGGATGAGGGCTTTAAATTAAGAAATCTGAGATCTCTTTGAATGGGTTAGCATTATGTGGTTTTAGTTTTCTTAGTTCGACATTGGCTTCTTTGGAACCTAGGTCTATGGACCTTTTCCAATGCTACTGGTTGGACAATTGTCTTGAGGTCGAAGATACTTATGGGTATATTTGTTCTATGGCAATGGATAACAAGGTAATTATAGAATTTCAATTAATTCTTCATTGACATGAGGAGATCTCATAAGAAAATGGTCATACATTGTTGGTGATATCTTAGCAAGCTTGAATTGTAGCAAGCTCGTTCCTCGCATAAGGTCAACATCATGAACATTCTCTTGTTATAGGAGCACATAATTGATCCCTTGGCACTAGAAATCAATTAAATTTGCAATTTGGTTCTCTCTTCGCAAGTGAAAAATTTCTCAATGACTTCAATAATCAAAGAACAAAAAATTCATTGCATGAAGCTGGAAGGAAGAAGAATTAATCCATTAGATTTAGGAACCTATGGAAAGAAGGAACTTGTAACACCCTCTTCCCACTTATACCCAAGTAACTGGCCAATCAGGGTAAACATGTGACGAGAGGCTACTAATATGAGATTGAACCTCCTAGATGACCTTAAGGAAGTGGAACCGACGGAAACACGACAAATACATCTTACACAACATCAACAACACCTCCATGGGGTAAACCACCCTCCCAGACCCCTGAAACTTGAAGGGGGGTTGGATTCTGACCCTCTTGAGCCTTAGCTGTGGGCACATAAGGGAAAGGGAGCATATATAAACCCTTAATTGCGGGCTAGCCTTGGAAAGGTAGCGGGCAGGGCCCCAAATAGTCAATTATGTGCTTGTAGCTCCAGGATTTCTGCCACATTTTCAGCCCCTGAACCTAGGTCACTGCCTAGAACTTCATAAAACTTTAGGAAAGGGTAAATAACATTAAAGGAAAGGTATGGAAGCAATCACATCATCAGGAACTCATCTGGACTCCCCTAGCCATGATACGCATTTCGTAAAACATGTCACAAACATTGCATCTATAGGTATAAACAACAAAATTAAACATGAGAGCCTCATACTTATCTGAGAATCGCTAAAAAGCATTGCTCCCTTACATCATAAGCTACAATACACTCCATTTGACCATAGATACATTGCGTATTCATTTATAAGTAAAAACATAGATAGATCCATACATCATCATTGATCAAATACATGTTTATAACCAACATAATAACAACATAAATACAATGGATATAACACCAAATAAATCCATACATAAACCAATACATTTGCATACCTCTCACCAGAGAAATGAGCTTTTCATTACTGAATGTAAAAATCAATCGGAGATGGGACTTCCATGTTCCACCTGCTCATATATTGGTTGAACCAAGTCTCACTTCAGCCAATCACCCCCGTGCCATGTTCCAAGCACGAAAGTGGGATCTCATCAAACACATCAATCACAATCAATACAGGGATTCCAAAGGCCAAACCACCTCAACCCTCAACCAGTGACTCCACCTCATGGTTGGATATCACAACCATCACGGATTAGTCTCTATCTAAGTTGTTCTAAGGTTCCAGAGTGTTTGTTCCAACCAGTGCTTCCAGGACTAGTAACTCAACCTCAATTGTTATAGGGCTTGTAGAGTGTTTTTCAAACCAGGGCTTCCAGGACTAGCAACTCAACTCCAGTTTTTTCCGGGCTCCAAAGCATTTGTCCAACCAAGGCTCTAGGACTAGTAACTCAACCCACCCAGGGCTCCAGAGTGTTTTTTCAACCAAGGCTCTATGACTAGTAACTCAACCCACCTAGGGCTCCAAAGCATTTGTCCAACCAAGGCTCCAGGACTAGTAACTCAACCCAATATTTGTTCGTCAGGCTCCAGAGTGCTTCTCCAACTAAGGCTTCCAAGACTAGTAACTCAACCCACAACAATCCGCCGAGCTCCAGAGTGTTTTTCGAACCAAAGCTCCAGGAACTAATAACTCAACTCACAGCTAAAGGAATCATGAGAACCAACTGAAAAACAATCAAAGGAAATAAACCCACAACGCCATGGCTATCTAGGAAATGGCAAGGCTAGGCAAATCCACATGCATACCCCATGCATTTCAAACTTAGTGAGAAAAATATGCATGCAAATTAGTACCTACACTTAGAACTTGTTGTAGATGTTGATCTTGATGTCCTCTTGCACTTTCCTCCTCTTCCTTTTCCTTCTTGCTTCAAATCTCCAAAAATGAAACACTCTCAAAGAGTGCTCCAAGAATACTCTAAGTGTCCAAGAGTATGACAAAGAGAGAGAGAGAGAGAGAGAGAGAGAGAATAGAATGAGAGCCATAAGTGTGAGAAAAAATCTTACCCCCTGATCCTCAAAAGCCTTTTTATTAACGAGGTCTCTATTTTCTTAATTTTCCATTATTTCCCTTCATTTTCTTCCTCACATGCAACCTATGACCTTTCATCTCCCATTTCTTCTAATTTCCATTATTTTCATAAATAAAATGCTCCAAAAATAATTTTGCCTCTTTAATGCCTTAGCCATAGCCTTTGCCAATTTCCTTTAGCCATAATAAACTGAATGAACACCTGCTAGGATGTTTTTCCCACCATTCATCTTGGAATACGTGTCCCATCAATTGTGGTCTTATATATGTTTACATGGATTTTTACCAGGGTTGTTACAGAACCCTCCCCTTGGGGGGGACACCGTCCATGGTGTTCAATGACACCTATAACCAACAAGACTGTTGAAAGAGAAACATACTGCCCATGGAGCTTTATAACACAACCTATTGCAATATTTACAATGACACTACTGAAACATGACAAACATACCGTTTACTAGAGCTTTATAGCATAGCTTATTACGGTATTTACAATAACAACCACATATACTTAAGCACATTTGCTTCAACCAACAAATAACCGTATTGTCTGTGGTGCGTTATAAACCAGTTCGATACAATATTTATATAATATACACATATACACATTTGCTCATCCAACAAATAAAAGGATACGATGCATGTATCAATCAACAAGGGAATCCAAAGGCCTACACCTCCACCCTCAAGGTAATAATAGGATTCACCTCCTTCATAGGAAGTCCAAAATCCACTGCCAAGTTAAAGTTTGCATCCAATGTCCAGCCCTGCAATCCTGCACCATTGTACCCTCAGTGAACAGTTATCGACTCATTGTTCTAAGGCACACTCCCAATGTGTATCTGATTCCATTTGGAAATGATAATGACCAAAAAAAATATATCCCTGGCCTTCCCTTCTCTGCTACACAGTCCCTCGGTAAATCCGATCACCCCTTCCTTGCAGTCACTTACCTTCCAAGTTCCACTGACACCCCCATCTCGGGAAATCCATCCCTTGGCAAGGTTTCCTGGCATTGAAAGTTCAAACAACCAAGGCATATACCTACCTCAAAACCATCATACCAGTCATAGCATGCTCATGACAATCAATGGACACTATTGGGTACCAATGTCCCACAATGGCCCTGCTCCTGAAATTCTTTACCAACATACTGCTTCCAATTCCTTTCGTTGTTGTTGCCACTGCTTGCAATCAGTTTCAACCACCCAACCAGGAATTTCCATGCTTCCTGTACCAAGCACATAACTGCCATTAGATTCAAAATAAATTGAAATAACTTCACATCATACATCATGAATAGCTCATCAACAAGGTACACTTGCAATCCTATTCACTTCCTGTCACAACAAGTCAAACTAGATGTTTGATTAAATCATCATGCATAAACATATCACATATAGTTATCTCATAACACAACCATCTGTTACACAACATTTTGTCACTGTCCCTGCAATCCCTCGCCCTGCATATTGGAGGGTCATTCCCGTGACTTGTGAGCAGTGTCATACTTTGCAAACACCTTCTTTGCATCCTTCTGCATAAGGACATCATTTCTCCTGTTGGACATTTCCTCAAAAAAGCACACAAAACCTATGTTTTGGCCTTGGCGCGAGTAGCCAGTTCACCCCTCGCGCCGATGTGGAAGATTTGCACTAGAGCCCGCGCCACCTGGCACTTTGTCTCAGTGCAGTGCCCGCGCCAAGCTGTTTTAGGAATGTTTTTTAAAAATTAGAGGCGGAAGTTTCCTTCTAACCACCTCAGGGGTGAGTCACTGGAAGTGGTTAAGTTGATCAGCCACGGATCTCCCTCTTTAGGCAGTGGTTTCCATCTCCCATGAAACACTCTTTGAAGATAGGCCTCCCTTCCATAATTATAGGGATCCTAACCTCTCCCTCTCCCTCTATAAAAACATGCCTTCTCCCTTTATGAAAGCTAGTTGAACTTGGAGAAGAATACTATAGATGAGTAATTGCTATTGAGAAGGTAGAACCAAGGAGAACTTCGTAGAGAGAGTCCCGTCCGAATTCCCGATGAGTCTTTGTGAGACGCGCTCCGCTTGAACCCTGTTGGAGGAGATTGCAACGTCGAAGCTTGGTTGTACTCTTCCTTTCATTTATTAATATACTCGACTATGGTGCTGGTTCCATCATTGTGTTATGTTGTTCATCTAATGCAATCGATTTAGTCCTCTTCGACTGACTAATAGTTACGAATGTGAATTAGTATGTTGTATATTGTCGTTGTTTCTTGTATGTGTGCAGGTGTCCGAGCGTGAAAGTGAGTGGATTGTGATCTGTCAAACCAAGATCGAGAGGCAGCCACTCTTTTCAACGACAACAACAACATAGGACCTCCGATAAGTCATCTATCGAATCTCCGTCCATTTGTTAACTAGGAATCAATATTATAGCTTGTTTTGTTTGTGGCTAGACCCACCGTAGGGCTAGTGGGATCGCCTCTGTCACAGAGGGGATTTACCTCACCAACAAATTGGCGACTCCACTGGGGATCAGTGCGAGTTTTTCTTTCATCCATTAGGTCTTATTTTTGGTCTTTGCTTGTTTATTTTTCCTTTTCTGATTATTCTGCTAAGCCTAAGACCCTTGTTCAGCCCCAGAGGATCAGATCTGACCTCTGTCTTTCGAAAATTTTCCCTTTTTCTTGAGTGAACTGTCTTGGCGCGCTTTCTATTCAGACATTTGCGCTGATTGGCACTATTTGCTAGCGTGGTGCCCGCGCCATCCCCTTTTTGGCGCTGATTACAGCTAAATAACCGCGCTGACCCCTGCAGGTTTTAGGCTTTGCTATGTTTTGAAGATTTTTGGCCAGTGCTTTTGCTTCTTGGTTATTTTTAGATGTGTCTTGAGTTCTTTAGGATTGTTTTTTATTGTGATCAAATTTATTCCTTCAGTTGTTTGTCTGTTTCCTATCAGGATCATAGCCTTAGGGTTTTTAAGTGCTTTGGCATGCTGAGCCTCTTGTAGGAGTTTGAGTCTTTTGTTTCGCAGTCAACTTCATTCCTTGTTTGGTTGCATTCAGCTCCCTTGATCCGTTTGAGTGATTCTTGCCTCTTTCGTTCAATTTTGCTTCTTGTCACTCCAAGCATAGATCACACTGCTTGCATCGGTCTGTTTTCAAATCTTTCTTCAATTTGAGAGATTGCAACGTTGGTTTGAGTTTTGTTATGTTTGTTTTGGGTTGATTGAAATCATTTCGCTTCAACCCTCGCATTAACTTTCTCGAACTAGTGTTTTGGTTTGTTTTTCATGTCATTTAGTGCACCATTTGCCCTATTACATTGAAAATAAAAAATAAAAAAATAATTTTGTTTGCATTCTTGTTTGCGTTGTGAAATTGAAAGTCTTTCGCATATCTAGCATTAGACAATTCTAGGAAATATTTCTCATTTTCATTAGCTTGCATCGGATACTGTAGTGGATGTTTCTGTGTGTTCTTATTATTTGCTATCACTTGAAAAATCATAACTTTCTCGTAGATAGCTTTTCATCAAACGAAATGATATCTTTTGGCATGTAGCTTGCATTTAGGGATTTTTGAGATCCAACATTCGGTAGGACCTTGGAATTGAAACATAAATACAAGATCAACTTACAATTTACTCAATTAACCTAAGGCAACATTGAAACCTAACGAACCATCTAGTGGTCTAAGTTAGAGACGTGTTCCGACATCTTTAAACCTAGCAGCTGTCGCTCGCCATCTGGCTTCAGACAGCACTAGTACGGACTTACGCTCCCCGTACCGTTGAGTATATAAAGGGATACCCCTCTAGGTTGCAATCCTTTTATCCGTAGGAAGCCGAGTCTGCCGCCTTGTAACTGTGATACGCCGAACACAACATTCGGGGAGAATATCTGCACGTACATTAAGTCCTTGGTCAATTCTTCTTTCATTTGATTACCAAGGTGTATATGGAAGTTCACGAAAACCTGGTACACCCTTCTACCTAGACTACCTGAGCAGTCATTTTCGATCTTTTCTGAATCCATAAATTTGAAAAGATCATTGAGCACTTGTCATTTCATGCTCGTTTCAACCTGAAAGTGATAGAGTCACCTTTTACCTGTTTCTCGACTCTTAAAAGATGAAACGATAGGGTTTTGTTTCAGTGTTTAAAAATTAACTGTCCACGAAATATTCCTGGTTAAAGTTAGCTTCCTTAGCATTGTTTTAACATTGTTTCTGATGACAACCTTTCTAGAGTTTACCAACCAAGGAATCCCCTCCGAAGTGAATCCTGTCCCTTTTTCTGCTTTTAGGAATGTTGGTGGTCCTTATATGGCAACATTGTCTTTTCTAGGGTTAACTGTTGGTTTGCCCATGTGGTTGTTTTCGACCTCGGTGGTCCCGAATGCCCCGATCTCTGTTCGACCATCCCCTCCACCTGAATAACATCATGTTGGTTCTAAAGTGGAAATCTCCCCTTCTTTTCCTATTTCTTCGTCCTCCTCTTCTACTGTGCCTGGTGAAAGTCTAGATTCTAGTAACCAGGTGGCTAAGAAGAAGAAGAAGAAGCCGAAGAAGAAGAAGTAAGATAAGAGAGAGGCCAAATCTGCGGCTATTGAGCCTAAGAAACCATCCAACCTTCCACGGAAAGTCAAATTCCCTTGCATGTTGTGCAAAGGTGACCACCTTCTTCGAGACTGCCCTGGCATTCCCAAGGTACTTGAAGTTTGGTTTGACGGTCATCCGTCGTTGCCTTTGGCTTCCGGAAGTCATATTGGTAGCACATCTTCGACTAGTGCTGATAAGACTCATAAGAAACAAGATAAGATTACCAATCTCTGTAAGTTGTGTGAAGGGCATCATTCCATTCACCTTTTTTCCGTACATGGATGAAGCTAAGAGAGTGTTGGACAACTCTACTGTTTCTGCACCCTGCCTTCCGGTTGGTTACCAGAAACTTTCTTCGAGTCCTCCGCTAGTTGATTCCATGATCGATCAAGAATCATCCTTGGTTGATCCCGCTCCCCGGGAAATTAAAATCAGGAAGCCATTCCCGACCAACCATTGGACGTGGAATCGGTCGAATTGATCCCGCCTATGGTTCATTAAGTCTTTCGTTGAGAGTGGATCTCATCCCCCTAACGTTATTCTTCTTTATTCAGATTCTTTGGACTTGAAGAAAGATTCTTCCATCCCTTTAGTTTAAGAAGTTGCTCCTCCTGCTCCCGTGATGGAAGTCCTAGAGGGTGCTCCTCTTGCTCCAGTAACACCAAGGGAAAACCATCTCAGTTCGATGGTATCCCCTTCAAGTAGTTTGGTCGCTTCCTTTGATTGGAGTCGATTTGCAGGATATCGCCTTCCTTCTTATGCGCCTTTTGAGATAACCATACAAACCTTTGATATGGTAGTACCCAACACCATTATAGGTGAAGGCGTGTCTGTTAGTATTATGTCTTCCACTACTTGGCAAGATTTTGGTTCTCCACCGCTTATGCCTATTACTCAGAATATGTTGGCTTTTAACAGAGGAACCAATCAACTGTTAGGAATCCTTCCGAAGTTGCCTGTTAATTTGGGAAGGAAAACCGTCTATATAGACGTGATGGTTGTTCCATGCCCCTTAGATTTTAATTTGCTCTTGGGCCATGACTATATTTATGTCATGGAAGCGATTGTCTCTTCCCTCTTTTGTGTGATTTATTTTCCACACAAAGGTCGGATCATGACCATTGATCGCCTATCATTCTTTGGTCCTGGTGTGACATTTGGTCCACAATCATCCCTTCCGGGTCTTTAACCGCTGGTTGTATCTTCCTCGATGTAGGTTAATTATGTGGCTACCTATCCCATGCCCGCATTCAGCGATGGTGCCATTGTGCATCATGTTCCGGGGGCATTGGATCTGGATTTTCAAGATGTTGTTCTCCCATCAGATAAGGACCTGTTGTAATCCATGACTTCTTATTCGACATGATGAGTTGTCTCCGGAGCAGAGTTCGTTTTCTTGTGTCAAGCTCCTTAAACAATGAAACAAGGTGTCCCGAGGATAGTTCGTCTTCTATGTAAACCTCGTTTAAAAAATGAATTAGTTATGAGGATGGTTTTTTTAATGTGTCAACCTCGTTAAACAATGAAACATGTTCCCGTTCAATTCGAGTCTTTGCTCAGATCTCGTAAAATCCCAGTCGAGTCTTTCTCTGATCTCGTAACTTGAACCTTCACTCCATCTGCTTTTCATTCATTACATATGGACTGAAGCTTGGGGGGCATGTACCTCGAATTGAGTCACCATATTGGGGGCATGCCCATTTTTCAAGCATAGTTTACTTTTGTTTCAAGCTTGTGTAAACATGAAACCAATATCAAGCATAGTTTACTTTTGTTTTCGAGCTTGTGTAAAAGTGAAATATTTTGACTTTTATGTGCTTTGTGAATGTTTTCCTTTCTTTTGGGTCATTACTTATTATGCAGATTATTGATACATTAGATAACATTGTATTAAATAGACATTTGCATAATTTGTAAAAACATCATCATATGTAAAAAGATCCATGTAAGGAAATATATATATATATATATATATATATATATATATATATATATATATATATATATATCGCATGTTTGCAACTATGTGCATCATAATGTCAAAAAATATATATGTATGTTTCAGTTACATCCCGAGACAACATGTCTCTCAAAATATGCGAAAATAAAATCCTAAGTGCCTAATCAGTGTGGTGCTCATGATAACACGTCACCGCCGGTACCAACCGCCTCAACAAGCGGTGGATAAGACTTGACACCCTACGGTATGCCTCTAGTAGGCCCGAGGTACATCATCAAAGTGAGCATATTCTGGAATCCCACAGGCGATCCCCTCCAGATTATGTACTATCTCCTCCCCCTCGTCGCCCTCACCATGAGGATCGAAATCGCGAGGAGTTCGCCTCGCTATCGGTGACATACCTGCAGGTCTCTCTAGGCCAACATCTTCCTACATATAAGATTAACTGTCAGAACATGCATATGTAACAAAAAATCATAAACTCATGAAAATAAAAAATGAGTCTCACCTAGCTCTTTGTCCCAATCCTCTCCCTCCGGGAGCGGGAGGTCTGGATCACCGGTGAATTCTGTACTAGAGTAGGGCCAGTTCTCCATGAAAATCAGTTGTCAGCGAAGCCAATCAAAGAATTCCGGCCTCCAGGACATCTGTTGGCCGCCCCCTACTCTGGGAATCAATGTAGCCCATCGAGCCATCCATGGTTCTCTGGGTGGTGGCATTGGGACAATGACCTCCTGGCACTGGAATATCGGTAGTCGTTCCAAGAAGAATGATACCAAAATGTATCTGTACCCAAAATACTTCAGCTTGGTCTTCTTGCACTTGGTTAGTTGCCGCTTAATGTTAATAGTCACGGCCTTTGCCCAGTTGTAGAGAGTTGGGGTTAGGCAGTCTATGGCAAGAAGCAATTGTGTTTTTGTGGCTTCATGCGGTGCTTGCGATCCTGCAGCCCGCATGATAGTGTGCAACACTACTTTTAGTGCCAAATCTGGGATGGTTTGGATGTCAACCTTCCACTCCCTGTTCCTTTTCGTGCCCCTCGACACACCCTGTCGATCACCATCCCCATGCTTTCCCCAGAGGGACGGGTACCGGTCAGCATAGGGACTACACCTCTCCGCGACAATCCTGTGATAAAATAGACATCAGAAAATTCGAGTTCAAGTTCTTGATCCCGAAGCACGAACTTTTCTTGGTCTTCATCCCAAATGCTTATCAAATACTGAAGCAATTTTGGCTAAGCTCAGAGGCATGATGTTAGGAAGAATTTCTTTAGCCCACAATCTCTGAGGGCGTCCACACATCGATCATTCTCCATGGCAAGTTCATCTTCCTCACTGTGTTCCCTCTCTTTCCACTCAATCACCATTATTTTTGCTTGATACCTGCACACATTGTTCATATGAGCATTTTTAGTCTACTTGGGCATTGAAATTTGCAAGCAAGTGACTGCATTTTCCTTAAAATTATGCGGATTTTTAGGTTGCGTGGTTGGCGCGCCCTCTGTGTAAAAAATAGGCGATTGGCGCGGGTCTGTGCCCGAAACCCGCGCCAACCGCGATGAGTTAATTTTGATAAATCTTCTCCTAGGAAATCAAAATGACATGTACAGGTAATGAAATTTAGCTTAAAAGATGGGAAATGGTGTCGGCTCTTGCCTGAGACTGATGGAATCAAGATCGGTTCACTGGATCACTCGCAATCATCGCCACAAGATTGCAAAGCATAATGGGTCACTGTTGCTCCACAAAGAGGTAAAAGTGAAAAGTAAATAATTTTTACCACTTATGGTATTTTATAACTTTTCAAAGTCTTAAATTAGGTTTTAAAACATCTTTGTCGATTACTTTATCATATTATTTTCGAGAAATGGGTTTTACACATGTCTCTTGTGTAGCAACAGGTTTTTCACATGGTTATGACGAAGTAACGAGTTATATTTTATAATTTTTTTCGGACTTGGTAAAAACACGAAAAATTCACTAATGGAGTAAGCTTTTAGCTCTTTTATGACTCTCTAAAACTGAAAAGATTGCTGAGATGCTTGTCGTTTTGAACTCGTTAAATGGTTGCGAAACGATATCTACCCAGTATACGTTTACCCCTTTTTCGGGCTGGGATAGATTATTTACGAAAAAGGAATACCTTAGCCTATCACGACTAAGAGGTTCTCTCAAATGTTGTTTTCTACCTTTTTGGATCTGAGAGACTATTTACGAAAAGGGCCTTGCTGGAGTTTTTTTTTCCGCTTTCTTTTTAAACTCTCTAAACATGAAAAGATGCCGAGTTCTCCCTTTGTTAGACTTGTTAAACACTGATGACATTGGACTCCGTCATGATGACGTTACTTGAGTTCCTCCTTCCCAAGGCTCATAAAATGTACTAGGTTGGATTTGTCCGAAGGACAAACTTACATCGCAAGCATATGCTATCCCCTTCAAGCTTGTTTACAAAAATAATTGGGGTACTTGCTAGAAATGGTGGGGGAAAATGGAACTAGACTTTAGTCGGCAGTATGTCACTCTTGAAAATGGCACTTGTCTACATTCGTGTCAGGTTGGGGACATCTCACTTCGTCATTTGTTTTCCTCCATGGGTTTGGGTAATCTCTTTTGACCGCTCATATGCTCTTTGCCACATCACCATGACCTCAGATCCCTTGATGTAAAATATTGCCAAATCCACTGTCGTGCCGCCAATATGTTCAAGAGAAGTTTTGCCTCTGCAATTTTCAACCTCCCTCTGATTCTCTGTTGGTCCTGATTCGCAAATCATCATATTCCTCTGTCTCGTGTCAATGATGTGGGAAACATCATGTCCCTCCTTCGACCAGATCGCTTCTTGTCGACTTCAGCTCATTTTCTAGGAAGTTGATCAAGATACTCCCTTCAGGTACCTTGGAGCCTGCAGCCTTAATGGCAGGTTATTTGCATCTGACGCAAGGTTCACATCATCAGCGTTTGATCGGATGATTATGCGGGTGTTCGATGCTAGGTCACTGTTCACATTCCGTGGATTGTACCCTTTGTACCTTGAGATCCATTGTCATTATTGGTGGTTTCTCTCACGTCTGTTAACAACTCTCATTATTGGTTGGTAATCAGATGATGTTCCTGCATGTTCGACTTCAACTCGTCTATTCGCATGCTCAAATTTGTACTTTGTTCGGGTCGAGATGGAGCGCAAGACCCTGGGTTTCGTCTGATGAGATCCAGGTTGTGGGTTCTTTGTGGATTACTATGACTTATTACATGACTCTTCTGATTGGATGGATGCGACCATACCATGAGTCTATTTATCGATCCTTATTACTGGATGGCTGCGTCCATACCTCGGATCTCGTTTTTATATGCTTTATTATGGATGGTTGAGCCCATGCCACATATCATGTATTAGAGATATCAGTTGTATTTGTACTTGCAGGTTTTCTGACAGCAGTGGTTTGGGTCGAACGCGTTCTCATAAAGCATTTCACCCCTCCCTCTCTCTCAGACCTCATGCTTTAGGGGGCATTTGTTACACATCATTTTGTCACCGTCCCTGCAATCCCTTGCCCCGCATATTGGAGGGTCATTCCCATGACTTGTGAGCAGTGTCATACTTTGAAAACACCTTCTTTGCATCCTTATGCATAAGGAAATCATTTCTCCAGTTGGACATTTTCTCAAAAAAGCACAAAAAACCTATGTTTTGGCCTTGGCGCGGGTAGCCAGTTCACCCCTCGCACTGATGTGGAATATTTGCACTAGAGCCCACGCCACCTGGCGCTCTGTCTCAGTGCAGTGCCTGCGCCAAGCTATTTTAGGAATGTTTTTTAAAAATTAGAGGCAGAAGTTTCCTTCTAACCACCTCAGGGGTGAGTCATTGGAAGTGGTTAAGTTGATCAACCACGGATATCCCTCTTTAGGCAGTGGTTTCCATCTCCCATGGAACAATCCTTGAATATAGGCCTCCCTTCCATAATTATAGGGATCCTAACCTCTCCCTCTCCCTCTATAAAAACAGGCCTTCTCCCTTTATGAAAGCTAGCTGAACTTGGAGAAGAATACTATAGCTGAGTAATTGCTATTGAGAAGGTAGAGCCAAGGAGAAATCCGTAGAGAGAGTCCCGTCTGAATTCCCGATGAGCCTTTGTGAGATGCGCTCTACTTGAAACCTATTGGAGGAGACTGCAATGTCGAAGCATGGTTGTACTCTTCCTTTAATTTATTAATATACTCGACTATGGTGTTGGTTACATCATTGTGTTATGTTGTTCATCTAATGCAATTGATTTATTCCTCTTTGACTGACTAATAGTTACAAATGTGAATTAGTATGTTGTATATTGTCGTTTTTTCTTGTATGTGTGCAGGTGTCCGAGAGTGAAAGCGAGCGGATCGTGATCTGTCAAACCAAGATCGAGAGGCAGCCACTCTTTTCGACGACAAAAATAGCATAGGACCTCCGGTAAGTCATCTATCGAATCTCCGTCCATTCGTTAACTAGGAATCAATATTATAGCTTGTTTCATTTGTGGTTAGACCCACCCTAGGGCTAGTGGGATCGCCTCTGTCCGCAGAGGGGATTTACCTCACCAACACCATCATAGGTCAAAATCATGAATCATATGAAGTCACCATAAACCATAATCATAAATCACATGTAACCATCATAAGTTAGAATCATAGATCATATGCATAACAAAACTGAAATAAAATATCGATACTTATCCTTCATCGATCCTTACTTCTGCCTTTTCTCTTTGTATACACACACCGGATCGGTTTCCGCACCCGAAAATCACCGAGTGCCCTTGCTTCTCTTTACTCACGTACACATACACACAATGTACATCACAACACATACATCCACACAAGCGTACAATACCACACAATGCATACACCCACACCTGGTGTACAAGACAACACATACATCCACACAAGCATACAATACCAAACAATGCATACACCCACACTTGGTGTACAACACAACACAATACATACACCTACATCCGGTGTACAACAAAACACATATGCCTACACCCAGTGTACAACACAACATAATAAATAAACATACATCTTGTGTATAGCGTAGCACAATACATACACATACATCGGCATACTACACATACACCTACACCCGGTGTATAATAAAACACAATATATACGCCTACACCGATGTACAACACATACACATATACTGAGTACAACATAAGGAATACACATGTCACGATACCACAACTACACCATACATATACATAGTACCACGTGGCCGCAACACAACATGTACGTCGTGCACACAATACCATATGTATACCAGTACCATATGCACAACATGTAAACAACACCACCTGTACATAACACAACCTGCACAATGTGTGCACAACATCAAATGTACATGACACCATCTGCACAATGTGTACACAACACCAAATGTACACTGCACCACATGTACATGCACGACATGTAATCGACACCACATGTACACAATGCTACATGCATGACATGTACACGGCACTACCTGCCCATAACACCACTTGTACAACATGTACACAACACCACATGCACACAACACCACATGTACATAGCACTGCATGTTCAACATCTACATAGCACCATACGTACACAACACCGTATATCCAACATGCGCACAACACCAACATGCACACAACATCACATATCCAACATGCACACAGTACAATATATACACAACACCACATATCCAACATGTACATAGCACCATATATACCTATCACTGCATATGTAATATACACACAACACCATATATACCTATCACTGCATATGTAATATACACACAACACCATATATACAACAAGCATACAACATCATATGTACACAATTCTACATATGCAACATTACACGTCACCATAGGTACAATCACTGAATATACAACATGCACAACATATACACAATAATAGCACTGTACATCCATAGACCACACACTGACCCCACAAGAAACTTTGCTTCTAGTGTCTTTCCATTGTCCATGCTTATCCTAACATGTCGCAGATCACACTACTTTCACTTCGTTGATGTACCCCTCAACATTACCTGTCCATAACATAAACATAGGAACAATACAAGCATATAATATTAAATCATATCCACATGATATTGAATTCATAGGTCTGTCAAGGCTACTCTGCCACTTGATTTCCCAATAGCCAGGAGCCTCTTCATGCCATTCACTTGCATAAGAAATCATTCCTCCACAAGAATGATCCCTGACAACCCTGCCAAACAATGACATAGATACATAGATACATACACATGCATAATCATTAGCATAAAAAAATCATGATCTTGTCACACACACACATAAACATTAGCATTAAACAACCATGATCCATGATGACTGTGTCATATAAGGCACACATACATACATACATGTGTACATATATAAACATCAACATAATCACAATCACAATACAATTTTTAGATATCATAAGGTCTAGGTTAAGAGAACTTCCTTTATCTGTGCACAACATGCACAACATTGAGAATAATTTTTCCTAACATAGCCAAGTCATTTGACGCCTCAAATCCATTCACTTTACCTTTCATGTTACCTTTCTCATGTCTATATTGCCACCGTCCATTTACCATAATGGACCCAACCAGTCCAACCGACTGTCATATTATTACCTTCTGTTGCGCTTACTCATGCACCGAGCCTCATTCGACACTTACATTACCTGTTGGGTACCACAAAGCTCTCCCCGAGCTCCATTAACTTCCTCTTTCCCAAAAAATTCCCCTAAGACTCTCAAAACATAAAAGGCAAGAACAAGAGCAAGAAGTAACAAGAAGAAAACCATGAAAACCAATAGCAGTACGACACCACAACCAAATTGCAAAAGCTATGCACTAGACGCAATCAAGACTGCAAATAAAGCACAAATAAATAAATAAAGACCAAAAGCATGAGACTAGCAACAAACACCATGACTCAATCCCAATGGGTCCCCAGTGCTTCTAAATGAAAACTTAACCTGATCCTTCTTCAAGATTTCATGGAAATCTCTTTTCCATGCAATCCCTACATCATATTACCATAAACACATAATTATCACTGCATAACTAAACATAACAATATACCATTTATCTTACCTTGTCGTGCTAAGCACGCTGATCGGTAACTGAACACACATGTCAGCCATATGTACCAAACACCAATACAACATATCTACCCATTCAAAATCAACTTTTACCAAGACTAACAACTATGTCATAATCAACAATCAACTCACATTCATCAGTCATAATACATAAAGCTACAACTATCACCTACTTACACTCAAGTATGTATTGACTATCTCAACACATATATGTTAGCACAACCATCTTAAAACAAGATCATGCCTTCATGTAATCTTACAGACACATATACTCATATCGTGCAATTAATCAAACATTCAAACAAATGATTGATGACATAATAGACACCAACACTCAAACACAAAATAGATGACATAATAGACACCAACACTCAAACACCAAATAGATGACATAATAAACAACAACACTCAAAAACCGAATAGATGACATAATAGACACCAACACTCAAACACCAAATAGATGACATAGTCAAACGATCAAACACCAAGTATACGACATAAGCAAACTCATACCTCAATGTACCTCAGGGGAGGTTATCTTGTCTGCACAATCAATCAAGATTAGCCAAAATATAACTTCACAACATATCAACCCAATCACAAATAAGGTCATGATATCCATAACTGTATCTAGCCAACATGTTTTCACCCTAAACTCATAAACAATTATCATTCAGGCATACCATTACATATGCATAGTCAATATAGACATAAAATACGATACACTTTCATAATTAGGTCGACTCATGCTTGAATGTCATAACCCTAACCATCAAGTCACTAGCATGATACAATCAACAAGATATTAATGCTATAACCCTAATTATTGAGTTAACTAACATATAACAACAATAAGTCAACATATAACATGCTCATCAACAACATATAACATAATCATCAAGTTAGTAACATGCCTGACTAACCAACGCATGTACATATGATCCCACTAGTCAACTAAATTATATCATAACATCAATAGAATGAGAGGCATAAACATAACCATAATGTATATAACAATCCTTAACCTACATACCTACATGCCCAACATTCAAACCTGTATGACGACATGCTCTTGCCTCGAAGTCCAATGTTGCAACTTCACTTTGATGGTCTGCATCTCTTGCTCTATCTTAGCCAACACATTGGCATCATAACATACCAATATCATCATCATGACTTAATCCCATACAATGACCTTATGCACAACAACCTTCACCAAACCAATGCAAACTTAACCATATGCACCCACTTGACATGTATAACCCATCATGAAAGACCAATGCATGTTCCACATATAAAGTCACACAAGCAAGCATACATGAATAACACTGAAGCATGGCCAATATGTAACCCTAGTATAAGCAAGCAATGCATGTACAACACATAACCATTCATACACTCATTACAAAATGTCGACAACAACACCACCATCACTTCCATGGTGACACCACTTCCACCATGTCCAACACAACACAGATGCAATAAGCACATATAGACCACAAGCATACTAAAAACATATGTAATCAACATAAATGCATGATCAACAACTGCCCATCCATTATGAGGGTTGAACCATGCTCTGATACCACTTTGTAACACCCTCTTCCCACATCTACCCAAGTAACTGGCCAATTGAGGTAAACATCAACAATACCTCCATGAGGTAAACCGCCCTCCGAGACCACTGAAACTTGAATGGGGGATGGATTTTGACCCTCTTGAGCCTTATCCGTGGGCATATAAGGGAAAATGAGTGGCTATAGACCCTTAGCCGCGGGCTAGCCTTGACAAGGGAGTGGCCAGGGCCCCAAACAATTAATTTTGTGCCTGCAGGTATGGGATTTGTGCCACATTTTCAGCCCCTGAGCCCAAGTCATTACCCAAAACTTCATGAAACTCTAGGAAAGGTTAAATAACATTAAAACAAAGGTAAAAAAGCAATCACATCATCAGGAATTCATTCAGACTCCCCTAGCCATGACAGGAATTTTGTCACATGTCACAAACATTCCATCTACAGGTATAAACAACATAATTAAACATGGGGGCCTCATACTTATATGAGAATCGCTAAGAAGCATTGCTCCCTTACATCATAAGCTACAATACATTCTATTTTACCATAGATATATTGTGTATTAATTTACAGGTAAAAACATGGATAGAGCCATACATCATCATTGATCAAATACATGCTTATAACCAACATAATAACAATATAAATACAATGGATATAGCAACAAATAAATCCATACATAAACCAATACATTTTCATACTGAATACCAGAGGAATGAACTCTTCATTACTGAATTTAAAAGCCAACCGGAGATGGGACTTCTACGTTCCACCCAACCATAGATTGGTTGAGCCAAGTATCACTTCAACCAATCACCCCGATGCCATATTCCAATCATGAATGTGGGATCTCATCAAACACATCAATCATAATCAATCCATGGCTTCCAGAGGCCAAACCACCTCAACCCTTAACCAGTGACTCAACCTCATGGTCGGATATCACACGCATCACAGATTGGTCTCTATCCAAGTTGTTCCAGGGCTCCAGAGTGTTTGTTCTAACCACGACTTCCAGGACTAGTAACTCAACCCCAACTATTACAACGCTTCTAGAGCGTTTGCCCAACCAGGGCTTCCGGGACTAGTAACTCAACCCTAGTTGTTTTTGGGCTAAGAGTGTTTGTCCAACCAAGGCTCCAGGACTAGTAACTCAACCCATCTAGGGTTCCAGAGCATTTGTCCAACCAAGGCTCTAGGACTAGTTACTCAACCCAACATTTGTCTATCGTGCTCTAGAGCGTTTGTCCAACCAAGGCTTCCAGAACTAGTAACTCAACCCATAGTTTTCCGCTGGGCTCCAGAGAATTTGTCCAACCAAGGCTCCAGGAACTAATAAATCAACCTATAGCTAAAGGAATTATGAGAATCAACTAGAAAATAATCAAAGGAAATAAACCCACAACGCCATGGCTATCCAGGAAATGGCAAGGATAGTAAAATGCACATGCATACCCCATGCACGCCAAAACTAGTGAGGAAAACATACATGCAACTCAGTACCAACACTCAAAACCTGTTGTAGATGTTGATCCCAATGTCCTCTTGCGCTTTCCTACTCTTCCTTTGTCTTCTTTCTTAAAATCTCCAAAAATTCCACTCTCTCAAAGAGTGCTCCAAGGATACTCTAAGTTTCCAGGAGTATGAGAGAGAGAGAGAGAGAGAGAGAGAGAGAGAGAGAGAGAGAGAGAATAGAATGAGAGCCACAAGTGTGAGCAAAAATCTTACCCCCTGATCCTCATAAGCCTTTTTATTAATGAGGCCTATATTTTCTTCATTTTCCATTATTTTCCTTCATTTTCCTCCTCACATGCAACCTGTGACCTTTCATCTCCTAATTTCCATTATTTTCATAAATAAAATGCTCCAAGAAATTTTTTTGCCTCTTTAATGCCTTACCCATAGCCTTTGTCAATTTGTTTTAGCCATAATAAACCAAATGAACACCCGCTAGGATGTTTTGGCCACCATTCAGCTTGGAATACGTGTTCCATCAACTCTGGTCTTATATATTTTTACATGGATTTTTACCAGGGCTTTTACAAACCTGTCACTCCCCCTTGTGATGAGAGACAAGAAGAAAATGAACATACCTTTAATTGTCATTTGAAATATGTACTATTGGGTTTGTTGTTTTTTTGGTAACTATAAGGTTGGCCACATGTAAGCCAACCTAGAATTGTTGCTTTATGAAGAAAATTAAGACAATGGTTGTATGCTCTAATCAATGAATAGTCTGGTGACAAATTAATTAATTAAAAGAATGCATATTGTTGTTAGCTTTGGTGCAACCTTTTTTATTTATAATAAAGTTTTGTTTTGGTCTAAAAAAAACACATGTGCATTTTTTTCAAACAACTTGTATCAACCAACATTATTCATGCTCTAACTTATGATTATATTTAGTGAGGACAAAGGAGTCTAATTAGCTTTCCATTAATGAATCGAGCCCTACTTATAAAAAAGTTAAGAAATTTCTCCTTTTTGGGACAAGAAGCATTATTAACCAAACTTTCAATATTGTTTCAGTGATTGTCTTTCCTCCAAGCCAACCTGTTGAGGTCCTGAAAATCAATGCAACAACATCGGGGAAAACCACATGGTCGGGGACTTGAAAACCATCCCTTATCCGTTTGATATGGTGGCTCCGACTGGATTTATAGGACCAATTTCCCAGTGAAATATAATTGGGTGGATGGATGGTATTATAACAGATTGTAACTTGATAGATGGGAGTGATAACACGCTTGAAGTAAATAAATATACCTATCTATATCTATCTCGAGATGAATTATCTTTCTGTGCGATTTAAAAGGTGGTCTTTCAACGAATGCAAATAAAGATTATATAAACACTTAGAGATATGAAAACAATTTGAAATAATTGATTTAATTAAATAGTTAATTAAATCAATTGAATAAGCCTATATCCCATCTATTTTCTGCATGTATTGAATATGTACCAAAAGATGGCAATCGAACACGTTCAAAAGTGAATTAATGCTCGATTGTTTTAAAAATATACATAAAACAAAACATTGAAAGAAAAATAAACTATTTCTCATCTGGAGCAGAAAATTAACATAAATATAAACTACCATGTATACACTAACTCTGCTCATTCGAAAAATAGTATTTGGTCCAGCCTTTTCTATTAAGAAAACTTTAAAAGTACAAAAGTGTGACTTTTGTGAAGTCTTCCTTTCAAAATTTCAGGACCCCTTCTTAAAAGGCATGAAGGGGCTTATATAATAAAATAGAGAGTTTAAAAATACTAATTACAATAAAAGTTGAGGAGGTTTAAACAACTCTCCTTAAACTAAGTAAAAATAAAAATAGAAACAGAATTTAATGGGGTGACTTGCTTGAAGATTGCCCTGTTGTCTCATTAGCCATTGGCTATGTGGCTTTACCAAATATTTCCAATACTTTTCCAAGTCTAGATTTTCAAATTTCTTGATGCTTTCCTATTTTACCTTGGAGATTTCCTGCCATTGGCTTATCAAATATTTAACAATAGGAAGAGAAATAGGAGGACATCTATCAATAAGATTAGCAAAGATGATATTCTGGCTGACTGTTTCAACAATGTTAGATCTAAGACTTTTGTGATCCATAATGTAGATAAAATGTCTTTCAGAATAATCACATCATTATGATTAGGTCGACGTTTCGAACCAACTAATGTGGTTCATCCTCAAGACAAGGTGGAGAAACTAATCGATCTTGATGAATAAATAGAGGAGATGCATCATTGCCTAGAAATAGCCATTAGGAACTAGTTGTTAAATACTAGCCGTTGAGACTAGTTGTTAAAAACTAGCTGTTAGAAAGTTAATTAAGAATTCAATTTAAATTTTATTTTATTTTATTTTATTTTTAACCAAAAAAAAAGAAAAATAAGGGGGTTTATATTTAGTTAAGAATTCAATTTAAATGATAAAATTAATTTAATTAATTTCAATTATTAACTAGATATAATAGAGAGGGTTAAACCTTAAAAATAAAAATAAAAAATAAAATAATAATAATAATAATAAATAAATAAATAATAATAAGTTAATTATATAATCAATAAATACAAATAAATAAATTAAATAATAAATTAATTAACTTAAAATTTGTATTTAAAAAGGGTTAATAATTCCAATAAATAATAAATCAATTAAATTAAATTGAGTTAAGAAATTAAAAAGGCTAATTCAAAATATATTAGGGAGGGTTAATTTATCTAATAAATAAAAACATAACAAAAAAATGACGATAAATAAATAAATAAAATAAAATAAAATAAATCAATTAATTAATTAACCACTTAATAAAATTAATTAATTAATTAAAAACTAATTTAATGTATAAATACAAATATATAAATAAAAATAAAACAAAATTACCTAGCGAGAGCTGGGGTCCAGCTTTTACTTAATTTCCAACCATCATCATGATTGAGATTCCTAGAACGCCGCTCAATTTCGATCGCCTCCCTTAATTTCCTATGGTGGAAATGATCTACTTTGGCAATGACTTTGGAATCTTCAATGCAAACATGGTGACAAGATTTCTCCACATGCTCAGCAAGGGCTGAGGTACGAAATCTATTGTGCCTAATATCTGCAACATGCTCCCTGATCCTCTGCCTAATGGATCGACCTGTTTCTCCAATATAGGGAGTTCCACATGAACACGGAATCATGTAAACCCCCTTCATGTCCTTAGGGTCAATAGGGTCCTTAACATACCTAAGAGAATTTCTTATAGTGCAGAGAGGTTTGAAAGAAGCAGAGACATTATTTCTTCTAAGGACATGGGCAATTTTGTCCGTTGTCCCCTGGATAAACGAGAGATGGACTTTGGAAATAGGGTCCACCCAAGTAAATTTTCCACTCAACCATTTATATGCCTTTCGAAAGGCTTTAAAACCAAGAGATATACTGTAACCATTGTTTACAAAAACATCAAGAAGATGGGTCTTCTCTGATTCCAAGGAGCTGTCGTCAGAGATTCTCAGAGCACGAGTCGCTAGAGTACAAAGGACCCCAAATTTCTGAGCAGGAAAATGATGGGACTCAGCATGGAGGTATTGTTCAGTGTGAGTCTTCTTGCGAAAAACCCGGTGAGAAATGGAACCATCTTCATTCCTTGAGAGAAAGATATCAAGGAACGAGAGGGAACCATCAACCTGCACTTCCATCGTGAATTTGATGGAATCAGAAAGCGAGTTCAAGTACTCAAGGAACAGATGTAATTTCTCCCGACCATGGGGCTAGATGACACAGGTATCATCCATGAACCTATTCCACTTTCTAGGGCGGAATCTAGTAGAGGCCAATGCCTTTGATTCAAAATCCTCCATAAATAAGTTAGCAACAATGGGGGAAATAGGGGAGCCCATCGCAACACCACAGGTTTGTTCATAAAACTCACCTTGAAAACTGAAGAAAGTCGAGGTGAGGTAGAGGCTAACTAATTTAGAGGTGCCCTCATCAAAGATCCGTTTAATGACATCAACGGCTTCCTGGATGGGGATTTGGTGAACAAGGACACAACATCGAAGCTAACTAAAAACTCACCAGGCTGCAACTTGATGTTCTTCCACTCCTTGATAAAGGAAGCCGAGTCTTTAACAAAGGAATCGGTTTGACCTACAAGGGGTTTAAGCTTTTGGGCTAGTAATTTATCCAGATGATAAGAGGGACCACCTATTGTGTTAACAATAGGTCTTAAAGGGGCCCCCGGCTTATGAATCTTTGGGAGACCATATATTCGGGGGGTAAGGGGATTACTCTCAATAAGCTTCCTAGAGAGAGGAATTAGAGAAGAATCCGACTTAATGGCAAAGGCAACATCCTTACAAACCTATTTAAGGGGATTTTTTAAAGTTTAAAATAACTACCACTATTGGACAAATGGTCAACCATCTTGCTGACATAATCTGAATTATCCATAACAACTATGGCCCCACCCTTGTCCGTCTTAAGGATGACAATGTCAGGGTTGTCCCTTAGGATTTTGAGGGCAAGAAACTCAGGCTTACTTAAGTTTTTTTGGGGGGCTTAGCCTTCCTAATAATAATGGAGCAATCCTGCCGAAAGGTCTCCTTAATATTTTCAGGAAGATCCATGATCCCATATACGATGTTACAAATAATGTCATCACCAGAGATATTCTTAGGGGCAAGAGCAAAATTAAGCCCTCTATTGAGGAGACTGAATACAAAAGGATGAAAGGAAAAACTCGAAAGGTTAATAACATTTTTATTATGAACATTGATATTAGAATGATTAATAAAAACACCATTCTTAATATTGTTATTATTGATAGAAATTCCTTGGTTAAAATTCTCATTAATATTATTATAATCCTTACTATCCTTATTGTAAGTAATGTTATTGTTATCATAAACCTTAATTTTTCTTTTAATAATATTTACGTTAATGTTAGAGTTAGATTTTAAATTGTTGTTAACCATATTTTCATTGTTAATACTAATATCATTATTTTTATTTAAGAATATATTAAAGTTATCAAAAGGAATTTCAATAGAATTATTTTTGTTAAATTGGTTATTGATGGGACTTATGTTGTTAAAAGAATAAATGTTCAATTGGTTATTAGATTTAAGAAAATTGTAATCATTAATAGAGGATGTATTATTATTTAATTGGATATTTGAATTATTAAAGATGATAGGGGAATTATCATTAACGAAATTGTTAACGATCACTGAGGATCCAAACTTACCAGCGAAGGAAGGAGAATCCGTCAAGCCCAAACCATCATATGCCCTATCAGCACAGTTTGAAGAAGAGGACGGTCTTAAGGAAGAGGAACTGGAATGAAGTGCTGAAGGAACCCAATACTGTTGTGTGCCTGAGCCAAAATCCGAGAAGGAATTAACAGATGTTGAAGATGAAGCTGGAAACAAACCCTCTACGCAGCTCAAGGGACCCGTCGAAGCTGAAGGAGAAGAATTCGTAATTTTGACAGCTACGTCCAATCCAAGACATGGGTCCACATTTGTCTCGCTATCAATCGCTGCAGAAGACGAAGCCCCCATGTCACCTACGCTGTTTGATTGAGCTACAGAATAAACTGGAACGGGGAGAACTGGGAGTAACACAGAATCCCCAAAAAGCTAAGATTCGACGGAACCGGAACTAGAGCACGAAGCAGAAGAGGGGAAATTGGAAGAGTAGCTTGATGTCGAAAACTTCCTACGTACCCACGAATTGAGGGCTTCGATTTTCCCTACTCCAATCCTAGATGAGCCTTGGATCGAAGGGTTTCGATCCACAGACGGGGGAGAAGAAGAATCCAACAGCTTCTCAAACTTCTTAGCTTGCTTTATTTTTGAGCGATCTTCCATTCGTAACGCTTTAGCAGCAGAAACACCATCCATAGAAAACATACATGCCATTCGCCAATTCTAAATGGAGACAAAGGAGCTCGTGAGAAATAAAATCAAGGTCCCGCCTTAATTTACTAACCTCAGATCTAATTAACGCTAAACTAGTTTTAAGAAAAATAGGTTTGTTTTTAGAAAAATTTAGAGGAAGGGAGATACGAGCAAAAATCGGAACCAATGATGCATCCCTACACTTTTTCATAAATGTAAGATCAGATTTCTTTTTCGCCAGCTGTAATCGAACTCGTTCAAAATGTCGAGCTTTATTAGCCATTTCCCTTCCGTAGATGGCCCTTTCATCTTGTTTCAATTGTGTGTCCCAATTAGTAAATAAAATTTCCTTTTTGAAATCCTTAATCCTGGGAAGATTAGCCTTTCAACCATCAGTAATATCTTGCCAGGTGACATACTATGAAAATTTGTCGTCTATCTCATCGAAGATGATTCTTTGGTCTACTACTCGATTCATCAGTGAATATATTTGCTCACATAATTCAATGATACTTGACATCTTTTGACAGAAAATAACTTGTTGTTGTGTTAACAGGGTTCAATTCCAGTGCTTCTTTCCTGAATTCATCTATTTTCAAATTGTCTTTCAATTTATCAAAATTGAATCACAATTGATGAATTTGAGTATCCTTAGCACCAATTTCAGTTTGGTGTCGCAACTTCAATTGTTTAATGCTCTCTTGGAGCTGCAACACTTGTACATGTAGTTGTTGGTTGACACTTTGTTTCTCTGCCTGCAATTCTTGTTCCAATTGGAGGATTTTTTCATCCTTTTCTTTGATTAACTGTTGAAATTCGATGGCCTTATCTATAGTATCATATGCATAGGCTCCTGCGACCTTGGTTAAATGAGTTAGATCCTAAGAAGGATCTGCTTGTGAATATTTCCAAACTACCTCCATAGGAACATCTCCTGGGACAAGGAGTTGAGACTACTCTGTTCTCCTTATTTTTCTTTGCCTTCTCATAACAACTTTATGCTTGGGAATATAAAATATGTACAGAGGATGTATTTCCTCAATTTTCAGTACAATTTCTGAAGTAGCGAAGGCCTGGATTAATTCCACTTGTTATGTGCTAACTGAATTGTCAGTTGACCTAGTAGTAAACGGGTTCTGAATTTTTCTTTGAGGCATTTGCACACTTTGTTGATGACCAATGATCATCACTTCTTGGTATCCTTAGAGTTTTTTATTAAACTCCTTCCAAACATCATTCAAGTTACTTGGAAACTCTAAATCCATGGTTTGAACTTCAACAAATTTATCCTCTTCAGTTTTCAGTATCCTTAGGTGTTTGTTCTTTTCCATGTTCTTTCTATGTTATGGGTTGGGATACCTCTAGAATTTTTAAAGGAATCCCTTCCAATCTTTTTTTTATGTACTGTTTGAACTTTGACAACTGTTGCGGATTTAGGCGTGATGTTGTTCACTTCTGAACTGCGGTATAAGTGTCGACTGACTCAAACAAGTCATCGAAATCATATTATTCATGCACAAAAGGTCTGATTTTTACTTTTAAACAATTTCAAAAATTCAATTTGATTGACCTCTAATCCAACATGCTTATAGCTTTCTAACACGTAGACAACACAGTGAATCAGAAAAGAGGGCCATGAAGCTTTTTTGGATTCCTTCAGAAACTTAATTAATCCATTTCCGACAGTTTGATAAGCTATTTCTCTTGCGAGAAGCTTATCCAAAACATGTAATGGTAAAACATGTGGCGAAGGCAGGCTTCCAAAGACTCTAACATAGGTAAATAATTCTTCACCTAGCCATTTTCCAATTGAGGAGAAGTTAGCTTGAGCTTCCTTGGATAACCTGGGGGATTTTTCATTGAAAACGACTTGAAATAAAGGGATCACAACTCCATGGAAAATTTTATAGAAATGATTTTCATATTTTGAATCCCATAAAATTCCATGCTAAACATGAATGGGGAGAGGGTCGTGGGTAGTCCATTTCCAACCCATGGTTGGAAAATTTGAAGTGAAACATACAAAATCCATAATATAAGTGCTCATGTAAAATGGGGGAAATATTTTGGATGAAATAGAACGATTCTTTCTATATTCTAGAATTTGGGTGGAGATATTGTTGGACAAAATGGTTCCCTAGTCCAAGATATAAGAATATGCAATTGCTTCCATTAGGGGCACCCATTCAATTGAAAATTTTGTGGTATCGGGCTGGCCAAAGAGTCTAGACATCATTGCAACAACATAACAATAGGGACTAGCAAGGGACTTAGTAGAATACATACCCTTATCATCATTTTTATGTTTATTCGAGTTGCTCCTCCATTGCATTAGAGGATTTTACTTCAGGTCATACTCCTTGGCGAATTGCGCTAGTAATTCTTTGTCGTAGACTTTCTCCACGTCTGGAATGTTATACATTGACTTCAAGTCTTCTGCTTTGAAAGAACCTATCATTGTTACTCTATTGGATAGGAAATTTTTGTCCCCAATATTGAGGTTGTCGATTATCCCTCTTAACATATCAGTATATGGTAAAATTTTGGGGTGCGCAACAACCCGGTGTAGAAAAGAATTGGCAAATTCTTCTAAAGTAGCTTCTGAAGAATCAGAAGCATCTGTAGTAGCTTTTCGTTGAACCTTAAGGGGTTTCTCATCCCTAAATAACTTATACATCGCTTCCCAAGAAGAAGAAACATTTGTGACCCGCATGTTGTGTCTGTGAATAGAGGAAGCATTTATGTTCTTTCACTTACAATAGCTGTAGGATTTGCGGGTGCCATAGGTTTCTTAGCTTTCTTCACAACTTTCGACATTTTTGAAGAGCTCTGTTTATTTGGACTCGCCTGCAAACAATGAAGAATGATAAGTAGAAAAGAGGCAATTTTGATTTACAAATAAGAAAGTATCGTAATAATGGAGATAAAAAGCGAATGAAACTTGGCACGCAAATTATACATAATTTCAATTCTCTTGTAGTCAAATCATTTTAAGGAGCATGGGCTATAAAAACATTTAAGTTGTGGCATTAATGGACAATACGGGTTGATGTAGCCATGCAATCATTCCACCATTTAAATGAGATCTTTTGCATTGCGGATGTTATTTGCCTGTGAATCTTTATAGAATGCCGATATGCTATCTTTTTCCAATTGAGATATCTCAATCGCAATTTCGGCGAAAATGAGCAAAGGGAAAGAGTGGTCACGAAGCAAAAGTGCGGTGGGATAGAGTATATTGCATCGGGGAAATGTGGAGGATGATTTTAAGATTGTCGTGATGAAACTGCGAAATGTGATTTGAGATTTGACTACGTGGTGGAAGTGGGTCCTGCAGTTTCTTTCTCATAGAATTTCATTCGGGAAAATGCCTTTTCCTTCATTAAAGTGCTTTATTATATTTCACATCACAATTTGTATTGAGTGGATTTTTAAGAGCCATGTGTATTTTATGTGATATTGCGATTGCTTAACATTCTCCTCTTAAGTGTCTTTAAAATGAAAACTCAATGTCTTTTACCCATTTCATTCTTATTTCTATTTGAATTAATTTCTTAAGGGTTTTATTTGTTCTACTCTAAATTTTTTAAAAGGGTCCTTATTATTTTTCTAAGGTAACTATACTAAAATAATGGGGGTTGTTGAATAGCACAACAATTGGTGATTCACTGGAAGAACCAGTTATCTCTTAAAAATAAATTTCTTGTTATCTTTAAATAAGTAAAAATAATTTAAGGAAACAAAAATTGTTTTCGAAATATTTGAATGAATAAAATTACTCTAAAAAAAGAAAAAAGAAAAAAGGAAAACTCATCTTGTTGCAAATATTTCAGAAACCTTTCATAAATAACTATCTTCATTCCTTTATATCAATCATCAAATAGTTTAAAAGATAAAGTAAGTGTCTTTTTGTAACTTAGCCTTTTGATTTACTCCTTTTGTCATAGGTAGAGCCACTGCTACCAGCAGACATTTATAGCCCTGACAAGGTTACCTTTCAACGATCAATGATTCAGTATCCCATATATCTATTATTACATTTTTTGGAGATAAATCCTTAACCATATAATTTTTTTTCTTGTCCTTAAAAAGTCATTTTCCTGCCTTAGAGACCAGAAAGTGACAATGCCATTCACTGGTTTATAATTGAACTGAACAAGTTGGCTCGTGATGAGACCCCTTGTCTTATGATTATTTAATAATCGTGAGCCATTACCCTGGTTTGATATGTAATAGTGGTAATGTTAGTTTATTATTTACTATAATCATGGTAAGCAGGCTCATGATGCGATCTCTTATCCTTTTAAGTTTTTTTTTTTTTTTGAATTACAATATAGAAAAAGCATAATTAATGGATGGGGAGAATCATTGACTCCTTAAGAGTTTTTGGATGACGACTTGGAGTTAAAGATGCTCAGTGACAACAAGTCTTTACTTTGTAAGGATGAACCTTTTCTGACTAATAATAAAGTAAAAAGACTTTACAAAATTTAGGTTTACAAAATTTACAATTTCAATGGAAAAAGTTTTTAGAGTTATATAGTATTCGTTCAATTTTCAAATTTGTAGTTGTTTCCTCAAAAAAATGTATTCTTCAAAAATAAAAAGTCATAAAATAATTTAGCAGTGTTACGAAAAGCCAAAAGTATGTAATCAAACATTATTCTTTCTTAATATATATATATATTTATTAAGAGGAAGAAAATATTTTCTCCTTTGAAGATCTTGTAACTTGAAGGTTGATTGGCCAATTTGTTCTGTGATTTGAAATGGTCCAAGCCACATTCTTTGGAATTTGGTATGCTTACCTTTTTCCTAATGTGCCTTGTCCCACTTAAGGACAAGGTCTCCAACCTGAAATGATTTTGGGGAAACAAAATTTGCATCGAAGAATTTTTTACCATTTGCTGGTGTCGAGCATGAGTTAATTTATCATTTCCCCTTTCCTATTCTAGTTTAAGGATATGAGATATTCTTAATTTTAAGGAAGAAGAAGGTACTTCATCAATAAATTGAACTAGGGATAATGAAGAAAGAGCTAAATTTGATGAAATTACAACTTCTTTCTGATAAAATAGATTGAAAGGAGGAGTACCTATAGAGGCCTTCTGAGTAATCCTATCTACCCATAGTGCAAATGTTAAGGACTTATGACAATTTTTTTGGCTCTGATCAATAGTAATTTTTATGATTCTTATGAGATTTTTATTTGTTGATTCTGCTATACCATTCCCTTGGGGATAGTAATTAGCAGAATGTTTAAGTTTAAAACCTCTTTTGAGAGCAAAGTCAGTCATACTATTTCCCAAAAAGTAATATACATTATCAAACATAAGTGCATTAGGTAAGCCAAACCTGGTGATAATGAATTGATCAATAAATTTCATAATGGCCTCAGAGTTAGCTACCTTTAGTGGAACAACTTCCACCCACTTAGTAAAATAGTCCATTGCAGTGAGAATGTATCTATGCTCTTTGGATGAGTTAGGAATAATCTCACCTATGATGTCCAATCCCCATTGCTCAAAAGGTTTCTCAATGTTGACTAGTTGCAAGGGTAAGGATGGTTTTCTCTCTCTTCTAGCAGTAGTTTGGCATGTTTTACATTTTCTCACATATGCATGAACGTCTTTGAACAATGTTGGCCAATAATATCCTGCATGAAGGATTTTTTGTGCTATGGTATCTCCTCCAAAATGTCCACCTGCGGGTCCATCATGGAGTTCCTACAAAACCCTCCGTGCTTCAGACTTTTCAAGGCATCTTAATAGTACAGAGTCATAGTTCTTTCTAAATAAAACATTATCTATGATCTCATATTGATTAGATTTCAATATTAAAGCTCTTTTTCTTTTATAATTGAGTTCTATGGGAGCATATCCATTTTTTAAGATCGACATACTATGATTCAGAGTTATTCAGGCTTACTTCAACAATGTATACAGTGTTACCTGACTCTTCATCATCTGGTATGTTGGATGCTCCGAATAGTAATCTGCAGAGACCTTGCCCCTTGACGATTTTGGCTGGTCTTATGCCAATGTCGTATTCCTGCAGAGTAGTAACCTAATTTTCTCTCTTTTCTCCTAGCTCCTTTTGTATAAGTAGTTTCCTTACTGCCAAAAATGGAACTATTACCTTGGCATGTGTTTTTAGGAGAAAGGGTCTGAAATGCTTTGAAGATTTGTAAACAACAAAGGCTTGTTTTTCCACTTATGAATAATTTAGCTAAGCACCTTGGAGATTTGAACTAAAGAAGGAAATGGGTGCTTCAATCTTTTGATCAATGATTTGTGTTAACACAAAATCATAAGATGTTTCATATGCAAAATAATATAAAATGAAATGATTATAAAAATCTGGGGTAGTTAGAGAAGGAGAATTTATGATGGCTTGTCTGATTAGATCAAAAGCTTCTCTTTCATTGTGTCAGTATTTGAAGAGTGAATTTTTCTTAATAATTACTTGCAATGGTAAAACAATTTGCGAAAAGTTAGGAACAAATATCTTAACAAAATTTATCTGTCCTAAAAAGGGATACATGGATTTCTTGTTATGGGGAAGCGAGATTTCAGAAATTACATTTATCCTTTTTGGATCTATGCAAATTCCTTCTTATGACACAATAAATAATAAAAGTTTACCTTCACATAAAGCGAAATAAGACTTTTTGGGATTTAAAGAAATTCCATTTTTTTAAACATCATTCAAGCATTTGCTTAAGATCATGGTAGTGGTCACATCTTTTCTTAGAATAAATGGTTATATCATCTAAGTATACAACCATAGTTTTGTTTATCAATCCTCTGAAAGGAATAACCATTGCTCTTTGAAAAGTTTCTCCTTCATTGATTAGACCGAAAGGCAATTTATGATAAGCATAAATGCCCCACTTAGTTCTAATTGCAGTCTTTAACCTATCTTCAGGATGAACCAAAATCTGATTGTAGCCTGAAAATACATCAAGGAAAGACATTAATTTAGATCCAACAACTGATTGCAAAATTTGTTCCATAGGTGGTAAAATGTATTTTAATCAAGCTTTGTTTAAGTTCCTAAAATCTATGCAAATGCGAATGTCACCATTATTTTTTCTAACAGGGACTATTTTTGAGACCCTCTTTGAATGCCTAATAGGGAAGATGATCTTTGCCTTAAGGAGTTTATTCAGTTTAGTTTTGATTTGACTTTCAATATCAAGGCGAATTTTCCTTAACTTTTGTTGTATAGGCTTTTCAGTGGATGTCATTTGGATAGTATATTGGATAATGGAGGTATCATACGTTTTGAGATCTTCATATTCCCATGCGAAAACGTTCTTGTATTTCTTCAGTAAATGAATGAAGGTTAATCTTTCATTAGACAAAAGACTAGGTCCTAAATTAATATTCCAAGGATCGATATATATGCCAAGGTTTACTAGTTCAAACCTCAAAGTTGAACTTTATAGTTTAGAATTATAAACATTTTTAAACCTGTCTTTGAGATCATAAAGATTTTCAAGCTTAACCACAGATTTATGTATGGCATTCTCTTCAGGTTTTTGATTGAATTTCATTGCATGTTCGTCTTCATCGATTAGATGATCATCATATGACCCTTTTGATGTGAGAAAGGTTAGAACATCTTTATCATCGTTAAATACTCTCCAATTAGTGACATTATCATGAATAAATGGGTGAAAAATCAATTCTATAGAAAATCTATCTGGACTATAATCCTCAGAAGGAATAAGTCTGGATGCTACATTAGCTAGAAGGTCAACAATTTCATTTTGGAGTGTTGGAATAAACGAAATATTGAATGCTAAGAAGAGTGAGGTAAGATATTGTACTAATGCCTGGTAATGCTTGAGATGACCATAAATACAATGAACAATATTTCTTACATGTTTGATAATTATTTCAGAGTCACCATAGAATTGAAGATATTTAACACTGAGATCTATTGCTTTGTACAAGCCTTGGACCAGTGCTTCTGCAGTATTATTTGCACACTCAAATTCCAACCTACATGTCAACATTGTATTTTCTCCTTCCAGACTAATTAGTATGCAGCCAACTCCTGCACCTTCATCAGATTTTGATCCAACAAAGTATAATGTCCGTAATAAAGTTTTAACACAAGGTTTATCTATGATATTTATACATTTGGAAGAGTCTGACTAAGAAATTTTTTTGAGTTGAGAATTAACTGAGTTGATAAGAAATGGAGATTTCTGAGCATTGAAATTTCCTTAAAAAAGATTCATGAGAGCAATTTCCAAGAATATTATTAGTAAAAGACATGGGTTCATTTTCATCCCCGAAGTCGGTTACTGAATATTTCATGTGTTTTTTGCCATCAACTTGAATATGATTTGGATTACCATTGTAGGGAAGCCACATATGAGACCAATCAGTTGCGAAATAACCATGAAGTTTCTCTGACAATCTCTACTTAGAATTAATCCGTAAAAGTCAGGAATATCAGCAACAAAAATTTCAATTACTTGATGAAATTTTAATTAGATGCTAGTCTGATAAGTACAAAATTCATTTCTCCTATTTCCTTGACTTTGGTTCTGTCTAATTGCACAATATGTACTGCAAAATTTTGTGGAGCAATTTTTAACTTCAAGAAAACATAATACGACATGATATTTTAAGAAGCTCCATATTCTATTAGACAATTATGCACATTTTTTTTTAAATACTTCAAAAGTCAAAATAAAAGGAGGAGTATGTGAATTAGACCTATCTCAGATTAGAATAACATCATTTGTGTCAAATTTTTCAGATGAATCAGTAGGAGGTTTTCCAACTCCTTTTGAGGCTTTGGAAGTAACAGGGGCAGGTAATGGTGAAACAGAGACTGCGTTCAGTTCCTTGACTAAGATTTTCTACTACTGTTTTAATTTACTCAACTCATGCATGGAGATATTTGCCTTCACTTTCTTCATGCCTTCGACTATATTATACTCTATACTATCAGAGACAACCAGGGTCTTTGATGTAGATGGAGTGGTAGAATAAGTTGGGCTTGATTGAGGAGGAGGAGTACTTTTGTTAACAACTTTATCCTTAACAACAGGGGATGAAGATTTTTGCTTTTGAGGAGACCGAGGAAGATCTGTAGTTTTTTTACTTCTAGTGTTAACTAGTAGTGACTCATGTTCATCTTCATTATGAGATGTAGGAAGAATACAGTCCCATAATCCATGAACTTCGACTAATTCCTTATCCTGCGATTCTTCTGTGGATAATATTGTTTCATCCTGATCTTCGTCTTGATCTGATTCAACGTTTGAGATTACATTTGGTGGTTGAGAATTTGAATCTTGAGTTTTCTTAAAAGATATAAAAGGTTTCTTTGAAGAAGATTCAACTACTTGTTTCTTTATTTCAACCATATCATTTGACATAGTTTTAAGAACCTTTTGTAATCCCTCAATACCGTAAGGATCTTTAGATGTTTTCTTTTTGGGTTCATCCTTCAACGAAGCCTTTTTAATTTTTCTTTCCTACTGTACAATTTTCTTTTCTAAAGCAAGAATTATCTTTTCTACAGAAAGAGCCTCTTTCATATTTTCTACCAAAGTAGCCTTATTGGCTCTATCTACAAAAAATTCTATATTATAAGGAAGAGAGGATATATACCATTAAATTTGTACATATACACCTAGTTTTGATGTAGTTGGGATTTTATTGAGAAACTTATTAAACCTGGAGTTAAAATCTTTAATCTTTTCACTTGAATTTGCTTTGAGATTTGAAAGATCATTAATGAGAGTATCAATAGTACAATCATCACCAAATTTAGTCAGAAATTGTTCCTCAAATATGTCCCAACTAGTAATGGTTCCTCGTGGTAGTGAAAAGTACCATGATCCAGCTAATCCTTGAAAAGTATAGGGAAATAATATTACTACACAATCTTCTTTAGAGACATCATTTAGATTCATCAACAACATGAAATTATGGAGATGTTCTTCTGGAGGGAGACTGTCGTCTGGATTATACTTTTGCAACCATCTTTCTGGATGCTTAGGTAAAGGATGAAGAGGACCTACTAATTGAACAACCCCAGGATTGGTCCAAGATCTATTTTCCATTGTATGGATCGGAGGATTAACTTGCCCTAAAGAAGGATTTGGAGTGGAGGAAGTAGTTCCATTGGTGTATGTTGGTGAAGAAGATACAACCACTGAACTAATACTTCTTGAGGTAGCGCTAATAGTCTAAGAAGAAGAGATGTGAATTGATGAAGAAATTGGTTGAGAAGATGTAACAGAGGGAGGAATAAATGATGGAGTTTGAGGGGAAGAAGATGAAATAATCTCACTAGTGGATGATTGAGTCTCGGATATCGGAGATTTCCTTCAGTGAGATTGAAGAGGAAACTCAAAAGGGATTATTTCGAGCTTTTCACTCGTAGACCGATTTAATACACTAGTGCGTTGTAATATTGAAGTAGCACTTCCTTCAGAGGTTTCATAAAGTACAGAATTCTCTACCGAAATAGAAATTTCTTCCAATTTCTTTCTTAGGGTCTTTACTTCAGGTGATTCTGGGGTATAATCAGGGGAGAGTTATTTGGGAATGGAACTAGGAGACCTGGGAGAAGATTGAACAAATTTTGATCTATGGATAGGGGATTTTGATTGAGGACTAGAAGTTGTAGGAGATTTGGAGGGAAAATGACTCTTTAGATGGTCTATGTTTTTTGGATTCAACTTTGGTGCCATTCATAGTATGATGGCCCTCCTTCTGGTACAAAAAATCATGAGGCCCCGAAAATCGGTGCAACAACATCGGGGAAAACCACCCTGTCGGGGACTTGAAAACCATCCCTTATATCCGTTTGATATGGTGGCTCTGATTGGATTTATGGGACCAATTTCCAAGTGAAATATAATTGGGTGGATGGATGGTATTATAACTGACTGTAACTTAATAGATGGGAGTAATAACAAGCTTAAAGTAGATAAGTATACCTATCTATATCTATCCCAGGATGAATTATCTTTTTGTGTGATTTAAAAGATGGACTTTCAATGAATGAAAATAAAGATTATACAAACACTTAGAGATATGAAAACAATTTGAAATAACTGATTTGATTAAATGGTTAATTAAATCAATTGAGTAAGCCTATATCGCATCTGTTTACTGCATGTATTGAATATGTACCAAAATATGGAAATCAAACATGTTCAAAAGTGAATTAATGCTTGATTGTTTTAAAAAGATACATAAAACAAAACATCGTAAGAAAAATCGACTATTTCTCATTTGGAACAGAAAATTAACATAAAGATAAAAGTACCATGTATACGCTAACTCTGTTCATTTGAAAAACAATATTTGGTCTAGCCTTTTCTATTAAGAAAACTTTAAGAGTACAAAAGTGTGACTTCTCTAAAGTCTCTTCCTTTCAAAATTTTAGGACCCCTTCTTAAAAGACATGAAGGGGTTTATATAATAAAATAGAGATTTTAAAAATAGTAATTACAATAAAAGTTGAGGTTTAAACAAATCTCCTTAAACTAGGTGAAAATAAAAATAGAAACATAATTTAATGGGGTGGCTTGCTTGAATATTTCCCTGCTGTCTCATCAACCATTTGTTCCTTCAGTTGAAGGATGTTGAGCATAGGTTGAACCTCAAGAGATTGGCCTGGCCTGATGCGCAACTGTCCAATGTAAACTGCATCTGAAAGTGGAGGCATCATATAAGAGGAAGTATCTATAAGACAACACAACATGAGCCATTGGCTATGTGGCTTTACCAAATATTTCTAATACTTTTCCTAGTCTAGATTTTCCAATTTCCCGATGCTTTCCTATTTTACCTTGGAGATTTCCTGCCATTGCCTTATCAAATATTTAACAATAGGTAGAGAACCAAGCAAACATCTATCAATAATATTAGCAACGATGAGATTCTAGCTGACTGTTTCAACAATATTATTAGCCACATATCTAGCTTTGTAGATGGCCATTTCAGCTTGTTTCAATTGTATGTACCAATCGGTAAATAAAATTTCCTTTTTGGAATCCTTAATCCTGGGAAGATTAGCCTTTCGGCCATCAGTAGTATCTTGCCAGGCGACATACTATGAAACTTTGTCGTTCATCTCATCGAAGCTGATTCTTTGTTCCACTACTCGATTCATCAGTGAATCACTTTGCTCACATAATTCAATGATACTTGACAACTTTTGACATAAAATAACTTGTTGTTGTGCTAATAGGGTGTTCAATTCCAGTGCTTCTTTCTTGAATTCATCTATTTTCAGATTGTCTTTCATTTGCTCAACAATGAATCACAATTGATGAATTTGAGTATCCTTAAGACCAATTTCAATTTGGTGTTGCAGCTTCAATTGATCAATGCTCTCTTGGACCTGCACCACTTGTACCTGTAGTTGCTGGTTGACACTATGTTTCTCTTCCTGTAATTCATGTTTCAATTGTAGGATTGTTTCATCCTTTTCTTTGATTATCTACTGAACTTCGGTCGCCTTATCTATAGTAGCAGATTCATAGGCTCCTACTAAATGGGTCAAACAAGTTAGATCCTGAGAAGGATCTGCTTATGAATCTTTCCAAACTACCTCCATAGGAACATCTCCTGGGATAAGGAGTTGAGATTGCTATGTTCTCCTTCTTTTTATTTTCCCGCTCATAAAAACTTTATACTTGGGACTATAAAATATGTCCAGAGGAGGGATTTATTTAATTTTCAGTACAATTTCTGAAGTAGGGAAGGCCAGGATGAATTCCACTTGTTCTGTGCTAACTGACTTGTTAGTTGACCCAACAGTAAACGGGTTCTGACTTTTGCTTTGAGGCATTTGCACACTTTTTTGATGACTAATGATCATCACTTCTTGGTCTCCTTGGAGTTTTTGATTAAAATTTTTCCAGACATCATTCAAGTTATTGGATACTCTAAATCCTTAGTTTGAAATTCAACAGATTTATCCTCTTCAGTTTTTCTAAGGACTTCAGTATCCTTAGGTGTTTGTTCTTTTTCCCGTTCTTTCTATGTTATGGGTTGGGATACCTCTAGCATTTTAAAAGGATTTCCTTCCAATCTTTTGTTTTTGTACTGTTTGAACTTTGAAAATTGCTGTGGATTGAGGCGTGATGTTGCTAACTTATGAACTGCAGTATAAGTGTCAACTGACTCGAACTAGTCATCGAAATCATCTTCTTCATGCACAAAAGGTTTGATTTTTACTTGAGTGGTGAAATCATTGGCAACTTGATTTGGGCCATATTGTCTGTTTGAAATTGTAAAAAAATTTAAACATTCGATTTGATTTTCCTCTAATCCAACGTGCTTATAGTAGTCTAATGCGTGGCACCATAGTGAATCGGAAAAGAGGGCCATGAATCTTTTTTGGCTTTCTTAGGAAACTTAGTTAATCCATTGCCAACGGTTTGATAAGCTATTTCTCTTGCTAGAAGCTTATCCAGACCATATAATGGTAAAACATGTGGCCGAGCTAGGCCTCCAAAGACTCTAACATAGGTAAATAATTCTTCTCCGAACCATTTTCCAAAGGAGGAGAAGTTAGCTCGAGCTTCCTTAGACAACTTGGGGGATTTTTCATAGAACACAACTTGAAATAAAGGGAGCATAACTCCATGGAAGATTTTATAGAAATTATTTTCATATTTTGGCTCCCATAAAATGCTATGATAAACCTAAATGGGGAGAGGTTCCTGGGTAGTCCATTTCCAACCCATGGTTGGAAAATATGAAGTGAAACATACAACATCCATAATATAAGCGCTCATGTAAAATGGGGGAAAGATTTTGGACGAAATAAAATGATTCTTTCTATATTCTAGAATTTGGGTGGTGATATTATTGGACAAAATGGTTCCCCAGTCCATGATATAATAATCTGCGACTGCTTCCATTAGGGGAACCCATTCAACTGAAAATTGGTGGTATCGGGCTGACCGAAGAGTCTAGACATCATTACAACAACATAACAATAGGGACTAGCAAGGGACTTAGTAGAATACATACCCTTATCATAATTTTATGTTTATTCATGTTTCTCCTCCATTTCTTTATAGGATTTGACTTCAGCTCATTCTCCTTGCGAATTGCACCAGAAATTCTTTGTCGTAGACCTTCTCCACGTCTAGAATGTGATAACTTGAATTCAAGGCTTTTGCTTTGAAAGAACCTATCATTGTTCCTCTGTTGGTTAGGAAAGTTCTATCCCAAATTTCGAGGTTGTCGATTATCTATCTTACCATATCAGTATATGGTAAAATTTTGGGGTGCGGAACAACCCGATGTAGAAAATAATTGGCAACTTCTTCTAAAGTAGCTTCTGAAGAATCAAAAGCATATGTAGTAGCTTTCTGTTGAACCCTATGGGGTTTCTCATCCTCAAGTAACTTATACATCGCTTCCCAGGAGGAAGAACCATTTTGTGACCCGCATGTTGTGTCTGTGAATAGAGGAAGCATTTATGCTCTTTCACTTATAGTAGTTGTAGGATTTGTGGGTGCCATAGGTTTCTTAGATTTCTTCACAACTTTCGACATTTCCGAAGAGCTTTGTTTATTTGGACTCGCCTACGAAAAATGAATAATGATAAGTAGAAAAGAGTCAATTTTGATTTACAAATAAGAAATCACCATAATAATGGAGATAACAAGCGAATGAAACTTGGCACGCGTATAATACATAAATTCAATGCTCTTACAGTCAAATCATTTTCAGGAGCATGGGTTGTAAAACCGTATAAGTTATGGCATTAATGGGAAGTATGGGTTTATGTGCCTGCGCAATCATTCCAGCATTTAAATGAGATCTTTCACAACACGGATGTTATTCGTGTGTGAATATTTATAGAACACCGATGGTTATCTTTTGCCGATTGTGATATCACAATCGCAATTTTGGCGAAAAAAACAAAGTGCAAGAATGGTCATGAAGATATAGTGCGATGCGATAGAGTATATCGCATCGGGGAAATGTGGAGGATGATTTTAAGATTTTCGTGATGAAACTAAGAAATGCGATTTGCGATTTGACTACGTGGCGGAAGTGGGTCCCACGGTTTCTTTCTCATAGAATTTCGTTCGAGAAAATGCCTTTTTCCTTCATTAAAGTGCTTTATTATATTTCACATCGCAATTTGAATTGAGTGGATTTTTAAGAGAAATATGTATTTCATGCGATATTGAGATTCGTTAACATTCTCCGCTTAAGTGTCTTTAAAATGAAAACTCAAAGTTTTTTACCCATTTCATTCCTATTTCTATTTGAATTAATTTCTTAAGGGTTTTATTTGTTCCACTCTAAATTTTTTAAAAGGGTACCCATTATTTTTCTAAGGTAACTATACTAAAATAATGGGGTTTGTTGAATAGCACAACACAACCCTACAATCCAAGAAGAAATGCAAGGTGGAAAAATGGAAAGACACCTTGAAAAAATGAAGAATTGAATAAGGAAGCTCTTGGTTCCTGCAACATAAAACATAGGGGATTGAATTAGATTCCTCCTTTTTATTTTTAAGGTTAGAATTCTACCAAATGTCTATCAAGGTTGAATTTGGCTTCATTTGTAGTGTTTGAATTGCATTGTTGCAACAAATTCTTCTACTCTGGAAAATGTGCACAAGTGGTGTCCAACATCTAGTTTGTTTTTTTGATGGCTTGGTCAGTGACCATGAAAGTCTCTAAGACATAAACACATATGTCCTACTCACCGACATTATCAAACAAGGTCTTGATTGTTGTTACATGTATAAATGGCCTAGATGGGATCCAAGGTCATCAAATCGATTTAATAGCTATAGGTATAATAAAATGCAGCAGGAATAAAAGGATGAACTTCTTTGTTATGTCCATCTCCCGACAACTATGGTTTTCCTAACTATTGTGGCATATTTTATTACATGAGCCATCATTAAGGTCTTTGCAGTAGTCGCTAAGGATCTGTGCCTGCATCTATGGAAGCCATTTTTGCTTGGTTAAAATTTAATCTCTTGTCTTTATGCCTGCGGATCGTTGGCCTGTTCATGGTCGATTTTGGTTTATGGAAATCTAGGAATAAGGTCTTCGTTGTCGAGGGGATGAAACCCTATATTTGAACTCGAAATGGCTTCTCTAAAGGGGGTTCTACCCCCTCTGTTAGATGAAGTTGTGAATTTCTAGGAGCTGGTAGCTTCACTCTCCAAAAAAACCATGTCTAAGAAAGCGCAAGTAAAATTTGTGAAGAAGACAGAGACTATCCCTTCGGTGGTCCTTCCAACAGGAGTAACAACCCCTGGTTGAATGTCCATGTGAAAAAAATATAAGACCAAGGTCATGGGACACGTATTCTAAGTTGAATGGTGGGAAAAATAGTCTAGTGGGTGTCACTTCGGTGTATTTATGGCTAAGGAAATTGGCAAAGGAAAAGAGGCATTAATTGGCATTTTATTTATGAAAATAATGGAACATATGAGAAAAGGAAGGTGAAAGGTCACAAATTTGCATGAGAAGGAAATTGAAGGAAAATGAATAAATTAGAGACCTTAATGATAAAAAGGCTGATGAGGATCATTTCATGGATTTTGTCAATGTTATATTTTTATATTTCTATGGTGGATCT
Source organism: Pinus albicaulis (assembly GCA_034641835.2). Taxonomy (NCBI): domain Eukaryota; kingdom Viridiplantae; phylum Streptophyta; class Pinopsida; order Pinales; family Pinaceae; genus Pinus; species Pinus albicaulis. The sequence continues at coordinate 795,299,604 of CM076582.1, read as the reverse complement.
ATCTCTTTATTCTCACTCTCTCATGATGTTGCACACTTAGAGTGTTATTGGAGCATGCTTGGGGCACAATGGAATAGGAGAAAGAAGGCAAAGGAAAACAGGAAAGCGTAAGGGAACATGTGGATCAACAACTAAAACTAGATTTCTTTATAGGTATTGAGTTGCATGTATGATTTCCTTGGTAGTTTTGGCATGCATGGTATATGCATGTGGTTATTTGGTTATGATCTCTCATTGGCATGGAGGGTTGCATAGATTGACAATGGTTTTCCCTAGCCTTTCTATTTCCTGGATAGCCATGGCATTGTGGGTTTTGCACTTGTTTTTTTTTTTTATTGGTGCTCATGTTCCTTATAGATGTGGGTTGAGTTACTAGTTCCTAGAGCCTTGGTTGGAAAAACACTTTAGAACCCATAGAACAACTTGGGTTGAGTTACTAGTCTCGGAAGCCTTGGTTGGAAAAACACTCTGGAGCCCTTGGTGGGTTGAGTTACTAGTCCTGGAGCCTTTGTTGGAAAAATTCTCTGGAGCCCTGCAGCAGATGTGGGTTGAGTTACAAGTCCTGGAGCCATGCGGTAGTTGTGGGTTGAGTTACTAGTCTTGGAGCCGAGTTGGAACAAACACTTTGGAGCACTGGACAGCTTGGGTAGAGATTTATCTGTTGATGTTAGTGATGTTTGACTGTGAGGTGGAATCACTGGTCAAGGGTTTAGGTGGTTTGGCCTTTGGAAACCCTGGTTTTGTTTTGCTTGGTTTATTCCATGAGATCCCACATTCATGCTTTGGATATGGCGTGGGGGTGTTTGGATGGAAGAGAGATTTGGTTCAACCCAATATATGGTTGGGTGGTACCTGGAAGTCCCTGAGTTGGTTGGATTTTTCATATGTCAATAAGAGTTATTTGCTCTTGTATTTCATGAGTAAATGTACTTGCCATTATGTGGCTTTGATGGTTGTTTTATCATTGTTATTATTTTGGTTATATGTTGGTTATAAGCAAAGTTTCATGACAGATTCTAGTTATGACTCTTATCATGTTTTTATTGGTAAATGATTGCTGATTGAATGCATGATTTAATAAATGTAATTAAAAATATTATGAGAGGTCATTAGACCTTCTTGATGATTTAAAAATAAGTATCAAACCCTTATGTTCATATATGCATTTATGACATGTAGATTACATGTTCTCAATGTGTTTAACGAAATTAATGTCATGGTTAGGCCTTGTTAGGTCAAGTTATTTTCTAAATTTTGTGTTAAAGGATTTGTATTTGTGGCATATAATGTTTTGGAAAGTCTCATCAAGTTCTAGGCAGTGCTTTGGAGACTAGCCCTGAAAAGGTGGCTTAGATTTCACAGTCGCAGACACATAACTGGGAAAAAAAGATCGCAGTTGCTACCTCGCAGGATTATGCATGCGACTGGAGGCCTATATTTGAATTTAAGTAGTGTTATGTCTACAGCTGGGAGTCAAAATCACTGAAAAATAAATTTAACTCAGGGTTTGGGCACCTAGATGTGTGACTTAGCTCTTGGGGGTCCTGTAGCTCTTGAGGAAGGTCAGTAAAGTTTTGGTTTGTCAATTCCACCTCTTTAACCTTACTTAGGAGGTTGAGTCATGTCAGAGTAACTCCTCATCTCACTTTTACCCTTGCAGACCGATGAAAGTGGGTAGATATGAGAGGGGAGGTTACAAAGTCGTATAAGATCTTCCAGGTTCAAACACTTGGACTGGATGGGAAAAATTGTCATGCATGCATGTTAGTTGTCTATGTGAGTTTTATGCGTGCATTGTGATAGTCAATGTTTCATTTTTTGTCATCATGGTGTTGTTGGTATGTTATGATGTTGATGTGTTGGTTGAGATAAAGAAGGAGAATCAAATTATTAAAGCGAGGTTGTAGCACTAGATCTCGAGATAAGAGTAGATCGTCATACATGTTTGTATGTTGGAATGCAGGCATGATGGTTAATGGTTTTTATAAGGATTATGGTTATATAAATTCCTGTCATTATATTGTTGTTAAGGTTACGTACATGATATATTCTAGTTGATTAGTGCAGTCATATGCATATGCGTCAAATAGTCATGAATGATAGTAACTTGTTGTTATTTGCATTGTGGTCATACACATGATGATTATGGTCGTTGCATTTAAGATCTTGATGTTATTATGTATCGTGCTAATCTGGATTGGTCTTTGCAGATGGTCATGGTTATGGTACTCAGGTATGGGTCGACATATTTATGATATTGTGTCATACTAATTTGGACTGAGTTGTGCAGATGTGATAGCCTCCCTTGAGATACACTGAGGTATGGTTTTTATTACGTTGTCTATTTGTTTTATCTAAAATGGTATGTTTATAAGTTGTTTGAATGTTTGACTAATTGCATGATATGAGCATGTGTTTATAAGTTTGCATGAAGGAATGATCTTGTTTTAAGATGGTTGTACTAACTCAATATGTGCTAAGACAATTCATATGTACTTGAGTGTAAGTGGGTGCTAGTTGGTTTATTATGACTTATGAATGTTAGTTGATTTTGACATGGTTGTTAGTCTTGGCAAAGGTTTATTTCAAATTAATAGATATAATGTCTTGATCTTTGGAACATGTGTCTGAAATGTGTGAAAAGTTGTAGGGAAACATGTTTGGTATTAGCATGGCAAGGTAATAATTGATTTTTTCATACAAATAATAGTTAGGTGATGTGATAGTGCATAATAAGACTCAATTACAACAAGGAAAAAGGCTAAATAAAGGAATTGGGTGAGAATTCCTTTGGCTATGTTTGGAATCCACAATTCCAAATGAATGAGTGCTTGCATAAGTACAGGAAGTCTTCTTAACCTTGATTTTGTCTAACATTATGTGGATATGTGCTAGATTCATGAACATGTATTTGGAAGGTATATTAGCTAGTTTCTAGCTATATTTGGATATGTCAAGGGAATTGGAGTCCCTTGAGAGATGGAATGGGCGTATTCAGTTACAAGGCCGCGTGCTTAGCATAGCAAGGTGTAACACCCCCTTCCCACATCTACTCGAGCAACTGGCTAGCCGGGGTAAATATGCGACGAGAGGCTACTATAATGAGATTCAACCTCCTAGGTGACCTTAAGTAAGTGGAAACGATGGAAAACATAACATACAAACCTTGTACATCATCAATGACACCCCCAGGAGCTAACCCAACCTTTAAGGCCTCTTACCCCTGCGTCACACTGACCTTTTGGCCTCTTTAAGCCATAGCCACAGGCATGACACTGTATGCTAGCAGCCAGGAGACTATAGCCGCAAGCATAACACTGAAAGCAAGCGTCTAGGGCCCCAATTGCTCAATTTTGTGCCTGCAGATCCAAGATTTGAGCCACCTTTTTAGGCCTAGAGCCTAGGTCACTACCAAAAACTTCATGAAAATTTAAGGGATGAAAAATAACATTAGGACATTGATATAGGCAATCACATCAAAAAGAAATCATTCGGACCCCTCCTAGCCATGACAGGCATTTTTTCAAACATGTCACAAACATTGAATCTATAGGTGTAAACAACATATTTAAGCATAGGGGTCTCATACGTATCTAAGAATCACTAGGAAACATTTCTCCTTTAAATGATTAGCTGCAATAAAATCTATTTGACCATAGATACAATGTCCATTCATTTACAAGTAAAAACATGGAGAGAGCCATACATCATCACTGATAAAATACATGCTTATAACCAACATAATAATAAGAGAAATACAATAGATACAACAACAATAGAATCCACATAATAACCAATACAATTATACATCAAATAAAAAAGGAATGAATTTCTCATTAATGAATATAGAAACCAACCGGGGATGGGACTACCATGTTCCACCCAACCATAGATTGGCTGAGCCAAATATCTCTTCAGCCAATCACCCCGTGCCATATTCCAAGCATGAATGTGGGGCTCATAATGTTAGGTCCCTATAATACTAGTGTATCCCCTTGTTATTTTTGTGCCCATGTATCCCCCATATTGTTATTATTGTTCCCTATATAAGCCCACTATTGTTATTGTTGTGCCCATATAAGAGAACATAGGTAATATGAGAACATGAGCATATAGTATCTCATTAAGTGGGAGAACTTACCTACTGAAGATTCCACATGGGAGGATGAGTATTTTATACAAAAGCATCCAACACCACTCAAGCATTGAGGACAATTTTTTTTTTAAGGAGAGGGGAATGTTAGGTCCCTATAATACTAGTGTAGCCACCTTATTTTTATTGTTGTGCCCCATGTAGCACTCATATTGTTATTGTTGTGCCCCATAGAAGCCCACTATTGTTATTGTTGTGCCCTTACATTATTATTTTTATGTAGGCCCTGATTTTATTGTGACCCTTTAGACTCCTATATATACCAAGGAGTTCTTGTCATTTGTATCATCAAAGAGTTGTTCATTTATGTGATGTAAAATGAGGTTTCCCCCTTTAAGAGGCTTATTTTCAAGTCGTTGATCTATATTTTCTTTTGTTTTATGATTTGGTTACATAACAGGATTCCATTATATTTGAGTGCATTTTGTTTCATAGATTAGTAGAGTAGTTGAGATTGGATGGGGAGATAGAAAACAAAGAGGGTTCGTATATTGTAGTATCCTATGGGCCAAAAGTCTCACTCCTTTGTACCTGCATCCATTTCCATTTAGAGAAGGAGGTAGTAGAGCAATGTCATATTCCAGCTCGGTTTTCTCCTGAAAGAGTTTCCTATGTCATATATTGTGTTATTTTGTTTTGAGAGTGGATGTTCTACTTGTTCTTTATTTTTTGCATGATTTAATTTTCATGCATATGCAATAAAAAATAATTAACAAATCCATAAATATAAGGAGAAATTAACCCTCAAAGTGTAGATTTCACATTTTCTAATATCTTTTGGTAGATATGATGTGACAACCTATCTAGTAGAATATCCACATTAGTTAACAAATTGATTGGATAACCCTGATGCAATCTTATAACCTATAGTGCTAATTCTTGAAATCAAGTGACAAATTTTGTTATTTGAACCCCCTATCACTAAGATTATTTGAATGCCAAGAGAGTTATCAAGCCTCAAACCTCACAGGGGCATAGGGTTTCACAATATTATTTGAGATAATTCCAAGGCTTTGAGAATATGTATGTTCGAATTTCCCCTCCCTGGTTAATGAGAACCCCACCTACATCTACCACAATTTTTTTGCAAATATTTTTCCATATAATGAGAAGTAAATTCTCATTGAACATACTTTATTGAAACTATCTAGCACATTGGAGGAGTATTTTCATGATATGCATGTACTGAGAACTCACATAGAATACTTTTTTGATGAGGTCCTGCTACAAATTGTTGTATTAGGGTTAAAATAAAAATAAAAATTATTGTATTAGGGATATCAATGATGTAGGATAAACCACAATAAGAAGACAAACTCGTTGTAGATAAACAAATGTCCTATTAGCAATCCAATTATCCCAAATTTGAAAAATTAAGTTCTAAATATATTCCTCCTTAAAAAGGGATTTCGCCATTATTTTTTGACTTCCTTGTATTTAATGGTTATATCACTTCTACATTTGACATAAAAAATGACAATGAAGAACCTAATGGTGAAAGAACCATTTCAACACTCTATGTGTCCACCATGATGGGTAGTTTTCAAGGCCAAGCTCTTAAATTTTTTGGCTACAATAAGAAACGAAAGTAACCTATGTGCTCATGTTCACTTAACTTCATAGATACAAGAATGAAAAAGCAATTAAATGTGTTCGTTCACCCCACTCTAACTTGTATTTTACAATATTGAGATACAAAACTACTCCATGTAATGGGAAGTTCCACAGCGTAGAATTGTGTATTAAATATCACACATTAAAATCTCCAATGTATTCCATGGTTATCAAGGGAGTAGATGATGCCTAGGAGCCCAATGGTTGGCCATTGTTAGTAGTATAGGTTTAAACCTAAAAATAAAATTTGTAAAATTTTATGAAAATGGAAAAAAACACAAGTTTTTGTAATCATCATGATCTGGATTTATGCAGGAACGCAACAGAATAAACACATAACCATAAATATAGAGATGCAACGGAAATAACACTTCATTTCATTAATATCAAAGAACTGAAATTTGCTTACAGACAGAATGGAAATAAAACTAGCTAGGGCGCTGGTAGCTATCTCTGAGAAGAGATGTGGCAGCTACAGGCCTCTGCAATGAGTTACAATGAGGCTCGAGGGCCTATTTATTATTGAGAAAAAATGGAGAACTCTAAACATCCAAAAACTTAACCCTAGGAGATGAAGCACCAAAACTATGGGCCCCGTTTGGGTAAATTGGTGTTTCAACTTCCCAGGGATGTAACTTTGGCATACTATCTCCGTTTGACGCACATGATACATCATTAGAAAGACCTATCCGAGGACTACAAATTTCGCCATGAATATGCATTTCAAAATGAAATGATATTTGCTACAGGCGCGATGCCCAAAAAACGTCGTTTAGGGCCTCAAAATGGCTCCGGAAGTTCAGGACCCGAAAAACTGCCAAAAATAGTAAGTTGTGCCGAAACTGAAAAACTGAAAGAGACAATGGTGGGGCCCCAAGTAGAATAGGCGGGTGGCCACCAATATCCACCTGGATCATTCCTCCTCCCTTAGGAAGCAATGGTCCCCATTGCGTTGAGTTCCTCCATGAGATGAGGAAACTTATGCTGAACTTGGTCCCTGGTGAACCACTTGCCCTGGTGCAGGAGTTGGCCAACTTTGACAACCCGATACAATTGGATATTCTGTTGGCGAGTGCTCTTTATTTTCATGTCCCTGATACAATCTGTGGTGGCCTGTTCCATGCAGTCTGAGTTTAACTCTGTTGGTGTGAGTTGTTTTGCAATGTCTGAGGTGTCCAGTAGAGGTGGGAAGTAAGGACGAAGGTGATCCACATTGAAGACTGGGTGTAGACCAAGGAATGGTGGAGTACTGAGCTCGAAGGAATTGTTCCCTACAACCTTGGTGATGGTGTACGGCCCGTATCGGAGCGGGCGAAGCTTGCGGTGGGGTCCAGTGAGGCGCTCCTTCTGCAAATGTAGCCATAATTTGTCTCCCACCTGGAAGTTGTGTGGCACCCGGTGTTGGTCATGGCGTTGCTTGTACTTGGCATTGTCTCTAACCAATATATCATGAACCTATTGGCGGATGTGTTGAATGCTCTCAATGAAGCTACTTTCTTTGTCAACTTCAGACTGGACATGAGCTGAATCGGCCTGAGCAGCTGCAAATGGTATGGCTACGTCAATAGGACAGAGTGGCTGGAATCCCAAGCCCACCTGAAAGGGACTATGGCCGATTGAACTGTGGAGAGCCTGATTATAGCTATGTTGTACATATGGGAGGCTCTTGTCCCATGTGCATGGATGCTTTGAATTGTACATGCGCAGAATGTGTACAATCATTCTGTTGACGACCTCTGTCTGGCCATCTGTTTGGGGATGGAAAGCTATGGATTTGGTGAGTCTGGTATCCAACATTGACTAGTGGCTAGACCAAAATGTGCTGAGGAACCTGCTATCCCGATCTGATATGATATACTGTGGGATCCCAATGTGCACCCACACTCGTTCAAAGAAGAGTTTAGCAGTGGCTTCTGCTGTGATATTATTCTTATAGGCCGCCATGATGGCCATCTTTGAGAATCTGTCGACGACCACAAAAACACAATCATTTCCCTGCTTAGTAGAAGGCAGGCCAGACATGTAATCCATGCAGATGGATTTCCCAAGGTCGACTAGGGGTAGGTAGTGAAGTATATATGCCTTGCTTCTTGATGGTTGGTTTGGCAATGGCACAAGCAGTGCAGGATCTGATGTGCTTCTCGACATCCTTTCGAAGGTTCGGCCAATAGAAATACTTCTGTAGGATTGCTACTATTTTCTCGACCCCGAAATGCCCAGCGACTCGACTATAGTGTGCTTCCCATATCATCTTGGCACGCTCGCTTGAAGGAACACAAAGGTGTCCCAGGTGACATAAAAGTGCATCTTGGAGGTGAAAATTTGGAACTTGTGTGCCCCCCAAGAGTGCCTTGTAAGTGTGGCCGAATTCTGGGTCACTCTCGTAGAGAAGCGGCCAATCAGAAGTCTCGTGCCCACAAGAGTTGAGCACGGTGGTGAGCGCCACGATCGGTGGTCGGCTGAGGCAGTCTGCAACATTATTGGTGCTACCCTTCTTGTACTTGATGTTCAAATGAAACTGTTGGAGATATGTGGACCACTTCTGATGGCGATCATTCTGCAACTTCCCTTGTGTCTGTATGAACTGCAGGGGCCGGTGGTCTGTGTGGATGATTGTTTCCTTCCCCAAAATGTAATGCTTCCATTGTCGACAAGCTTGCACAATGGAATACATTTCTTTGTCATAAGTGGGATACTTGCGAATTGTGTCAGAAAATGTCTCACTGTGATATGCCACTGGATGTCCCTGTTGAGTAAGAACTGCCCCAATAGCATAGTCAGAGGCATCTGTCTCGATCTCAAATGGCTGTTGCAAGTCTGGTAATGTGAGCACTGGGGCAGAACAGAGGCGATTTTTCAATTTTGTGAACGCCTTCTGTTGAGGTTCCGACCGAAAGAATTTTCTCTCGCTCCTCCCTTGGTGACTTGACTCAAGGGCCAAGTGATATGAGAGAATCCCAACACGAATCTACGGTAGAAATTAGCAAGACCCAGAAAGCTGCGAAGCTCTGTTATAGTGGTTGGGGCTGGCCAATCCCGAATGAATTGGATCTTGGCTGGATCCACATGCACCCCCCTTTCATCAATAATGTATCCCAGATATTGAACCTGAGTCATGCCAAAAGTGCACTTCTCCAAATTGGCACACAACTTGTGTTGCCGCAGTGTTTGGAGGACTTGTCGGATGTGGTGAAGGTGCTCTTCCCAAGTCTGGCTGAAGATCAGAATATCATCCAAGCACACCACTACAAATGAGTTGGTGAATGGCCGCAAGATGTCATCCATCATCCTCATGAAGGTGGCGGGAGCATTCGTCAACCCGAAAGGCATGACCAGCCATTCGAAAAGGCCTTCCTTGGCTTTGAAGGCAGTCTTCCACACATCGGAGGGTTCAATCGGTACCTGGTGATACCCCGACTTCAAGTCAATCTTGCTAAAATATTTTGCACCTTTGAGTTGGTCCAGAAGGTCATCAATCTGTGGGATCGGGTACCTATTCCGGACAGTGATCTTGTTCAGCGCCCGATAGTCAATACAGAGTCTCCACGTCCCATCCTTCTTCTGTACCAACACGATCGGGCTCCCACAGGGCGATGAACTTGGTCTGATGTGACCTTTCTGCAACAGCTCCTGAATCTTCCTCTTGATTTCATCATTTTCCAGAACAGAGCGTCGATAGATCGGTCCATTGGGTAGTGGCGCACCTGGGGTCAGATCAATCGGGTGCTTGACCTGGCAGTGCGGAGGAACCCCTGTGGGTGAGGTGAAGATGTCCCCGTACTCCTCCACGACCTTATCCATTTGTTGTTGTCGTGCAGAGGGGCCCTGTCTGGAGGTCGTGGCCACAGTCTTCTTCTTGCCCTGGGGGCGGATCATCAGGAAAATGAATTTTCTGGTTTGGGAAATGAGCTTACTGCATTGTTTTGCAGTAACCAAAGAGATAGCAGCAGGAGGTGGTACCTCTGGTATCCTGTACAACTTATTTCCCAAAGTAACAATAACAGCACGAGGCTGAGACTCATACACAGCATGACGCTTCCACAAGTATGGTTGTCCTAATAATACATCAGAAACATCAATAGGAGCAACGTCACATAATACCTCATCGGTGAAGGGCTTGATGCTATAGGGAAGGCGGCACTGCTGGCTGACGCGGAGATCTCGTCCTTGGTGAAGCCACCCGATGGTGTATGGATGTGGGTGAGCTGTGGTCGGCAAGCCCAACCGCTTCACGGCGTCTGCTGAAATGAGGTTCTTTTGGCTCCCATTGTCGACAATGAGCTGTACAGGGGAGCCCTTTACCCACATCTGGGAGTGGAAGAGACGTTCCTCCTCCTCTGGATCTTCCGGTTCCTCCTTCTGGACCTTTGTAGTGGCAACAGTGGCGTTGGGCTCCGCATCAATAATCTGTTTCCCTTTTTCATTCCCCTTTTCAGGTTCTGATTCGGAGTCGGGGCATGCATCTGACTCAGAAGCCCTCATCTCGGCCACTAGCGACTGCTTGGCCCGACACTCACTTGTGTTGTGAGTGGAGCTCTTATGGAACTCACACCACTTTCCCGTGTCCTTCTTTGGCTTTGCGGTGTTTTTCTTTGCTTGTGGCTTCGACAGGTTGTCTTGAGTCGCCATGCCTTGGCTCTGTCCTTTGTTCTATGGTTTGGGAGCACCTTTCCCTTGCTTTTGATTCGCAGATCCAAAGTCTCGCTTCTTCTGTTTGAATTTCTGCTCAATCTTGGCAGCATACCGGTATGCCGTACCAAGCGAGGAGATGTCGAGGAGCTCCATTTCCTCCTGAATTTATCTGTGCAGACAACTGCGATACTTTAGCACCAAATGTTTCTCTGAATCTTTGATACCCAACTTTGTGCGCAGGGTATGGAACAGATTCGTCAGCTCGTGCACATCTTGATCCCTTTGTTGTCGCAGCGTGGTCCATTGTATGTACTTGTCCTCGTAGCTCCCCACAGGATAGTACTGTTCCTTGACGGCGTCTCGGAAAGAATTCCAAGTTGGTACGGCCGAGAACAGAGAGGGTTCTGTCTGGTCCTTGTTCTCACAGTAGGTTTCCCACCAGTCCTTAACATGGGGGGTAGCTTTGAGGAGTGCAAAATAATCTTCTCCCGGTCTGAAAAGTCATGAACCGAGAAATATCCTTCTAATAGATTCAACCATCTATCTACGACATCTGCATCTATTTGACCCTCAAATATGGGAATATCAAAATTTACTTGTACCTTAAAAGGATTCACACCTCCAGAGTGGCTGCTGGATGCAGATGCGCCACCGGTGGGCAGCCGTTGAAGGATCTGAGCAAAGTTATCCATCATCACGTTCCTTTGTTTTTCAAGGGCCTCCTTGAGAAATATTTTGATAGGATCTCCTGCTCCCTCATCTTTCTTTTCGTCCCCCATGGGCGTCCATCGAGGTTTGTGAGGCTGATCTTGCAAAGGTTCCACCAGATCAAGCCCCAGCTCCTTATACCCTGGCCTCGTTGGGGACATGCAAAGAAGGATCGAGAAAAAGCAGACCGCTCTGATACCACTGATCCAGATTTATGCAAGAACGTAACAGAATAAACATATAACCATAAATACAGATATGCAGCGGAAATAACTCTTCATTTCATTAATATCAAATAACTGAAATTTGCTTACAGACAGAATGGAAATAAAACTAGCTAGGGCACTGGTAGCTATCTCGAGAAGGAAGTGTAGAGCTACGAACCTCGGAGCTGAGTTAAAATGAGGCTCGAGGGCCTATTTATTATTGAGAAACAATGGAGAACTCTAAACATCCAAAAACCTAACCCTAGGAGATGAAGTGCCAAAACTATGGGCCCCGTTTGGGTAAATTGGTGTTTCAACTTCCCAGGGACGTAACTTTGGCATACTATCTCTGTTTGACGCACATGATACATCATTAGAAAGATCTATTCGAGGACTACAACTTTCACCATGAATATCCATTCCAAAACGAAATGATATTAGCTGCAGGCGCGATGCCCAAAAAACATCGTTTAGGGCCTCAAAACGGCTCTGGAAGTTCAGGACTCGAAAAACTGCTAAAAATAGTAAGTTGTGCCGAAACTGAAAAACTGAAAGAGACAATGGTGGGGCCCGAAGTGGAATAGGTGGGTGGCCACCAATATCCACCTGGATCATAGAAGCCCATCCCCTGGAATTTCCTCATCCAATAGAAGGTAGAAAATTATTAACAAAGGAACCCAAGCCTATGCTTAACATTACTACTCAATGGAGAGAGCTCCATATGAAATTGAAAATTCAAAATAATTAGGTGATATTCTTAGGGGATATAATAACATTTTCTAAGACTTACCTCATGGGATACTTATAAATTATTCAAAGATCATATCATAGAAATAATCACTATATTAAGCCTAATTAAGAGGAAATATTATGAGTAGTTTTATGGATACAAAACAAAAATTGAATATTCCTTGTTCAAGAATGATTAGAATATAGTACAATAACCCATTGAGAAAGTCCATATTTGGCTCCAGTCATACCCATAAGGTAAAATGATGGTTACTATGAAGTCTATATCAATTATCGATCCTTAGAAAAAAATAACATTATAGATAAATTTCCATTCCATTTGTGGACAGATGATTGGACGATCTTCACAATGCTACATATTTCTCCAAGCTTCACTATGGAATTTATATTTATATTCTTTGATGATATATTAATCTACAATAAAAATTGGAGCTTGCCTCTCAAGAATGTAGAGACAATGTTGAAATTGTTAGAATAAAATAATTTCTATGTAAACAAATCAAAATATAGTTTTGGAAGGGAAGAAATGGAGTTTTTGGGCCATGGGATGTTAAATAAAATGAGTCAAGTTAGACCCAAAGAATATTGTGGTGATTATTAATTGGCCTATTCCAAAAAACCATCATATCATGATAGGGATTCCTAGGCTTATGAGTTATTACAAAATATTTATAAATAATTATGTAGAGATTGTAGCCTTGCTAACAACAATATTGAAGAAGGATTTGTTTAGGTCGGACGATTTAGCAAAATATTGTTTAAGAGAATGACGATTTTAATGGTTTTTAATCCTGTTTTGCTACCTTATACTTCAAAAAATTAATTTTCCTCAAATGTGATGCTTTAGGGGAAAGAGTAATCACTATATTTATGTAGGAAAAGAATCCTATTAACTTCGAAAGTTCAAGATTAAAATCAAAAGAGAAGGAAAAATTAACATCTCATAAAGAAGTGTTGGTAATCATCCACAACTCGCTAAAGTGGAAACGATACTTGTTGAATGCAAAATTTTGGTCAAAACTAATCAAAGTAGCTTGAAATATATCCTAAAATAGAAGAGCTTATCATCATAACAACAAAATGCATAAGACAAATACAAGTTTTGACTTTGAGACTCTCTATAAGAATAGAAAGGAAAATCGAGTTGTATATAACTTATCAAGGAAAGATGAGGGAGATGTGGCACTATTCAATGTCAATAGTATCCTTGAAAGGATCTTAAAAGTTCAAGTAACATGAAAAGACCAAAATTCGGGAACATGACCAGGGAGGTTTAAAGCAATGATGCATCGGATTGAAGATTGCTAGGGAATATAATATACACTAGTACAAGGCAATAATATATTTACCCAACCTATGCAAATTCATAATCCAAGTCTTGTTAAAAATAATCAAGATTCGTTGATTGTAGGCAAATTTGGATTTTTCAAAACATACTACAATATCCAACAATCTTTTTTTTGAAGGGAATGAAGGTTGATATTCATAAATATCTGGCATAACGTGATACTTTTTAGAACCTAAAGTTTGAATTTTTTGTACTTACTAGTCTACTTCAACCTCTTCATCTTCCAAATTAAAAATAAAATGAAGTATCCATGGATTTTATCATGGATCGCCTTACCTAAAATGGGAAGGATAACATATTCGTAATTATATATCGATTTGGTAGAGAGATGGAAGTTAGTTATTTCTCTTATGATGACATTATCGTGTGATTTTTATTTATTACTATTTGTTCTTTCTTTTATCATCAAGGGAGACGCCAATAAACAAATAGAATAAGACACAATATGTAGGCACATGCCAGGGAAAACCCCACTCTTTGGGGAAAACTCGGTCAAAATTATTCCGTCATTAGTTTCAAGATGAGACAACCAATACCCTTAGACTATGGACTTCATCCATTAAGTCATCCCTTCACTGTGTTAGCACCAAGATATCCTTGCACTGAGATCTCCCTTGATTTCACTTGAAATGCCATCCTTCTTCCTCTTGAGGTTCGAAGTCACTTAGACCACGATATCACTAAGGCATTATATCAGAGATAAATTCATTGCACCGATAAATGTAGCACCAAGTATCAAGTATAAAATCATCATCATAGAACTGAATATTTAGGACAAAGATAACATTGATATCCATAGAGAGTAGTATTATAAAATCGTGTCATAATTTTACTTCACTGATTCATTGTCTTACTGTCCGATCCTTCTTTTCTGTAATATTGTCCCCCATCATTGAGCCACTGTCACTGAGTATTATATCACAACTATATCACCATGTCACCAAACTGTAGTATTACCATGTCATCAAACTATATAATTTCCATGTCACTGAACTATAGTATTACCATGTCACTGAATTGTAGTATTACCATGTCACTGAACTGTAGAATTTCCATGTCACCGAACTGTAGCTATATCCGAACTGTAGTATTACAGTGATCCGAAAATTTTAGAAGTTCACATTTTCCTGAGTTAGAAATGCAAAATTACACCCTTGTATATATAGTAGTTTGCCATAGATATCGAGTCGACTTGTCAATGTGAAGATTTGTGTCTTGATTTGAGCCGACATGAAGACATATTGAAACTAACTTAAGCATGTAGTATTGTAGATGATTTGAAGCTGACTTGAAGGCTGCTTATGAAGAATATTTCTCTGAGGACTGAGGATGATGACCCTTGAAGGAGATGACTGAATGGAGGAGCTCTTTTAATAAACCTAATGTTACATTATTTAAAAGCCCAAAATTGGATCAATTTAAATATTTAACAACTAACCTAAAAATCCACAATTGGGACCTTAAATAAATATGACCCAAGCATGAAACCCATGCTTTAATAAGTCATTTAATATTTGAAAAATTCAATAATAATGAAGACTAAACCTACTTACATTCTTCCACACTCCCTCTTAACTAGGGAGGTATTCATATATAAAGAAGTACAGGAACATCTCACTTTATCTAAGAAGAATTTTAGGCATCACAATTTCATGGAATAGATTCCTGACCAGGGAAATCTATCCATTCCTAACCAGGGAAATATATCCATTGGTCACTCAATAATTTAGGGACTGCAATGCCATGGACTAGATTCCTGACCAAGGAAATCTATCCAAGTGGGAATAAGACGGAATAAATCTTTCAGCCTCTATAGGTACGATCAGACTTACTTACTAACCATCAACCCAGGGAACTAGGTGCACATCCACCCGACACCACCCTCCCAACCAGACATCAACACAAAGTGTCGGTAAGATGTATTTCCAGGAAATGCTTCACTCACAAAGCCTCAACACAATATTTTCAGGCAATGCTTCACTCACAAAGCCTCGGGTGTAATATTCCAAAATTTGCATGCAGTAAATTGGAATATTAAATTTTGCTGATTTCACTTAGGAGATGAATAAATGGGTAAGGAGGCCCATGCATAATAAAAACCTAAATAAAATCCCTCACAATGTGAAAAGGGATCAACATAGAAGCTGGATTTCACACCTTCATGTGTGAAAAGGGACTTCTGCATGTGGATAAGGCCAAGTTTGACCAAGTCAACAATGATGGAAAAGGAGGTGGAGATCATCTTGTGAGACATCACAAAGATAGTGGGAGGAAGATTCCTTGGTGGAGGAAACCCTTATGAGTGGGGCCCAAGGCAAGAAGGCTCACACATGTTTAAAAGGAGGGCAAGGAAGCCATAGCAAGACATCTTGTGAATGATATTTGATTTGTCTGCTTAGACTATTCTACATTCTCTTGCTATTTACCATAGCTGCTGTGCTGCTTAGCACAAGGTATTCCTATTTAGGAATCCATTATCCTTTCTTGAGAGGCCTCTTGAAGGAGTTTGTACTGATTTTCCTCACATCCAGGCTTGATTCCAAGCATCCTCCTTCATCTAAAACATTATTTTTGCAGTAGTATAACGTTGTGTTGCAGGGTGTTGCAGTGAGGCTTCACAACATCACTTCCTGCACTCATTTTTCAAAGGAGGGAGCCTCCATTCCTTTGGGAGATCAATAAGGAATATCTTGGAGAATATTTGCATATCTTGGCACTTGGCCAAAGTAATCCCATCACTTACAGCACAGTACCTTACAGAAACTCTGTCCTTTCTTGCAGAGTTGCAGTGTGAGGGTCAATCCCCTCAATCTTGAGTTGCTTTCTCAGGGAAAAGGTAGACCTTTCACCCGGAAGGCTTGTAAGAAGGATCCTCCTTCAATTATTTTATTATTCAGCTGTATGTATACAAAGCTTCAGTTATACTATGTTTTTCAGATCCAGATCTACAGATCTAACATTTTGTACAATGTGCTTTCGTGAAACCCTTGCCGGGTTATCTAGAGAATGTGTAAAAGGGGCTAGATCCTCATTTTTCTTCATGATTTGAGTAAATAAACTCCAGATCTGATATTTTCAGCATATTGTTTCAAGAACCCTCTTTAAATGATGCTGTGCATGCTTCAGGAAATTTCTGTTTAGTCAAGTCATGGGATTTTAGTGTTTTTGAACCATATCGAGACCGAGAGATCTATTTAAACAAGTAAAAGTGATTTTTATTTTTTTTTATTTTTATTTATTTATTTATTCTGAATATTTTCTAGGTGTGAGTCCCATATTACATAAGCTAAGGGATACCATCATTATTTCCCCCTATTATAACGCAATTTTATGAATATAACGTTTTATGGTCAAAATTGTTGCTTTTCCCCACATTGGGAGCATATAGTGGGACATATTTTTGCTGCTGTAACATACATTTGATGGCTGTATGTTCCTCTCACATATTATAAGGTGATTTATCATTTTTATGTTCAAAATTATGTTCATGAATTGCTACATCCCCATTTTGGGATATTAAAGTGGTATCAGAGCATAATCTTGGCTCAACCTGTGAGTTTCAGCCATTATGCTATAAGAAGACAAAGAAGCATATCAGAATGATGGAAAAAATGAGCATGAGCTCATCACTTTTCAGATCTAGGAAGAACCTTTCCAAGGAGGTTAAGCAGATGAAGGAGAAGAAATGCAAGGAAACTCCTAGAGGGTTTCAAGAAGAGGAAGGGCCATGCACTTCCTATTCTCAAAGAGGAGATGACATGAAGCATGAAGAACACTTGGAATCTGAAATTCTAAGTGAATACCTTGCTGAATACAAAGCTAAACCTAGAGCCTTCAAGGAGACTCTAGCTTTACCACAGTTCATTCCACTGGAGGAAGAAAGGAGACCCTACAACTATGGGATGATGAGAGGCAATAAATTTCTATTGTCCAATTTTAATGGATCACTCACATGTGCAGCAAAGGCTTGGGTGATGAAGCTAGAAGCATTCATCCTACTACATCCAATAGTATAAAGAGAGGTTGTAGAGATTGCAGTGCTACACCTTGAAGGTAAAGCAAATACTTGGTGGTTCAGCCATTTGAGCCATGCAAGAGTGTCTACTCTTGCTAAGTTTTCTCAAAGGTTGATCCGAAAATTTGGCAAAGAGAAATCAGAGGAGGAGAAGCCCTCACCACCATTGGAAGAGGCATGTACCAGCGCTACCACAACTATGGAGGAGCAACCTTCATCTTCAACAGTTTGGGAAGCCATCACATTTGAAGAGGGAACTCTTGTAGCCGTACAAGAAGCTTCCAAATTTCACCAAGGTATGATTAATTTTCCATATCTTGTCATTTCAACAAATCTTATGGAGGGATCTACATATTTGCATACTGCTGATTTAGAGCAACAGAATTTCACTGCGTTGTACAAGAGCATTAATGAAGAAAAGAGGACCCATTCCTTATGGGAGCATTCAAATGGAAGCTTCATTCATGAAGAAATGGAGGAAGAAGAGATAGATGGTAGACATATTGAAGTGAGAAGCATTTTATTCTTTCTAGATGACCCTTTCTCAATGAGCACTCCCCAGCTCAAAGAGAAACTTCTACCTGTAGCAGATCCAGAACCTTGTTGGTTTTGGAAGGCCATTGATGAGGAGAAGGTCTCACGGAGAGATCTCATTGGAGGTTCACTTCAACACATCATGGAGTGCAAAGTTCTTCAACAGTTGGAGGAGGTTTTTCCTTCATCACACATGGATCTTTGTGGATTCAAGGGGGACATTGATGAGAGGTCTTCTTTAGAAGATCTCCAAGGAGTTGCATTTCAACATCCCATGAAATGCAAGAGGAGAAGTTTGATTTGGGAGGATGGTAGTCTTCCTTGGGAGAGTGCTAAGGAAGAACATGATGGGAGGCACCTACATGTGGATGGATGGGTGTGGATGATGAGCAAGAAGCTGGAAAGCTACTTGCAAATATATGACACCGGACAACAGGAGGCTTGGCTGCATTGGCTACTCTTGAAAGAGTTTGGCCATCATCCTCTTTCTAAGGGTATGTGGGTGAAGAATGTGTGGCAGGATACTTGCATCATTGGGCAGCAAGGTGTATGGAAACCTTGTGTTGATATAACATTCTTCATATCAATCACCATGTTTTCACTACATGATTTGTATGATGGAGGTATGAGGAGGCAGCAAAAACTTTTTTTGCTTTGGTTGTTCTTGGGAGAGTAAGGGCAGATTTGCTCTCACACTTTTCATGATGTTGCAGGAGTAGGAGATGGCACTATCATGGTGCAAAGGGCCTACTCCTTGGCGTTAGATGATCAAGAGGTACTTCCACTTTGGGAGGAACTTCTTATGTGTAGCAGCATTATGGGAGATGTATTTGATAATATGCATGTCAAATAATGGATCTATGAGTTGGTAGGAGCCTATTTGCATAGGCCAACAATGCTGTCACTTGGGAGCTTGGAGTTATTGATGGAATGTCCCCAAGATAACTTCACAATTGATGCACTTGGTGAACAAGGAGGAGGTGAGAGAGATGGAGTAGTGGATGGAAACATCTATTACATTGATATGATCTTCTTAACTTGGATTTCCAAGCATAAGAACGGTGATCGTCCAACATCATATGATCCATTCCTCTTCATGGGAGCATGTCATATGGGAGGCTTGTTAATGTATCCCATCATCATCTTAATTTTAGTACATGGTGAGAAACCTGCTTTTGCATTTATTGATTGTATAACATAGTATTTGCATACTCTTACCACTTCTATTCAGTGCATTGCTCCACAAGAGGGCAAGCATTTCAGTGAGCTCCATGGTCAACATTGGGCCAAATTTTATGATGGAGACAGCCATATTTTATATGGCCTTGGGAAAGTTTTTTATACTTTCATGTATGTTCAGCTAATGTACCCAACCATTTACTATTCATTAATAAACATGATGACATACATGATTATTCATGTATTAAAAAACAACTTGCCATACTATTTTCTGAAATAGTAGTTTAGAAAACTGCGCTGTGACTACTTGGGAAACTATTGGTACTTTCTAGCACCACATGAAACCTTCATTATTTCCCTCATTTTGATACTGATCATGATTTCATTTGCTGATATTGTTCTTATTTGTATTAGAAGCATTATGGGGAGATAGACACATGGGTTGGATGTGTCCTTTGGGGAAGAGGATTCCCACACTTTTTGCATTGCATGTTCTAATGGGAGCATGAGAGGAGATCCATGACAACCAATTACTTGTTTCTCTATGAGGTGGGCCATGAGTTTTATGAGATTCCATATAGTGATGATTTCCTATACATCACATATGGAATGGTATGGGCCAGCTTGATTCACAACATCGGAGAGGAGATATTTGGAGATCTAGTCTTCATTTTGCCGCTTGAGGGCAATATTATAACAACTCAAGATCAACAAAAACTCTACACTTATCACAAGTGGAGAGGAGGACAGTGTGGGGTAGGATACTATGTCTACCATTTTCAAATTTTCAGCCCACCTACTTTGCAGGAGCTCAAGGTGGAGGGACATTTTCAGGAGTTACCATGTTGGGAGGTGACTCATTTTGTAGGGATGATTGCTCGTGCATGGAGGATCCACATGGGAAGGATGTTTCCTAATACATTTCAGACTCCATGCCTTGAGAGGACCTCTAGACAACACCTTATTGCCTCCTTGAGTACTTTACTTATTCATGATGATAGCCACTTGGCTAGCTTGCATGCTTGGGAGGGGCAATATGGAGAGTCATTGATGAGACAACATCTCATTCCTTGGAGGAGTTCATCATATGTGGATGCTACAGTAGGAGGAAGGGAGACTCTTCAGTTATATCCTTGCAGTTGCTTGAGGACAAGCAACATTTGGGAGGGGAGGACTGTAATATTCCAAAATTTGCATGCGGCAAATTGGAATATTAAATTTTGCTAATTTCACTTAGGAGATGAATAAATGGGTAAGGAGGCCCATGCATAGTAAAAACCTGAATAAAATCCCTCATAATGTGAAAGGGGATCAACACAAAAGCTGGATTTCACACCTTCATGTGTGAAAAGGGAGTTCTGCATGTGGACAAGGTCAAGTTTGACCAAGTCAACAACGCTGGGATAGGAGGTGGATATCATTTTGTGAGACAACAAAGAGATAGTGGGAGGAAGAGTCCTTGGTGGAGGAAACCCTAATGAGTGGGGGCCAAGGAAATAAGGCTCACACATGTTTAAAAGGAGGGAAATGCAGCCATAGCAAGACATATTGTGAATGATATTTGATTTTTCTGCTTAGACTATTCTGCATTCTCTTGCTGTTTAGCAGAGCTGTTGTGCTACTTAGCACAAGGTATTCCTATTTAGGAATCCCTTCTCCTTTCTTGAGAGGCCTCTTGAAGGAGTTTGTACTGATTTTCCTCACATCCAGGCTTGAGGCCAAGCATCCTCCTTCAGCTACAATTTTATTTCCGCAGCAGTATAACGTTGTGTTGCAGGGTGTTGCAGTGAGGTTTCACAACACCACTTCCTACACTCATTTTTCAAAGGAGGGAGCCTCCATTTCTTTGGGAGATCAGTAAGGAAGATCTTGCATCAGATTTTCATATCTTGGCACTTGGAAAAAGTACTCCCATCACTTATAGTGTAGTCCCTTGCAGGAACTACGCCCTTTCTTGTAGAGTTGCAGTGTGAGGGTCAATCCCCTCAATCTTGAGTTGCTTTCTTAGGGAAAAGGCCAACCTTTCACCCAAAAGGCTTGTAAGAAGGATCCTACTTCAATTCTTGTATTATTCAGCTGTATGTATATAAAGCTTCAATTAGACTACATTTTTCAGATCCATATTTGCAGATCTAACATTCTTTACAATGTGCTTTCATGAAACCCTTGCTGGGTTATCTTTAGAATGTGTAAAAGGGGATAGATCCTCATTTTTCTTCATGATTTGAGTAAATAAACTTTAGATATGATATTTTCAGCATATTTTATCAAGAACCCTCTTTAAATGACGCTGTGCATGCTTCAGGAAATTTCTGTTTAGTCAAGTCATGGGATTTCAGTGTTTTTCAGCCATATCGGGACCGAGAGATCTGTTTAAACAAGTAAAAGAGATTTTTTTCTCAATATTTTTTGTATGTGAGTCCCATATTACATAAGCTAAGGGATCCCAACATTATTTCCCCCTATTATAACGCAATTTTCTGAATATAACGTTTTTATGGTCAAAATTGCTGCTTTTCCCCACATTGGGAGCATATAGTGGGACATATTTTTTCTGCTGTAACATAAATTTGATGGCCCTATGTTCCTCTCACATACTGTAAGGTGATTTATCATTGCTATGTTCATGAATTGATGCATCCCCATTTTGGGATATATAGTGGTATTAGAGCATAATCTTGGCTCAGCCTGTGAGTTTCATCCATTATGATACAAGAAGACAAAGAAGTAGATCAGAATGATGGAAAGAATGAGCTTGAACTCATCACTTTTCAGATCCAGGAAGAACCTCTCCAAGGAGGTTAAGAAAATGAAGGAGAAGAAATTCAAGTAAACTCCTGGAGGGTTTCAAGAAGAGGAAGGGCCATGCACTTCCTATTATCAAAGAGGAGAAGACATGAAGCATGAAGAACAATTGGAATCTGAAATTATAAGTGAATACCTTGCTGAATACAAAGCTAAACCTAGAGCCTTCAAGGAGACTCAAGCTTTACCATAGTTCATTCAGCTGGAGGAAGAAAGGAGACCCTACAGCTATGGGATGATGAGAGGCAATACATTTCTATTGTCAACTTTTGATGGATCACTCACATGTGCAACAAAGGCTTGGGTGATGAAGCTAGAAGCATTCATCCTACTACATCTAATAGTATAAAGAGAGGTTGTATAAATTGTAGCGCTGCACCTTGAAGGTAAAGCAAATACTTGGTGGTTCAGCCATTTGAGCCATGCAAGAGTGTCTACTCTTGCTAAGTTTTCTCAAAGGATGATAATAAAATTTGGCAAAGAGAAATCAGAGGAGGAGAAGCCCTCACCACCATTGGAAGAGGCATGTACCAGCGCTACCACAACTATGGAGGAGTAGCCTTCATCTTCAGCAGTTTGGGAAGCCATCACATTTGAAGAGGGAACTCTTGTAGCCGTACAAGAAGCTTCCAAATTTCACCAAGGTATGCTTAATTTTCCATCTCTTTTCATTTCAACAAATATTATGGAGGGATCTACATCTTTGCATACTGCTGATTTAGAGCAACAAAATTGCATTGCGCTGTACAAGAGTAGTAATGAAGAAAATATGACCCATTCCTTATGGGGGCATTCAAATGGCAGCTTCATTCATGAAGCAATGGAGGAAGAAGAGATATATGGTATACATCTTGAAGTGAGAAGAATTTTCTCCTTTCTAGATGACCCTTTCTCAATGAGCACTCCCCATCTCAAAGAGAAACTTCTACCTACAGCAGATCCAAAACCTTGTTGGTTTTGGAAGGCCATTGATAAGGAGAAGGTCTCATGGAGAGATCTCATTGGAGGTGAACTTCAACACATCATGGAGTGAAAATTTCTTCAACAATTGGAGGAGGTTTTTCCCTCATCACACTTGGATCTCCGTGGATTCAAGGGGGACATTGATGAGAGGTCTTCTCTAGAAGATCTCCAAGGAGTTGCATTTCAACATCCCATGAAATGCAAGAGGAGAAGTTTGATTTGGGAGGATTGTAGTCTTCCTTGGGAGAGTGCTAAGGAAGAACATGATGGGAGGCACCTACATGTGGATGGATGGGTGTGGATGATGAGCAAGAAGCTGGAAAGACACTTGCAAATATATGACACTGGTTAGCAGGAGGCTTGGCTGCATTGGCTACTCTTGAAAGAGTTTGGATATCATCCTCTTTCTAAGGGTATGTGGGTGAAGAATGTGTGGCAGGATACTTGCATCATTGGGAAACAAGGTGTATGGACACATTGTGTTGATATAACATTCTTCATATCAATCACCATGTTTTCAATACATGATTTGTATGATGGAGGTATGAGGAGGCAGCAAAAACTTTTGTTGCTATGGTTGTTCTTGGGAGAGCAAGGGCATATTTTCTCTCACACTTTGCATGATGTTGCAGGAG
Organism: Pinus albicaulis; assembly: GCA_034641835.2. NCBI lineage: Eukaryota > Viridiplantae > Streptophyta > Pinopsida > Pinales > Pinaceae > Pinus > Pinus albicaulis. Next base: position 795,276,062 of record CM076582.1, on the reverse strand, counting down.
TAGGAGATGGCATTATCATTGTGAAAAGGGGCTACTCCTTGGCCTTAGATAGTCAAGAGGTACTTTCACTTTGGGAGGAACTTCTTATGTGTAGCAGCATTGTGGGAGATGTCTTTGACAATATGCATGTCAAAGAATGGATCTATGAGTTGGAAGGATCCTATTTGCATAGGCCAACAACGCTGTCACTTGGGAGCTTGGGGTTATTGATGGAATATCCCCAGGATCACTTCAAAATTGATGCACTTCGTGAACATGGAGGAGGTGAGAGAGATGAAGTAGTGGATGGAAACATCTATTACATTGATATGATATTCTTAATTTGGATTTCCAAGCATAAGAAGGGTGATCTTGCAACATCATATGATCCATTCCTCTTCATGGGAGTATGCCATATGGGAGGTTTGTTAATGAATACCATCATCATCTTACTGTCAGTACATGGTGAGAATCCTACTTTTGCATTTATTGATTGTCTAACACAGTATTTGCATACCCTTACCACTTCTATTCAGTGCATTGCTCCACAAGAGGGCAAGCATTTCATTGAGCTCCATGGTCAACATTGGGCCAAATTGTATGATGGAGAAAACCATCTTTTATATAGCCTTGGGCAAGTGTTTTATCCTTTCATGTATGTTCAGCTAATGTACCCAACCATTTACTATTCATTATTAAACATGATGACATACATAATTATTCATGTATTAAGAAACAACTTGCCATACTATTTTCTGAAGCAGTAGTTTGGAAAACTGCGCTATGACTACTTGGGAACTTTTGGTACTTTCCAGCACCACATGAAACCTCCAGTATTTCCCTCATTTTGATGTTTATCATGACTTCATTTGCTGATATTGATCTTATTTGTATTAGAAGCATGATGGGGAGAGAGACACATGGGTTAAATGTGTCTTTTGGGGAAGAGGATTCCCACACATTTTGCATTGCATGTTCTAATGGGAGCATGGGAGGAGATATGGCCAAAAAAACCAAACACTTGTTTCTCTATGAGGCGGGCCATGAGTTTGATGGGATGCCATATAGTGATGATTTCCTATACATCACATATGGAATGGTTTGGGCCAGCTTGATTCACAGCGTTGGAGAGGAGATCTTTGGAGATATAGTCTTCATTTTTCCACTTGAGGGAAATTTTATTACAGCCCAAGATCAACAGAAACTATACACTTATCATAAGTGGAGAGGAGGATAGCGTGGGGTAGGCTACTATGTCTACCATATTTAGATTTTCAGCCCACCTACTTTGCAGGAGCTCAAGGTGGAGGGACATTTTCAAGAGTTACCATGTTGGGAGGTGACTCATTTTGTATGGATGATTGCTTGGGGATGGAGGATCCACATGGGAAGGATGTTTCCCAATAAATTTTAGACTCCATGCCTTGAGAGGACCTCTAGACAACAACTTATTGCCTCCTTGAGTACTTTAGTTATTCATAATGATAGCCATTTGGCTAGCTTGCATGCTTGGGACGGGCAATATGGAGATTCATTGATGAGACATCATCTCATTCCTTGGAGGAGTTCATCATATGTGGATGCTACAGTAGGAGGAAGGGAGACTCTTCAGTTCTATCCTTGCAACTGCTTGAGGACAAGCAACATTTGGGAGGGGAGGACTGTAATATTCCAGAATTTGTATGTAGCAAATTGGAATATTAATTTTTTTTTATTTCACTTAGGAGATGAATAAATGGGTAAGGAGGCCCATGCATAATAAAGTTCTGAATAAAATCCCTCATAATGTGAGAAGGGATCAACATAATAGCTGGATTTCACACCTTCATGTGTGAAAAGGGACTTCTGCATGTGGACAAGGTCAAGTTTGACCAAGTCAACAATGCTGGGATAGGAGGTGGCGATCATCTTGTGAGACAACGCAGAGATAGTGGGAGGAAGATTCCTTGGTGGAGGAAACCCTAATGAGTGGGGCCCAAGGCAAGAATGATCACACATGTTTAAAAGGAGGGCAAGGCAGCCATATCAAGACATCTTGTGAATGATATTTGATTTGTCTGCTTAGACCATTCTGCATTCTCTTGCTGTTTAGCAGAGCTGCTGTGCTGCTTAGCATAAGGTATTCCTGTTTAGGAATCCATTCTCCTTTCTTGAGAGGCCTCTTAAAGGATTTTGTACTGTTTTTCCTCACATCCAGGCTTGAAGCAAAGCATCCTCCTTCAGCTACAACGTTATTTCTGTAGCAGTATAACGTTGTGTTGCAGGGTGTTGCAGTGAGGGTTCACAACACCACTTCCTGCAATCATTTTTCAAGGAGGAAGCCTCCATTCCTTTGGGAGATTAGTAAGGAATATATTGGAGAAGATTTTCATATCTTGGCAATTGGAAAAAGTACTCCCATCACTTACAGTGTAGTCCCTTGCAGGAACTGCATCCTTTCTTGCATATTTGCAGTGTGAGGGTCAATCCCCTCAATCTTGAGTTGCTTTCTCAGGGAGAAGGCCAACCTTTCACGAGGAAGGCTCGTAAGAAGGATCCTCCTTAAATTCTTGTATCATTCTACTGTATGTATACAAAGCTTCTGTTAGACTACATTTTTCAGATCCAGATTTGCAGATCTAACATTTTGTACAATGTGCTTTCATGAAACCCTTGCTGGGTTATCTAGAGAATGTGTTAAAGGGGCTAGATCCTCATTTTTCTTCATGATTTGAGTAAATAAACTCTAGATCTGATATTTTCCAAATATTCTATCAAGAATCCTCTTTAAATGACATTGTGAATGCTTCAGGAAATTTCTGTTTAGTCAAGTCATGGGATTTTAGTGTTTGTCAGCCATATCGGGACTGGGAGATTTGTTTAAACAAGTAAAAGAGATTTGTTTCTGAATATTTTCTAGGTGTGAGTCCCATATTACATAAGATAAGGGATCCCAACATTATTTCCCCCTATTATAACACAATTTTCTGAATATAACGTTTTTTATGGTCAAAATTGCTGCTTTTCCCCACATTGGGAGCATATAATGGGACATATTTTTGCTTCTGTAACATACATTTGATGGATGTATATTCCTCTCACATATTATAAGGTGATTTATCATTTTTATGTTCAGAATTATGTTCATGAATTGCTGCATCCCCATTTTTGGATATTACAGTGGTATCAGAGCATAGTCTTGGCTCAGCCTGTGAATTTTAGCCATTATGCTATAAGAAGACAAATAAGCAGATCAGAATGATGGAAATAATGAGCTTGATCTCATCACTTTTCATATCCATGAAGAACCTCTCCAAGGAGGTTAAGTAGATGAAGGAGAAGAAATGCAAGGAAACTCCTAGAGGGTTTCAAGAAGAGGAAGGGCCATGCACTTCCTATTCTCAAAGAGGAGAAGACATGAAGCATCAAGAACAGTTGGAATCTGAAATTCTAAGTGAATACCTTGCTGAATACAAAGCTAAACCTAGAGCCTTCAAGGAGACTCTAGCTTTACCACAGTTCATTCAGCTGGAGGAAGAAAGGAGACCCTACAACTATGGGATGATGAGAGGCAATAGATTTCTATTGTCCACTTTTGATGGATCAGTCACATGTGCAGCAAAGGCTTGGGTGATGAATCTAGAAGCATTATTCCTACTACATCCAATAGTAGAAAAAGAGGCTGTATAAATTGCAGCGCTACACCTTGAAGGTAAAGCAAATACTTGGTGGTTCAGCCATTTGAGCCATGCAAGAGTGTCTACTCTTGCTAAGTTTTCTCAAAGGCTGATCAGAAAATTTGGCAAAGAGAAATCAGAGGAGGAGAAGCCCTCACCACCATTGAAAGAGGCATGTACCAGCGCTAACACAACTATGGAGGAGCAGCCTTCATCTTCAACAGTTTGGTAAGCCATCACATTTGAAGAGGGAACTCTTGTAACCCTACAAGAAGCTTCCAAATTTCACCAAGATATGCTTAAGTTTACATCTCTTGTCATTTCAGCAAATCTTATGGAGGGATCTACATCTTTGCATACTGCTGATTTAGAGCAACATAATTGCATTGTGCTATATAAGAGCAGTAATGAAGAAAAGAGGACCCATTCCTTATGGGAGCATTCAAATGGCAGCTTCATTCATGAAGCAAATTGTAGACATCTTGAAGTGAGAAGCATTTTATTCTTTCTAGATGACCCTTTCTCAATGAGCACTCCCCGGCTCAAAAAGAAACTTCTACCTGCAGTAGATCCAGAACCTTGTTGGTTTTGGAAGGCCATTGATGAGGAGAAGATCTCATGGAGAGATCTCATTGGAGGTGCAATTCAACACATCATGGAGTGCAAATTTCTTCAATAGTTGGAGGAGGTTTTTCCCTCATCACACTTGGATCCTTGTGGATTCAAGGGGGACATTTATGAGAGGTCTTCTCTAGAAGATCTCCAAGGAGTTTCATTTCAACATCCCATGAAATGCAAGAGGAGAAGTTTGATTTGGGAGGATGGTAGTCTTCCTTGGGAGAGTGCTAAGGAAGAACATGATGGGAGGCACCTACATGTGGATGATGAGAAAGAAGCTAGAAAGCTACTTACAAATATATGACACTAGGCATCAGGAGGCTTGGCTGCGTTGGCTACTCTTGAAAGAGTTTGGCCATCATCCTCTTTCTAAGGGTATGTGGGTGAAGAATGTGTGGCAGGATACTTGCATGATTGGGCAGCAAGGCGTATGGACACATTGTGTTGATATAACATTCTTCATATCAATCACCATGGTTTCACTACATGATTTGTATGATTGAGGTATGAAAAGGCAGCAAAAACTTTTGTTGCTTTGGTTGTTCTTGGGAGAGCAAGGGAAAATTTTCTCTCACACTTTGCATGATTTTGCAGGAGTAGGAGATGGCACTATCATGGTGCAAAGGGGCTACTACTTGGCCTTAGATGATCAAGAGGTACTTCCACTTTGAGAGGAACTTCTTATGTGTAGCAGCATTATGGGAGATGTCTTTGACAATATGCATGTCAAAGAATGGATCTATGAGTTGGCAGGAGCCTATTTTCATAGGCCAACAATTCTGTCACTTGGGAGCTTGGGGATATTGATGGAATGTCCCCAGGATCACTTCACAATTAATGCACTTGGTGAACAAGGAGGAGGTGAGAGAGATGGAGTAGTGGATGGAAACATCTATTACATTGATATGATCTTCTTAACTTGGATTTCAAAGCATAAGAAGGGTGATATTCCAACAACATATGATCCATTCCTCTTCATGGGAGCATGTCATATGGGAGGCTTGTTAATGGATCCCATCATCATCTTACTTTCAGTACATGGTGAGAATCATGCTTTTGCATTTATTGATTGTCTAACACAGTATTTGCATACTCTTACCACTTCTATTTAGTGTGTTGCTCCACAAGAGGGCAAACATTTCATTGAGCTCCATGGTCAACATTGGGCCAAATTGTATAATGAAGACAACCATCTTTTATATGGCCTTGGGCAAGTGTTTTATCCTTTCAAATTTTCAGCCCACCTACTTTGCAGGAGCTCAAGGTGGAGGGACATTTTCAGGAGTTGCCATGTTGGGAGGTGACTCATTTTGTATGGATGATTGCTTGGGGATGGAGGATCCACATGGGAAGGATGTTTCCCAATATATTTCAGACTCCATGCCTTGAGAGGACCTCTATACATCAACTTATTGCCTCCTTGAGTACTTTACTTATTCATTATGATAGCCATTTGGCTAGCTTGCATGCTTAGGAGGGGAAATATGGAGATTCATTGATGAGACAACATCTCATTCCTTGGAGGAGTTCATCATATGTGGATGCTATAGTAGGAGGGAGGGAGACTCTTCAGTTCTCTCCTTGCAGTTTCTTGAGGACAAGCAACATTTGGGAGGGGAGGATTGTAATATTCCAAAATTTGCGTGCAACAAATTGGAATATTAAATTTTGATGATTTCACTTAGGAGATGAATAAATGGGTAAGGAGTCCCATGCATAATAAAAACCTGAATAAAATCCCTCATAATGTGAAAGGGGATCAACAAAAACGCTGGATTTCCCACCTTCATGTGTGAAAAGGGACTTCTGCATGTGGACAAGGTCAAGTTTGACCAAGTCAAAAATGTTGGGATAGGAGGTGGAGATCATCTTGTGAGACAACGCAAAGATAGTGGGAGGAAGATTCCTTGGTGTAGAAAACCCTAATGAGTGGGGCCCAATGCAAGAATGCTCACACATGTTTAAAAGGAGGCCAAGGAAACCATAGCAATACATCTTGAGAATGATATTTGAATTGTCTGCTTAGACTATTCTGCATTCTCTTGCTATTTAGCAGAGCTGCTGTGTTTCTTAGCACAAGGTATTCTTGTTTAGGAATCACTTCTCCTTTCTTGAGAGGCCTCTTGAATGAGTTTGTACTGATTTTATTCACATCTAGGCTTGAGGCCAAGCATCCTCCTTCAGCTACAATGTTATTTTTGCAGCAACATAACGTTGTGTTGCAGGGTGTTGCAGTGAGGGTTCACAACACCACTTCCTGCACTCACTTTTCAAAGGAGGGAGCCTCCATTCCTTTGGGAGACCAGTAAGGAATATCTTGTAGCAAATTTTCATATCTTGGCACTTGGCCAAAGTAATCCCATCACTTACAGCGCAGTCCCTTGTAGGAACTGCGACCTTTCTTGCAGAGTGGTAGTGTGAGGGTTAATCCCCTCAATCTTGAGTTGCTTTCTCAGGGAAAAGGCTAACCTTTCACCTGGAAGGCTTGTAAGAAGGATCCTCCTTCAATTCTTGTATTATTCAGCTGTATGTACACAAAGCTTTAGTTAGACTACATTTTTCAGATCCAGATCTGCAGATCTAACATTTTGTACAATGTGCTTTCATGAAACCCTTGCCAGGTTATCTTCATAATGTGGAAAAGGGGCTAGATACTCATTTTCTTCATGCTTTGAGTAAATAAACTCCATATCTGATATTTTCAACATATTTTATCAAGAACCCTCTTTAAATGACATTGTGTATGCTTCACGAAATGTCTGGGTGTGAGTCCCATATTACATAATCTAAGGGATCCCATCGTTATTTCCCCCTATTATAATGCCATTTTATGAATATAACGTTTTTATGGTCAAAATTGCTGCTTTTCCCCACATTGGGAGCATATAGTGGGACATATTCTTGCTGCTGTAACATAAATTTGATGGCTGTATGTTCCTCTCACATATTATAAGGTGATTTATCATTGTTATGTTCATGAATTTTTTCATCCCCATTTTGGGATATTACAGTAGTATCAGAGCATAGTCTTGGCTCAGCCTGTGAATTTCAGCCATTATGCTATAAGAAGACAAAGAAGCAGATCAGAATGATGGAAAGAATGAGCTTGATCTCATCACTTTTCAGATCCAGGAAGAAACTCTCCAAGGAGGTTAAGCAGATGAAGGAGAAGAAATGCAAGGAAACTCCTAGAGGCTTTCAAGAAGAGGAAGGGCCATGCACTTCCTATTCTCAAAGAGGAGAAGACATGAATCGTGAAGAACACTTGGAATCTAAAATTCTAAGTGAATACCTTGCTGAATTCAAAGCTAAACCTAGAGCCTTCAAGGAGACTCTAGCTTTACCACAGTTCATTCAGTTGGAGGAAGAAAGGAGACCCTACAACTATGGGATGATGAGAGGCAATAGATTTCTATTGTTCACTTTTGATGGATCACTCACATGTGCAGCAAAGGCTTGGGTGATGAAGCTAGAATAATTCTTCCTACTACATCCAATAGTACAAAGAGAGGCTGTAGAAATTGCAGCGCTGCACCTTGAAGGTAAAGAAAATACGTGGTGGTTCAGCCATTTGAGCCATACAAGAGTGTCTACTCTTGCTAATTTTTCTCAAAGGTTGGTCAGAAAATTTGGCAAAGAGAAATTAGAGGAGGAGAAGCCCTCACCACCATTGAAAGAGGCATGTACCAGCGCTAACACAACTATGGAGGAGCAGCGTTCATCTTCAACAGTTTGGGAAGCCATCAAATTTGAAGAGGGAACTCTTGTAGCTCTACAAGAAGCTTCCAAATTTCACCAAGGTATGCTTAAGTTTCCATCTCTTGTCATTTCAGCAAATCTTATGGAGGGATCTACATCTTTGCATACTGCTGATTTAGAGCAACATAATTTCACTGCGCTGTACAAGAGCAGTAATGAAGAAAAGAGGGCCCATTCCGTATGGGAGGACAACATACCTTTGTTTCTTGAAAAACCTTATTGTGATCCCTTCATTCATACTCCTTGATCTTTATTTCCTTTCCTAGAAGAGTAAGTTGTGATTTGCAGTACATACTTTAAAGAAAAATGGTGATACCAAGAACATGACTTCATTTTTCAAATTAGATATTTTATGCAACTATGAGGGATGTAATTCTAAATTTAATTGACAAGAAGACTTGAATATCCCGAAGATCAAGATTATAAAATGTATGTTATCACAAATTAGACTAGTTATAAGAATTTATACATATCTAGAAGCTCATGCATACCTCGTAGTAACATACCTTTGATTTGCAGCTTGTTGGACTAATTGTGATGCTTACTTGATTTTTTTGTGCTTGTATTTGATAAAATTTCACAGGCAGCTGTACCATGCTCCATTCCTTCTTAATGCAATGAACCCCTCATACAATAATGACACCTAATTATTATCGTAGTGTAGAGCTCCTCTTTCTTTTTGGAAGCATTAAGACTTATTACTAGAGTATACACTGTGAGAAATTATCACTGCACCAAGGTTACCGAACTAAAGTGGCATCCTTGTCACCAGATAGTGATGGCATTCTCATTGTGATATTTCAAATTATAATGGTATTCTTTCTAAACTGTATTCGCATCCTTATTACTGATGGCTTATCAAAATAATGACTGCACCGATATTGTTGATGTTCATTTGTACAACATACATTGTAGTGTTTATAAAGCCTACCCTCGAACTATGTGGTATCTAGACAATCAAACTCTGAGAGCACTATTTATATTATTATGACCATGTTGTGATAAAGATCATCCTTTATCTGAGTTTTTGAACTTGTCTTTGAAGTGCGAGGTTCTCATACTTCTTTATGGTGCCTTTTAGGACTGATCTAAGTACACTGAGGTTCATTAACCCAAAATTTTTCATTTATGTTTTTCAAGAACCTTTTGAACTTGAATTCTAAAGTTAGTCTTTGATTCCTTCTTTGACTTTATCTTATTGACCTTTAAACCGCCTTGGATCATGACCATAGATCTAAAACCATGTTAGAGAATATGCAGTTAATTATTTCTCTTATGATGAAATTATCTTGTGATTTTAGTTATTATTATTTGTTCCTTTTTTGATCATCAAGAGTAATGCCAATAAAAAAATAGAAGAAGACACAAGATGTAGGAACATGCTATGGAAAACCCCACTCTTTGGGGAAAACACAGTCAAAATTCTTCCTTCAATAGTTTAAATATGAGAAAACCAAGACCCTTAGACTATATAATTTCTCCATTAAGTCATCCCTTCACTGTGTTAGCACCAAGATCTCCCTTGCTTTCACTTGAAATTCCATCCTTCTTCCTCCTGAGGTCCAACTTCACTATGATCACTATATCACTGAGGCATTATATCTGAGATAACATAATTGCACTGAGAAATTTAGCACCAAATATCAAGTATCAAATCATCATCATAACACTGAATATTCAGGACAAATATAACACTGAGATCCATAGAGAGTAGCATTATAGAATCATGTCATAATATTACTTCAGTGAGTCATTGTCTTACTGTTCGATCCTTCTTTTCTGTAATAGTGTCTCCCACCACTAATTCATTATCACTGAGTAATATGTCACAACTATATCACCATGTCATCGAACTGTAGTACTACCATGTCACCGAACTGTAGAATTTCCATGTCACCGAAATGTAGTATTACCATGTCACCGAACTCTAGTATTCCCATGTCACCGAACTGTAGAATTTCCATGTCACCATACTGTAGCTATATCCAAACTATAGTATTATAGTGATCCAAAAATTTTAGACGTCCAAATTTTCCTGAGTTAGAAATGCATAATTACACCCTTGTATATATAGTTGTTTGCCATAGATATTGAGCCGACTTGTTAATGTGAAAAGTTTTATCTTGTTTTGAGTCGACATGAAGACATATTGAAACCGACTTGAGCATGTAGCCTTGTAGATGATTTTAGGCCAACTTGAAGGTTGCTTACGAAGAAGATTTTGCTAAGGATCGAGGATGATGACGCTTGAAGGAGATGACTTAATGGAGGAGCCCTTTTAATCAACCTAATGTTACATGATTTAAAAGCCCAAACTTGGGATTAATTTTGTTATATTAAATTTATGAGAACACGCGTTGCCTATCTGTTGCAGATTAGGTCTGCCGCTTCTGCTTTGCACGCCCCTGTGGCTGCTGCGCATAGCAGCTCTTGAGCTCCTCAGCCACTTCAATGGACTCCAGCGGGGGCCCGCCTCCCCCCCCTCTCCCCCCATAGGTTCTGGCTTTCAAATCGATGATAGCAGCTTGCATTAAGAGAACCCCTTCCGCCATGCAACAGAAATTAGTGAAGAAAATGGACAACATCCCCTCGGTTGCACTCCTGAAAGAAGAAACATGCAGAGTAGCTCTGAATATTGCAGAGAGAGGCCTCATAGGCCAGTTCACTAGTCTCTGGCTTTCACCAAAGTCTGTTGAAGAGTGGGTTTAGATAAACTGGATCCCGTTAACCAAAGAGGCCATAAAAAGCTACTTTGTGGGCAAGGGATTTTTCGTCTTCGTCTTCGAAAGTGCAGAGGATAGAAGCTTAATCTTCAGGAACAGACCATATTTCATGGGTCCACAAGGATTATTTCTGAACAAATGGTCACCCGAATTTGATCCAACTCAGGATGTTCCATCATCTGTTCCTGTTTGGGTGTGTTTGCCCCATCTTCCCCTTCACTGTTGGAACCAAAAGTCTCTTCAGCTAATCGACAACGCTCTAGGAAAATACATAGATCAAGTAGTCAAAAAGATTAGTATCCGTGTGCCCGCATATGTGTCGAAGTCGATCTGGAGGAGGGACTGCCAGAAGCAATCAAGCTAACGGTTGCCAGATGGACACATGTTCAAGAACTGGATTACGAACAACTCCCTTTTAAATGTAGACATTGCCATGGTCACGGCCATTTCGCAAAACACTGCAAGAAAAAGGCTGAGGAATAAGAAGAGATGCACAATGGCGAGCAATGAACCTTAGTCCAGAAAGTAGCGCAACAAAAAAAAGGTAGAAGGGAATTCACTCAGAAGGAGGCCCCTAGCAGCTCTAATCCCACCAAATAAAGGGGTCCAAATCCAAATGAAAAATAAAGCAGTCAGGCCAAACCCTCAGAAACAGTCCCAGAAAATGTAGAATAGGAAGGAACACCTAACTCCAACAAAGAATATGAAGAAGCAGGCCACCCAGAGGCTTCCAAAGGCAGCCCATCCAATCCCTCGTATGCAGAAGTCACAAGGAAAAAGCCAGTAGATAGCTCAGGATCATCAGAGGATGAGATCTATGAGCGTCCGTAAAAAAGGGCCGAAAGGAAATCCCATAAAGAAGCAAGGGAGGAGGAGCCTGAAAGACCTAAAACTCAAGGCAACCAGACCATGATAGAGATGTCTATTGGGAGAAATACCAGAGCAAGGCCTCCTAAGGTAGGTTCTCACCCCCCACCTGGTAAATAATGCGTCTTGTCTCTTGGAACTGTAGAGGTTTCGAGACCCACATGAAAACTGAAGCGGTCAAGGATCTATTGAAAATCAAACCCCTAGATATTCTCATGCTCCAAGAGAAAAAAATTGAAGGGCAAGCCCTTCTCAATATCATCAAGGCAAAGTGGAAGAAAAACATAGGCAAAGCAGTAAGCTCAAAAGGTTCTTCAGGGGGGCTAGCTACCCTATGGACATATGAACTCTTCCACCTGAAAAATTCCTTCGAAACTCATCACTGGATTTTCACAGAATTAAAGCAATGTGCAAGTAAGTTGACTATCTCACTCTTTAATCTTTATGTTCCAGTTCTTTATTCTCAAAAAAGAGAATGTTGGAATTCCCTCCTAGCATTCTTAGAGCAGCATACACCCAATAACATAATCCTTGTTGGAGATCTAAACATAGTTCTGAAGCCCAAATAAAAGAGAGGGGGTAACAACGGTAGAGACCACTTGTTGCCTATTGTGGAAGATCTCATCCAACAATGGGATCTCCTTGATTTTAATCCAATAAGAGGTATCTATACATGGAATAATAACAAGATCAGGGAGGAACATATATCTACTCGTCTGGATATATTCTTAGTGCAAAGTTCGTTGATGATTAACAATAAGATAATCAATACAAAAATCCTCCCTAAATTAACTTCAGACCATATGCCCATTCAACTGCTCCTGGAGGATGAAGATGACTTGGGTCCTCTTCCTTTTCACTTCAGCCCCTATGGATTGAAAGAGATGGTTTCATGGAAACTGTGAAAGAATATTGGGCTAAACCAATCTTAGGATCACCATGTTATGTTTGGGAGAAAAAGCTCAAGGAAATAAAATAAGCCCTGAAAGAATGGATTAAAAAACCTGCTCCAAATCCAACCAGCCAAAGGAAAGAAACAGTGCAGACTTTGGAGGATTTACAAGTTGAAATGGAACACAAGGATATCACCCCAGAGATGATAGGCAAAGAGGTAGAAGTCCAATGCTCTTCCTTCTGCTCCTTTAGAATGGAAGAAGAGTTCTGGAGAATCAAATCCTACAGCCTATGGTTGAAGGCTGGGGATCAAAACACCTATTTCTTTCATCGCCAATATAGAGCTAGACTCTCTCGTAATCATATTTCAGAAATCACAATTGAAGAAGGACAGATCTGCAAAGGATTTGCTCAAATAAAAGAGGCAGCAGAAAGCCACTTCAAAAATATTTTTACTGCAGGGACACAACGTAGTGAGGAGGATTCAGCTGAGCTCCTCTCAAACATCCCCCTCCTTGTCAGCTCAGAAGACAACCTTGCTCTCATTAACCCCTTCACGAAGGAAGAAATAATCAATGTTATTTGGTCTATGGAGCCTGATAAGGCTCTTGGGCTTGACGATTTCACTATTCACTTCTATAAGATTTGTTGGGATATCATTAAATTTGACCTCCATAAAATGATAAGAGGGTTCCAGAAGAAAGCTAAGATAGGAGGAGGAACCAATTCCACCTACCTTGCACTAATTCCAAAAGTGGCCAACCCAGAAACCTTTGCCAGATTCAGACCCATATCTCTTTGCAACGCCTCTTACAAAATTTTGGCCAAACTTCTGGCAAACAGAATTAAACCATTACTCAAAAGGCTCATCTCCTCCTCCCAAGGAGGATTTTTTGAAGGTAGACACATCTTGGATAATGTCATCCAACTGCAAGAGGCAATTCACTCAAGTAAACAAAGAAAATAAAAAGGAATGTTGATAAAACTTGACATGGCGAATGCTTTTGATAGGGTTAATCACACCTTCCTCATCCAAGTCTTATGCTCCTTCGGCTTCTCGAATCTGTTTGTGAATCTTATAAAAGCCTGTATAGACAATCCCTGGATTTCCCCCCTGGTTAATGGGCACCCTACTGGATTTTTTCATGCCCAGAGAGGCCTTAGGCAGGGCTTCCCCCTCTCTCCCTTTCTGTATATTATGTTGGTTGAAACTCTTAGCAGAAAGCTCATTACTGAGAGAGACGTTGGGTCACTCCCTGGCCTCAGAATTTCCTATGGCATTGATCCCTTAAATCATGCCCTTTTCGCGGACGACTCTATTCTACTTGGAGGAGCCTCTCCCAGAATTGCAAAGGTGTTTGACTCAGTTTTTAAATGCTATTGCAGGGTAACATGAGCCTTAGTAAGTGAAATAAAGAGTGAAATTTATGGTTGGAATATGGAGAAACAAGAACTCATGAGCATTTCTTAGATCCTTGGCTTTAAAGCCTATGCCAAATGGGACAAGATAAAATATCTGGGTTTGCCCATATCAAATGGAGTTAACAAAAGGGACCTGTGGAGCGACATAATCAACAAAATACAAACAAAAATCTCATCTTGGGGAGGCTACTGGCTAACAAAAGGAGGAAAATTAATCCTTATTAAAACTATGCTGTCTGCGTTGCCAATTTACCAAGCTGCTTTTCTTCTTGCTCCAAAAAATGTGACGGATCAAATATCCAAACTCTTGAGGGACTTTCTATGGCAAGGGGAGAAAGGGAATCAGGAAAAAATTCATTTGGTCAACTGGGATACTGTCAAAAGAGATATCACAGAGGGTGGTTTACAGATTTGGGGTCCTGCATTGGTTAATCTTGCGCTTGGTGGAAAAATTATGTGGAAATTGCATTGTGATCCACATCATCTAGTTAGTCAATTTCTCAAGCATAAGTACGCAGAAGGTCCTGCGCTCAGAAATTTTCAAGCCCGCAACTCTGTAACTTGCACCCAAACCTGGAACTTATGTCGAAAAAGCCTCCACTTCTTCAAAGAGAAGGTGTATTGCATGCCCAGAAATGGCAAGAAAACCTATCTGTGGGATGACCGCATTATGGATCGTGCTTTGCTCTTTGAGTCTATAGAAATCGCTGATATCAAAGAGTGGCTTCAGCGCGTTGGAATTAACAGTGTATACGACCTTTCCAGGTGGGACATCAAAGGTAATTGGAGCGATTGGGAATTTCACGGCGTCCCTGCTAGAATTTTGCAGCAACAAAATCATCTCATCGATCTGCTTGAAGATGTAGCACCAGTTCATCGAAGCATGAAGGACTCATGGGGATGGGGACACTCAGGAAGGTATACCACAACTGCTGGCTACAACGCCCTTCACCCATCAAAAATCAGTAATCACCCGCCCAAATTTTGGAAAAAAGTCTGGGATCCAGGAGGTTTTCCTAAAGTAAATTTTTTCTTCTGTATTTTGGTACATAATAGAGTCATAACAGGAGAAAACATGTCCAAGAGAAGCTATGCTGGACCGCATAGATGTGCCCTCTGCAGAAGCAATACTGAAACAACTAAACACCTCTTTATTGATTGTCACTTTGATAAAGAAGTATGGGGCTACATCCTCCATGAACTTCAGATTCCCCCCCCCCCCTCGGGCAATGACTTTGTTTCAGAGTTATTTGCCTCATGGAGTCAACTATATCCCCACAATATTCCCATTAAATCTCTATGGAACAAAATTTGGATCGCCATCCCCAAATACGTATGTTGGCAAATTTGGTTGGCCAGGAATGAACAGATTTTCAATGAAATCTCTTATACTCCCTTGAAAGTAGCAGCCAAAGCAAAATCTCTCCTTCTAGAAGCAGTCCAACAATATTACTTTAAAGAAGACCTCTCTCTCCTTCCAGAAGAAAAGAGATGGATGGATTCTCTTTCCCCTCTGCCTCAGAAGCTTCTCTTGGTCCCCCCCACTGCAAACCCCGAATGGCGAAAAAGAGATTCTGACATCATTTTCCAAGATTGGTGGAGGAAAAAAAAACTAACCATGATTTTCTTTGACGGGGCTTCCAAAGGGAACCCCAGTGCAGCTGGAGTAGGGGGTATTATGTACTCTTTGGATGGCTCAAGAAGGGATTGCTTTTGTTGGGGTATTGGGCAAAAAACCAACAACCAAGCAGAGATTCTTGCTCTCCTCAAAGCATGCCAAATTACAAGTGAAAGAGGCATCAAAGACTTTCAAGCATTTGGAGACTCAAAAATACTCATTAAAAAACTCAATACGGAGGAAATGTTCAATAATGCAAGCCTCATCAAAACTATGAGTAGATTAAAGAGAATCCTCCTTGAATTCGACACCTACAAATTCTATCATATTCTAAGGAATTCGAACAGTGAAGTAGACTTGATGGCAAACAAAGGGTGCACTCTACAGAAGGGACAACTCAACATTAATGATGAGATATCATACCAATCTTGCTTCTCTTGACAGAAATGTAATCCATCCTAGCATAAGAAAGAGGAAAAAGCGAATTGTACTCTTGGTTGTTTAGGCTATGGCCCAACCATCTACCTTCAATTAAATAAAATCATATCCGTTTCAGTTAAAAAAAAAAAAAATCCCAAACTTGGAACAATTTAAATTTGTAATAACTAACCTAGAAGTTCACAATTGGGACCTTAAACTAAGTTTGACCCAAGCATGAAACCCATGCTTTAATAAGTCATTTTAAAATAATAATAAATTATTTTGAAAAATTCAATAATAATGAAGATTGAACCTAGTTACATTCGTCAAAATGATTAACTAATTATACTCACTTCATTGGCATATCTTCAAAATGATAGAGCCAATCATAACTATGTGAAAAATATTTATAGAATCCATGGATTTCCCAAAGATGTTGTTAGCAATAAGGACCCAAATTCACCAACATTTTTTAGGAGTAATTTCTTTACCATGTGGGAATCACATTAACCATGATCACTTCATCCCATCCTTAAGGAATACTATCTAGACTAACACAAGGAAATGGGAGGAACTCAAAGAATATATTCAATATAAATCCAATTCATCAAACCAATAACATTTTCCTCTTTTATAGAGGTTGAAAATGATTATTATATTTAACTACTTATTCGAGAGGAAGTGTTTGAGTGATTATCTCAACCATTCATCCAAAAAAACCTATTAATAAATTAATGCCTAAAATATTATTACATACATAAGCCCTATAATATAACATTGTGTCTTAAGGCCTACACTACCGAAAAACTCATTGAAAGCAAACACACATTAACTGAACACAACTAAAAAATAAAACCAAACATTCTTCAAAGGCTTTGTCTTTGAAAACAATGCTTGGATGAGTAAGAATCCTTTATTTTTCTCCTTTTTCCACCAAAAAACATTGTCTCCTAGCTGCGACCCAAGTTCCCCAACACCATTGGACACCATTAACACTTGAAATGTCTGAAAACCCTCGTAAAGGTATGATGCCAAAATTCTAGATCTCAGATCTCCCTTGAACTATTGGATTGAAATCCCCACATGCATGTCTCATAATCCCAATGAAGTATAGCTTCTCTAATCGTCCAACATCTAAGACTATTATAATATCTATTTCTTCAAATACATCCCTCTCTATCTTCACAATGTAGGCCTCCTTACAATGCAAACTACTCAACAAAGACTTCTTTGGTTTTTGTATCTAATGGATCTTTAGTGAGAAGTATATTTTCTGATTCTTTAAGCTTCCCTTTGAAAATATCATTAGCGTGAATTTCGCAATTAATTGCTATACGTTACATTTTTCTTCACTAGTAACACTCTATATCATTCCTACATTTAATTAATCTATTGTCATTGTTATTTGAATAGAATGTTGCCTCAGATTGATTATTGTCTTATGTATCTCCTACAATGGATTTGTTTTCTTCAGCTAAGAGTGCAACAATCATACCTTCTATACTTTGAGAAGGAAACAATCTTAGAGTAAAAATAACATTGTTGTATTTAGATGATAAATTGTTTTGGCGTCCTCTTCATCTATTGTAACATTATTTGGTTTTGATAAGGTAGATTTTTTAGAAAAAATAGATAATTAAAAATATTAAGTTTGGATATGAATAGACAAAAAGAAAAAAATGTTAGCACTCACGATCAATAAAATTATTCATATCAAGAAAATGATAGGAATAGTTTCCCTAAAAAATGAAGAAAATTTGCTAAAAAATGTTAGGAAAGCAATAAAAAAGCATTTGCTTAGTTTTAAATAAATTTGTAAATGGCTACTTGTTACTTGTTTAAATGCACCAAGATTTTAAATTAGGAGTTAATTGTCTTTTAATTTTGATTAAATTGCTTTATTAAGCAACTAATACTTATTGTAATAAGTGAGCACATATTTTTATCCTAATATCACTAAAATACAAAAAACATTTATCGCTTGTGTTATTGCTCGAGCAACTTCAAAGGGTGGATCTCTTCCCCGCCTAGATCAACAGCAGGGAAGCCTTTTCGCACCCCCCTTGTCCATTTCCCATAAAAAGCGGGGGGAGGGGCCCGAAAAGTTGTTTTCCTGATGGCGGGCCCTCCCTACGTGTCACCTCCATGATAATTTGCATCCCCTCCCTCACTCAAAACCGCAAACCACCACCTACCCTCTCCGAAATTTGCTTTCTCCCCAACAGTGGTTTCCCCCCCACCAACAGTTAGTTGAACTTTCTTCCTGACCGTTTCCCGACGACGAATAAGAAATTTCCACCTTACCTTTCCATTGCAATTATGCTCCTTACCGTTATGCCTTATGTCCCATTAGACCCGCTCCTTAGCCGTTACCTTAGCCGTTTCAACGCCCAACTCCTGTACCGTTGGCATTTAACCACTACGGTCATATAATAAAACAATCACCTCATAACGACATTCGATTCATTGTATAAATAAAGGCTTGCCCTTCCTTTTACCACTTTTGTTGTATTCATTGTTTTATGTTGGATTGCATGTTTACAAAGCAGAATTCTGCATTGTTTCAGACATTTTTCATCTTGCTAGAGAGAGAAATAACATTCTTCTCCTTGTTCCTTTCCCTCTAAGTAAATGGCCCTGAAAGGAAAGAGCAGAAAGCCTACCTCTGAAGAAAATCATCCCACTTCTACCCCAGTGTTGGGCCATGAAAAAGGTACATTTTACCCTCATAATTAGCTTGATTTATTACTAACTTTCATGTGTTTAACTTCACTTTGGAAATAAATCTAGAAGAATTAATTATAAACAAAGGGTAAAACTAATTATCAACAAACTATGTGATTATGGGCATAAAAGCTAACTTTTGTTGTTTTTATGTGCAGGAAATCTGAACCAATTAACTGTTGTTCAAATGACTGAACAACAACGATCAAGAAAGGGAAAATATTGTGTTATATTCATACAAACCAACAAAGAATGAGGAGGATATCGTCTATTCTATGATGAAAATGGTTGGATAGCTGTGAAACCCTCATGATCTCCTGATCCTGAGGATTAGCTATTATTCGTTATGTTTTTCTAGAGGATATAAAAGACTAATAGGTGGAATAGAAGGGGAGGATATTGACCCATACGTTGTAATTGTATATTATTTACATTCCTTCAAAACACAAGATTTCACACTCAACGATGTTGTATCTTGACTATTGAATTTAATGAAAGAGATAGTGGTTTTTCCATAATCGTGTTCTAAAGATCTTCTAGCAAAGACTTCTAGATGCTTTGAGCCCAGTCACTAGGATCTCTACTGCTTTCTTGTGTTATATTGTTATTTTACTTTTCTTTAATTAACCATTTATGTGTTTTGTAGAATTATAATTGATTTAAATCTCATCAGCATTGAATGGTTTGCGTCTCCATTGATTTAAAGTCTTAATCGCTTTTGTTTTCTGCATGAATGTTATCTCTTGCATTTACCAGAGTTATTTGAATGTTTCGATTGCCGTTCATTTTGGGTGATATTATTTGGTTGACCATTCATTGAGAATTCAATTGCAGAGCATGACTGTGTTACTCGTTTTTAGTAACTACAATGTTCCCTATCTGGTTAAATAGACTGCTATAGATGTTGATTAGTAATTCTAGTTAATTTTGAATTCTTTTAATCCTTGAATTTCAGTTTGTTGCTTCCATAGAATAAATCAGAATTAAGTTAAGTTGATTGATTAAAGTTATTTAATTATTTCTTTCAGAATTTCCTTGATTGAACGTCAAGAATTATACTTTACTTCTTGCAATGATTTCGATTTGTTAACCTTTGTTTTCACTTGCATAAACTATGTTGAACACTCTTTAAATAAACTGACCTACCATGGGTTGATGATTAATGTAGGCATTAGGATTGATTTTAAATAGTCATCTTAATGCACCAACATTTTGGCGCCGTTGCTGAGGAGGTGTTTACAAGTGATGCTTTTATTTTCTTTTGCTGAAGAAGAATTGGGTATTAAAAATGAAAGGTAAGAACCTGCGTACCAGCAAGCAAAACACTTGCCCATTATCCCGCTTTTCAGAAAAAAACATAAAGATTAAATAACAGTAGGTGTTTTTTATGAATGCCTATAAAGAAAAATATAGAAACAAGTGTGAACCCCCCATTCAAATCCATGAAAACCAAGGGACCGGTGACCCTTGGAAGAACAACATTCATAGATGAAATCATAAGAAAAGCTTAATCTCAGGCATCTGTAGGACCCAAGAACATTTATGAAAAGAGTCCTACTATAATACCTTAGGTAGCAGGCTCACCATCTGCAGCTTACACTGAGATCCATAGTGAAACAAAAGGGTCAGAACAAAGCTTTCAGATCATAAAACATTTGAATCCTGACCCTTCACAAGAGGGAAATGATTGCAACTTGCAAGAATGAGAGGGATAAACCAGTGGTGATGTGGAAACAAACTTAAAATCTCTAGAACCTGGATCTCCTAAAATCTTGGTTGAAGAAGAAATGCCCGAAATTCCAGATCGTGGTAGTATTGTAAGACCTTTTCCAAAACTGACTTCTAGTTCGGTTCGAATTAATCTCCCAGACCAAGAAATCCTTGAAGGTTATTGGCGCACCTTTGACCAAATGGTGCACAATCAGCCCCAGGGACAAACATCTACATTGGAGTACCCCATTGTTGACCCAGTCGCTAATTCCCCTATGAAAGATATTCTGTTGAAAAACATCCCCACTTTCCATGCATTAACTTCGGAAGATCCAGATGCTTTTTTGTTTGAATTTGATGTTTTCTGTAGGGGATATGATTACACCACTGACCCTCAGAAATCAAAACTGTTTCCATCTACATTAAAGGGGGCAAATTTGTGCTTGTTTATGGGGCTTGGTGGAGGGACTATTAATAATTGGGATCAAATGAAAATTTATTTTCTTGCTAGATATCAAGACTACTGCAGGACTAGAGAATTAAAAGATGAAATATTCAACATGACTGAAAAATATAATGAAACATTAGAAGGATATGTTGAACGGTTCCAATACAATTTGCAAAGGTCCCCTCGTGCTGCATTGTCTAAAGATGTCTTAAAATTAACTATGATAAAAGGAATGAAAGATGAATGGATAGAAACATTAAATATAATGGGAAAAGGAGACATCTATCATAAAAATTATGACGATATTATTTCATTATGTGTTAGGTGCTCTAAAGGTAGCACACGCATTAGGCCAGCAGGACGAGATTCAGCTGCCGGGAATAACAGAACTTCAGGGGGTAGTGTAACACAAACAGAAATCAACAATATCTTGGAAGACTTCAAGACCAATATCTTGGGTACCCTCACAACACAATTAGATGTCCTATAGGCCATGCAGAAGCAAGCATTAGCGAAATAGAACTTGGCCATATTTTTCCCACGGTGTCGAAAGAAGCACAACCATCGAGAATGCCCATTGGACATGGTCCAAACATGTGTCATCTGCAATAAAGACCATGCCACTGAATAATGCCCGTCACTTCCAGGGTTGAAAGCAGTCTTCAAATAAGCAGAAGAAGAAACAAAACCAGTATATTTAATGAATCAACGTCGACAGTGGCAAGTCCGGTCTTCAGGTATGTCACAAGACCCATCTCAGTTTTTTCCTTCTTCGCAATTTAATCAACAACAAAAACCTGGAATAACGTGGAAAAATCAACCACCTTTTTCCGCCTGGCCATCCCAACCATTATCCATGCCCCCTTGGCCAACTCAATCCTTTCCAAGAAGCAGTTAGCCAAATTCTTCTTTCTCTCCTTCATTTTGGCAGAACAATCCATATTCATCCCAGTGGCCTGCCTCTACCTCACAAAATCCAAATTGGTCCCAAAAATAGCAGCGGCCTTTGGGAATAACAAATTCACCTATAGGAACGGGTACTCAACCTTAACCCACATTACCAGCTCCATATCTGTTACCACATAATTCTCAGCCTCTGATATGCCCTCGACTGCCAGCTCAACCGAACTCGAATCCCAATAATAGACCGGTGCAGTTGATACAGATCATTGAAAATATAGACCCTGAAACTGAACAAAAAGAATGCAGTGAACTTAGGTTGAGATCTGGGCGCGTTATTAATCTGGGGGAAATTGCATACCTGCAACAAGACAAATTATAACCCCCAAGTGAAATTAATCCATCAACTGTGATCAACACAAAAATAAAATAGGGAGAAGCCACAATTGAATAAGAAGATTCTAGAAAACTTATCAATACCTCTCCCCTGTTCCCTGAAAGATTAGTGATACCTAAACCAATTGTCTATCCAGATTTTGATCTTTTAGGGGAACTTAAAAATCTTTGTATTAAAATTCCTCTCCTCCAGGCCATTCAAGACATCCCTATCTATGCTAAGACAATGAAAGAACCGTGCATGAAAAAACCTGTGAGGAAAACAAAAACTTCGCCAACTATCCATGTCGTAGGAACCTTGTCTGATTTATTATTAGGCAGAGAAACACCGATAAAATATGAAGATCCTGGGAGTCCTATAGTTACAGTCCAAATACATGGCCGCTCTTTTCCAAACACACTAGTTGAATTGGGTGCAACCATTAGTATTTTGACTGCGGAAACCTGTGAAACACTTGGTATCATCGCTTTAGAACCAACCACCACCTTGCTGGAACTTGTTGACCAATCAGTTGTTAAACTAGAAGGAACTTTATAGGACATCATGGTTTTCGTTGACTCATGGGAATACGCGGTAGATTTTCTAGTCACCAATCTGAAAAGCGGATTGGATGGACATCCCTTGATTTTGGGTCGAACTTGGTTGGAAATAGCCAAGGCTTACATAGGTTGTCGTATAGGCAACATGAACATTGCTAAGGGGGATGCTGTAAAAAACCTTGTTCTATATCCCCCTACCAAACCATGTCTTCCCATTGTAAAAATTCATAAACACCCGCCAGCATACTTGGAAGAAAATATCTGTTCACCACTCACAGTAGCAGAAGCACTCGAATTCAAAAATCAGATTGAAGATGACATAATTAACAATTTTATTAATCAACCAGTTGTTGCGGAAAATGAAAAATGCCAAATGTTAAGAGAAATTCTTGATAATGAGGCCCATAAAGATCCTTTAAAGGATAACGATGACTAGCACATACCCACGACTGTCGTTCATAATTGCAGACCTGTTGAAATTGAACCAGGAAATTTTTTGAACATCAATGACAACCTGGACAACGGCCAACAACATAAGCTCATTAAAATTTTACAAAAATACAAAGGAGATTTTTCTTGGGATTATTCGAACATTAAGGGCATAGATTCCTAATTTTTTACCCATCATATTTACACCGAAAAATATGCTTGTCTCATCAGGAAACCTCAACAAAGATTGAACCCACACCTTAAATATATCGTGAAGGAAGAATTACAGAAGTTGCTAGATGTGAGCTTTATTTATGCTATTTCAGATAGTAAATGGGTCTCTCCGCTGGTAGTTTTCCCTAAGAAAAATAGCAAGTGGTGAATCTGTATGGATTACATGGAATTAAACAAAGCCACGTAAAAGGACCACTCCCCTCTTCCGTTTATCGATCAAGTCCTTGATACATTGGCAGGGAAATGATTATTTTCCTTCCTTGACGACTTCAGCGGCTATAATCAGATCCAAATTTCCCCTAAAGACCAGGAAAAAACCACTTTCACCTGCCCATGGGGTACATTTTCTTACAGAGTGTTACCCTTCGGATTATGTAATGCCCCAGCTACATTCCAGAGGGTCATACTCAACATTTTCGCTGATTTGATAAACGAAGGACTTGAAGTTTATATGGATGATTTCAACCCATATGGTGATGATTTTGAACAAGCACTGCAAACATTGGAAAAAGTGTTGGAACGATGTATCACCACCAGGTAATGTTTGAGTAATGAAAAGTGTCACATGATGATGATAGAAGGCGTAATCCTAGGACACTACATCTCTGCAGCTAGAATACTGGTAGATCCGGAAAAGATAGAGGTAATTCTCTTACTATCCACACCTTGTACTCAGACGGAGGCACGTAGTTTCCTTGGATATGCACTATATTATCGTAGGTTCATAAAAAAAATTCACAAATTTTTGCGCCTCTGTATGCTTTAACTAGAAATGTTGAATTTAAATGGTCTAATAAGTGTGACACTACTTTTACAGATTTAAAGAAATTAGTCTCGACTACACCAATATTGCGTGGTCCCAATTGGGAACTACCATTTCATATTTCACCAGATGCATCAAACATAATGATAGGAGTTGTTCTCAGTCAAGAAGAAGACAAAAAGCCCTACGATATTTATTATATCAACAAAAATCTCACTCCCGCTGAACTAAATTATACAGTAACAAAAAAGGAATTCTTAGCAGTCATATATGCCATAAATAAATTTAGAAATTACATAAATGGCTATCAAATATTTTTGAATATTGATCATTCTTCCATTAGGTACTTAGCTAATAAACCAATTATAAATGGTAGAGTGACTCGTTGGCTGTTACTTTTGTAGGAGTTCGATATCGCCATTAAAGACTGTCCAGGAAAGGATAACCTAGTCGCATATTTTATCTCTCGGGTTCCAAATATAAATGATCTACTATCAGTAGAGGACCAGTTTCCTGATGAACACCTATTTTTTGTAGCAGTGAAAGCCCCATGATATGTAGATGTGGAAAATTATCTCGCAGTGGGAAAACTGCCTAGGAATTTAACAATAAAAGAAAGGAAGATGATTGTCCAACGTAGTGCTCGATTTTCTTAGATTGCTGGATATCTCTTCCACACAGGGGATGATATGCACATATGCAGATGCATCCAGGAAGATGAAATTTTTGACATCCTGAGGGCCTGCCATGACGAACCTTACAATGGACACTTTGCAGACCACAGAACCGGGCAAAAATTATTACAAATGGGCTATTATTGGCCCACTATTTTTAAGGATGCTAAGAAATATGTGCAGGCCTGTGATAACTGCCAAAGGATGGGCCACCCCGACCAATCTAATGAAATTTCCCTACAACCACAATTGGTAATAGAACCTTTTAAACAGTGGGCATTGGATTTTGTTAGTCCATTCAATCCACCCTCAAACTAGAAAGCTTACATACTGGTTCCACAGAAAATGTAACAAAATCGGTTGAAACAGTAGCATTTCCAAGAGCTACAAAAGAAACTGTTATTAATTTTCATTTTGAGATATTTTTGGGGGATGGTTTACCCAGGGAAGTGATAACAAACGGAGGGGTGAAATTCGTAGGACATAATATTACAACCTCTCTACGGAACCGCCACATCACACATAGAATCACTTATCCGTATCACCCACAAGTGAATGGGCAGGTCGAAAGTACCAATAAGGTCATTGAAGCAATTCTGACTAAGACAGTTTCGACACATCGGTGGGACTAGGCTACTAGACTGCCAGAGGTCTAGTGGGCTTATCGCATAACTTGGGGAAATACTATTGGATATTATTCGTACCAACTTGTATTCGGCAAAGAACCTATTTTTCCCATCGAATTTGAAATAAATACTCTCAGAACAGCTCAAGAAGTGGGACTAGACTTGACGGAGGCTCAAACTAAAATAATTCAACATATAAACAAATTAGATGAAGCCTCATTACTTGCTCTACAATGTACCACAATCGTTCAGCAGCAACGGGCTAAGTGGCATGACAGCCTTATCAAGAAGAAAACGTTTCACGAAGGAGACTGGGCACTCCTCTACGATTCCAGATTTCAAGGCTTTCCAGGTAAATTACAGACAAGATGGCTCATCCCATGTAAATTCAAGAAGTGCATAACAATAACACTCTCACTTTGACCACCATGGATGGGTCCGGCTCTTCCTTCTAAGTAAACAAACAATGGGTACATATTTATCGTAAACCACTCACAAAGGAGTCTTTTTGCCAACAGGTACGTGACGACCCCGCCATGCAAATTTTAGCTGCAGGGAGTAATAACCCAACAACTTTACTTTCCTAAAAATCTGTTCTTTTCAGTTTGTAAATAATGTATATATTTTCTTTCATTTGATTATGATTTGATATTTTCAAATAAGCATCACTGTATAAATAGAAAAATCCCTTATTTTCCCTTTCTTTCTTTCGTTTTGGTGAGTCTTTTTTGTTCAATCAATTGAACAACCGATTTACTTTTTTTTGCGTTGTTGTTGTTCAATCAATTGAATATTTTTGGAATCGACTGAACAACTGTTGTTCGGTCAAATGAATAGTTGTTGTTCGGTCAAATGAACAATCGATTCTCTTTTTGTGAGTTTTTGCTTTTCAATCAATTGAACAACCAATTTTATTTTTGTGTGTTGTTGTTGTTCAATAAATTGAACTGTTGTTATTCAATCGATTGAACAGTTTTTGTTCGATCAAATGAACAACCGATTTTATTTTTGTAATTTTTTGTTGTTCAACCAATTGAACAGTTTTGATTTTTTTTTGTTCTATGGGAAGGATAGAGTTGCTACTCTGCATCGTACCCTATGCCATTGAGCCAAGCACAACAGATCACACTACTCCCATGGCTACCCTGGAGCCAGATCCGGGGCCGCCTTCACCTCATGCAAATGCCGCAAATGCAAGTAATAAAAAACCGATGAAGAGTCAGCATCATTTGCCTCTCTAATCAGATCTTTGGGACATCAACGAACCAGACCAACAACCACAAAATTTGTTAAAAAGTTGGAATCCATACCCGAAATAACTTTGCTGCCATCAGTACCAAGAGAAGCTGCGATCTCTCTTGTAGAAAAGGGACTTGTGGGTCAATTCACTGGATTGTGGACCTCGCCCAAAATAGTACAGAAATGGGTGGAGAGAAATTGGATCCAGTTTACACAAGGAAAAATAGCCATAAGATTCTGTGGAAGGGGGTACTACACATTTCATTTCGAGACCAAAAGTGATCGAGATCTCATATTCCGAAGCGGGCCTTACTTCATGGACACAAGAGGATTATATCTAAACCGACGGACCCCGGACTTTGATCTAGAACTGGATGTTCCCAATGCGGTACCAGTATGGGTTAGATTGTCACATCTCCCTCTTCATTGCTGGAGCGATGATTCGGTACGCGCAATAGGAAATGGAGTGGGAAAATACATTGACAGAAGTGAACCAAAAGACAACATGCAGGCATGCGCAAGAATCTGTGTAGAGGTGGATCTAGGAAAGGGCCTCCCGAAAGCTGTCAAGATCAAGGTGGACAACTGGATCCACATTCAGCAGCTGGACTATGAGAAAATTCCCTTCAAGTGCGAGGTATGTCATGAATATGGTCATTTGGCCAATAGATGTAGCAAAAGAGAAGAACATGAAAAAAATGACGAAGAAACATTAGATCCAAAATGGGAACAAGTAAAAAAGAAAAAGACAGCTGCAAAACCCTCCAAAGGACCACACCCACCCCCCCCACCCCTGCCCACTGATAGGATCCCCTCCCCCTTCTCAGACAACCTCCCTTTTGGGGACAAACCTTTTGACATCCTCTCATCTGCCCTTATGCCTTCAGAGCCGATTTCCTCCTCATCTCCCAAACCCTCTCTCCTTTCTTCCCTCGCCCTTACCCCTTGTTTCTCGTCACCAAGCGAACAATCCCTTGCCTCAAAACCTGGATCGAATATTAACTCGAAACCAGACCAAAGAAATTCCCCAAAACACCAAGAACACAAAGAAACTTGGAAGGAAAACAAATAAAAAACTCAGGGATGATGAAGCAACCAAAGATATCTCTTTGGGAACACAATAGGGATTGGAGAATTTTCTAGAAAAGAGAACAAAAAATAAAGAAAAAGTACAACAAGAACAAAAAGGGAAGGGTCCTGCAGCCGCCCATAATAGTAAATAATGATAGTTGTCTCTTGGAATTGTAGAGGGCTGGGTCACCCTTCCAAAATAATTTTTTTGAAAGACCTGATCAAAAGTGAAAAACCTGACATCCTCCTAATTCAAGAGACGAAGCTTAGCAGCCAAGAAATGGATATGATTGTGGAAACATCAAGGATTTATGAAGGACAAGCAATTTCGGCCAATGGAGCTTAAGGAGGGATAAGAACTATATGGAAGAAAGGGAAATGGAAACTGTAACAACATATAAATTAAGAACATTGGATAAATACGAAGCTGGAGAACGTTGAAACAGGTGGGAAAGCCAAAATCTACAACATATACTCCCCTAATCACTACAGGGACAAAGAAATTTGCTGGCAAACCTTAAAAGAAAGAATTGGAGATGATAATTAATACAACCTCATAGCTGGAGGAGATCTAAATCTAATACTAAAAGTTGAAGAAAAAAGAGGAGGAAACTTCCTGCTGGATCCAAGCAGAGAAACTCTAGAAGAAATAATGGATCAAAGCAGCCTTATTGACATCCCACCCAAAAATGGGAAATACACCTGGGACAATAGAAGAATAGGCAAGGCAAACATAAAGGAAAGGCTAGATCGGATCCTCATCCGAGATAATATGATAATCAAATATAGCAGAGCAACTTCCAGAATTATTCCATCAGTAGCATCTGATCATAAACCGATAATTATGGAGCTAGGCATGGCTGAAAACTATGGACTGCTACCTTTTAGATATAATCAATTATGGGGCAACAATGAAGAAGCACAAAAAGAAGTGGAAAATGTTTGGAAAACAAACATAAGTGGCTCCCCCACTTACATATGGGAAGCAAAAATAAAAGAAAAAAAAGTAAGATTAAAGGATTGGGCAAGAATCAGATATAAGGAACCATACAAAGAGAAAGAAGAACTAAAAAAAGAGCTAAAACAGATATAAGAGGAACTGGAGAGTAGTAACAATACCATAGAGAAGCAAGCAAAAGAAAAATAAGTGCAACGAAAAATATATAGAACAAGAGACAAGATGAAGAAACTTGGAGGCTCAAGTCCAGACAGATATGGATGCAAGCTGGAGACAAAAACACCTCCTTTTTCCACAACTCAACAAAAACAAGAATGATCAAGAACAATATTGAAAAAATCACAGTAGGGAGGGACAAGAGGTAATAGGACAAGAAGAATTAAAAGATGAAGCCTTCAACCATTTCAAAAAACTTTTCACAGCTCTAGATAGCCAGGAAAATCCTAAAGAGTTCCTGAGACACATCCCAAGAATTATTGACAACAACAACAATATCCTTCTTACCAAGGAAGTAACGGAAGAAGAAGTAAAAGCAGCAGTCTGGGTATTGCAATCGGATAAGGCTTCGGGGCTAGATGACTTTCCCATAGCTTTCTACAGGACCTTTTGGCACTTTATCAAAAAGGATCTACTGAAAATGATAAGATATGTAATGAGAAAAAGGAAGATAGGAGGGTACACCAACTCAACCTTTCTGGCCTTAATTCCAAAAGATCCCCGACCAACTACTCTTAATCGCTTCCGGCCTATATCTCTTTGTAATAATTCATACAAGATCATCTCCAAAATGATAGTAGGAAGATTGAAGCCCCTTCTCCCTTCCCTAATCACTGAAAATCAAGGAGGATTTGTACCCAATACGTAGATTGTGGATAATATTATCTTAGTTCAAGAAGCCATACACACCAGCCTCTCAAATAATGAAAAATGCTTCATCCTAAAAATGGATATGGAAAATGGATTTGACAGAGTTAATATTTCCTTTCTGGGAGATGTGCTAAAAGCTTTCGGGTTTTATGAGGAATTTGGGGAAATAATACAGGCCTGTACTATGGGACCCTGGATAGCCCCGCTAATAAATGGTAGGCCAAGCAATTTCTTCCAAAGTTCAAGATGATTAAGACAGGGATTCTCCCTGTCTTCCTTTCTCTATATGATTAGGGCAGAATCTCTCAGTAGAAATTTGGAACATTGCAGAAGAAACTCTACTCTGATAGGTCTATCTATAAGTAGAGGAACCAAAATAATAAATCATTCCCTGTTTGCTGATGACACTCTTCTACTAGGTGGAGCCTCTTGCATAGTGGCAAGAAGATTCAAAGCCATCTTAGACAGTTTCATGGAGTTTTCCGGAGGCATGGTTAACAATGGAAAAAGCTGTTTATACAGCTGGAATACCCCAATAAGAACCCTACAGAAAATGTCGCAAATTCTGAACATACCCTTCCAAAACAGCTGGGACTATTTTCAATACCTGGGGCTACCAATTAGCAAGAAAAACATGAAGAATGAAATATGGAGCAAATTTGCAGAAAAAATGAAAGTGAAGATCAAGGCTTGGGGGATGCTTTGGCTGAACCAAGTTGGAAAAATCACGCTCATAAAATTTATAATGGAAGCTCTGCCTTTATACCAGTTTCCTCTTATTACGGCCCTTGCAAGCATCCATAAACAAATAGAATTAATACTCAGAGAATTCCTCTGGCAGGGAGGGAAAATGGAAAAGAAAAAATTTAGTCTGATAAATTGGAAACAAGTAACAACATCATATAAAAATGGGGGTCTTGCCATAAAACTACCAGGACTAATCAACACAGCTCCTGGGAGTAAAATAACTTGGAGATTTATAATAGGAGAAAAGGCATGGTGGAAAGATGCTCTTAAAGCAAAGTACCTTAATGAACCCAGAACTTCGATTCTGGATAAGAACCCCCCAACAAGGCCATGCACCCAAATATGGAAAGAAATCACTAATGCAACTCAGCTTATCAAAGACTATATCACTAAGAGGATGGGAAATGGGGAGCAGACTAATATCTGAAAGACAACATAATGGGACATCCACCGGTGGGGAACAATCCAACTATAAAAGAATTAAAAGAATGGATGACAAAGGAAGACCTACACAAGCTGAATGAAATCTCTAGTTGGGAGATGGATGGAGGTTGGAATCAATGAGCCAAACCCAACCTGCCATGTGATCTGATAGGACAATGGAATCAGTTGATAAAGCTACTAGCAGGAGCAGCCCTGATAGAAAAAAATAAGAATGATATCTACATATGGGAACCAACAAGAGGAGAGTACACTGTCAGAACAGGGTACCAAAAACTTCATGAAAGTTAAAATCAACAAGATTGGAAACACTAGAGATCATCATGGAAGATTGAATCCCTGCCCAAAATCAAAATATTTCTGTGGACCTTACTTCATAACAAAACTCTAACTGCAAATAATCTAAAGAAAAGAGGAATAAGTGGGTCGTCACAATGCCCATTATGCAGGAAGAATGAGGAAACAATCCAACACTTACTACTGGAATGCTCATTCTCAAGAAAATGCTGGGAGACAATGATAATACCCATAGAAGCAAATATTAACTACAACCTCCCAATAAATCATTTCATCAACAGATGGAAAAGTAGCTATCCATATTCCTTCAAAAATAAACAAATAGTGCAAAGATTCTGGAACTTCCTTCCATCCTTCCTTTGCTGGCAACTATGGCTAGCAAGAAATGGAGTAATCTTCAAAGATAAAAATCCTACAGTAAGCACAGTAACTACAAAAGCATGGGGACTAATGGTGGAATTTCTCACAGCAAAAGGGGTTAAGGGAATCAATCTATGCCATCTAAAAGAAGAAGAAAGAAGCTGGATAAGTTTCGCAGCAAGTAAGATCAAACATGCCCCTCAAATGGGAAATACAAAGAGGCATCAGAACTGGAAATAAGGAAAAACGAAGAAGATTTTAAAACCTGGTTAAAAACTCTAAACAAAGCATGTATTTTTTTTTTATGAGCATAAAAAAGGAACCCAGGTAAAGCATGCACTGGTGGAATAATAATCCTACAACAGCCAACAACGCAGCTATCTTACAATTGGGGACTAGGCCAAAT
This sequence comes from Pinus albicaulis, assembly GCA_034641835.2. Classification (NCBI taxonomy): domain Eukaryota; kingdom Viridiplantae; phylum Streptophyta; class Pinopsida; order Pinales; family Pinaceae; genus Pinus; species Pinus albicaulis. The sequence goes on along the minus strand of CM076582.1, from coordinate 795,244,276 downwards.
GACGAACAATAAAGCAGAGGCCTATGGGCTTCTGCTAGGACTCAAAATTCTCAAGAAAAAAAATAAATCAAAGAAGCTATAATCTTTGGGGACTCGACCATCATCATCAAAGCAATGGTAAACAATTCTCTTCCAAAAAATGCAGGGTTAAATCAAATTTTAAGAAGAGCCCAAAAAATATCAAAGGACATTGGCAACATAGAGTATTTTCACATTCTGAGGAAAAACAATAAACTGGTAGATGAGAAAGCAAATAAAGGAGTTAAACAAAATGATGGACAAGCACAAATTAGTGAAACCAAAATCCAAATCCCTATCCCCTGACTTTTACTCTTCACTCATGATGGGCAATAGTCAAATCATATCTCTTCAGAAATCTAGTGACAAAACCAATATCTCTCTTGAATCCTCAACCAAGCATTTTTTCAACCCTGCAATGATTCCCAACTCTAACTTTATCACTAAAATATATGCTATTAGTATTTCACAATCTTTTGGAATCGGGCATCATGTGAACCTTCAACCCACTCGCCTCCTACTGCGCATTATTAATTTTCGATTTTCCTAGCCATCGCCTTACCTACCTCTCTTGATTTTTCCTGAGTGCTTTTCTCCCTCTGCTGTGTTTTTCCTTAGTCTTTCTCGGCCTTTTCTGAGCTTTTACTGGCCCACGCACTCTCTCAACCTCACCCTTATCTCTCCAGACCATCGCAACCGAGCTTTTCTCCTTGTATCTATCGCTTCCCTGCTTTGCTCCTGTGTGAGTTGGAGACATCCATCAGCTTTGGCAGCAAAGCTTTTTTCTAAGTTGGCAGCAACGTTACCTCTTGTCCAATTTTCATTACAGGTCCCCCCAATTTGCTCCTACATGAGTTGTATCTCCCACTCAGCGTTGGCAGCAAAGACTCTTACATTGGCAGCAACGTCCTCTCTTAAAAGCAGAACAGTAGCAAAGAAGCAAAGCACAAGAAGACCTCTTCAACGGAAGAAGGAGAAAATATAAAAAGCATCATCAACAGGGGGAAGACACAAATGGATCCTCTAGAGAAAAGATCGCACCCTTGTGCATTTTGCAAATCCCACCGAATAATGATAGAGAATCTCAAGAATCAGATCCAACAAGATAAAGAAAAAACCAAAGCAGAGATGGCCCAAATGAAATCACAGTGGAAGACATGTAGTAAAGAAATAATCACACTAATGTACAGCTGCAACCATATGCTGGAATCATTGAACATCATCAAAGAAGCAATGAGTAAAAAGTCTGAGCAAGGATCCACATCAATGGATCAGGGAAGCAGATATCGTGGAAGTGAGAACACTATCAACAAATAGCTCATCAAATATCTGGATGCCCGTGGATCTTGATCTTAACTCTAGTAGAAATATTAGTTTATTATGAAAGTCAAGTGTATTTTTCTTTTATTCTAGTTCTTCAAACAATATAGTTCCAATGTAATTGTCTCTAGCTATAAAATAAGGACAGAAAAACGGAAATCAAGTAGCATATCTCTAGAATTAGCCCCCAAGCAGACATCCCTCTGCATCAGACTTGGGGAATTTTGTAATGGAGAGAACCTCTCCTCTTCTTTTTAGAAATATAATACAATCGATATTGTTAGGAAAAAAACCAATTGAACAGTTGTTGTTCAATCGACTGAAAAACCGTTGTTCGGTCAAATGAATGGTCGATTTTCTTTTTGTGAGTTTTTGTTGTTTAACCAATTGAAAAGCTACTGTTCAATCGACTAAACAGTTGTTATTCAGTCAAATGAATAACCGATTTTCTTTTTGCGAGTTTTTGTTGTTCAATCAATTGAACAACTGTTGTTCAGTCGATTGAACGTTGTTCGGTCAAATGAACAGTCGATTTCCTTGCTCGTGTTTTTTCTGTTCAATCAATTGAACAACTATTGTTCTATCCATTGAACAACTGTTGTTTGGTCAAATGAACAACTTATTTTTCCTTCTTGTGTTTTTGATTTTCAATCAATTGAATAGTTGTTGTTCAATCAACTGAACAACCGCTTTTCGGTCAAATGAACCGTTGATTCTTCTTTTGTGTGTTTTTGTTGTTCAATCCATTTGAACAGTTGTTGTTCAATTGACTGAACAACCAATGTTCGTTCAAATGAACAACTGATTCTTTTTTTGTGTGTTTTTGTAGTTCAATTGATTGAAAACTGTTGTTCAATCCATTGAACAGTTGTTGTTCGATCAAATGCATAGTTGCGCTTTTGTAATAAATAGACGTCTAAATGAAATTTTGCCAATTTTATTTCCATATAACCATTTTTTCATACATTTTATCATGGAAATCATCCTGTTGAATGGGGAATGTGCATCTAGGAAAGAGAAAAATAACGATACTAATAACATTATGATTTTTTTTACCTTTGATGGGTATCTTTATTTTCGGACATTGATATGGTTTAACTATATAATGGCTTGCTGAATATCTCTTCTTTAGATATATTATAAATGATTCATTATCTTAATACCATGTTGGTTTATATTTTTACACTATCAATGGTTGATCTTCTAGGGCAGGGTGACTTAGGAATAAGGGTATAACTTTTATTGAAATTTATTTTCACTGCTCACACCAACCCTAACTCTTAAGGAGTTAATGAACCTCCCTCTATTTATGATCCAAAAAACATACAAATATGAAAATAATATGCAAATATTTTAGAGAGGATAGGGGGTCTCATCATGAGCCAGCCTACCATGATCATAAGGAGATAACAAGTAACATTCCCATAATGGCCACCACACCAAGGCAATGACCTTCTAGCCAAGTAAAAAATGCCTAAAGGACAGGAGGTATCATCAAGAGCCGACCTAATTACTTTGTTAAATGCTAGTGAATGGCACTGTGGTTATCTGGTTACCATGCCAACACAGTGGTCTCTCCATAAGAACTACTAAATTATCTAAATACTAAACAGAGGATTCTGGCTCATTTTTGGGTTAAAAAGCAACCCTGTCGAGGCTATGGATGCTTGCTGGCTGTAGTGGCTCTGCTTATGGCATAAGAGTTTCATGATAACAATCAATCATTTTATATTCACTTATTTCTACCAACTCATTCCCAAAGGAGAACTTACCATTTGAATAGTGTTATCTTTATAATAACCAGTATGCATGGTAAAACTACACTTTCATATGAATTAACTCAATTATGCCTGATCACTTAATCCCAACAGCTGTTACCACTCTTTACTTATCATGTTTCTGTCACAACTTTGCATCAAAGCAATTTTTTTTTTCTCATAATAATTATTTCTCCATTTTTTCCTTTTTAATCATTTCCCCACCTTCCTTATGATTTGAGCTGATTTCTTCCACAATGTACGTCTCTTTGGTTATTATTTCGTTGCATTAATGATCCTCAATGGTTTTCCTCTTTCTCTACGCTTTAAGGGTGTGGACACCCTTCTCTCATTGGGGGGGGGGGGGTGGGGGAGGTGTACATTATGAGTAAGCATGTGAACTAATTATCAAAATCCGCCGAAACCTGCTGATATGGTAGACAAACATAATTGCATTTATACTCTTTAAAAAAAAACAAAAAATAGTTTTAAAGTATTTGCATGCAGTATTTGTGTTGTTCCAAATTTACGAAGTCGTGAGCAGTGCATGCAAAAGTGTGAATTCACTCTCTGAAATACAACAGTCATGGGGAGGATATCCATCTGCAATGAGCCCATAATACTCAATATTATAGAACAGGCTCATGCTATCCTTCAGAGTGCTAGCTGGCTCCCATATATGGAAAAATTACAGGGATTCCACACTGCTATTCCAGTAGAACCTGTAGGATGGACACACAATTTTGAAGGGCAGAGATATATCATTATTGGAAACTATAATAGATGAGGTTTATGGACTTCCGGTAGTAGGAAAAAGGTGGAATGATAAGAACGTTCTCTTACATGAAGCAGTTGCAGTGTTCCAGGACCCAGACGAGAAATTGGTATGCATAGGAAAAGGGATTCACCCTGCGTCTTTGAATGAACCTTGGCAAGAATTAACAATCATCATTCAAAAGTATATTACGTGTGACGGATGCCAAGAAGTGGTAAAACCCCAACAAATCAAACTTATAGCCATACTCAAACATAAAATTTCAATTAATTTGTCGTTTTTCTTGAATTCTTTGTTGCATGACATATCTAGTCGGGTTAGGAGGGCTAAGAATCCAAATACAGTCCATCATGGTCTGATAAATTTGATTGTCATTCATGAATTGACTAAGCATCAGTTAACTTGGGACAACTTTTTAAGCCCTGTCCTAACCCCACCAGAAGAAAATCCTCATAATAGATAAATTGACCAGCCGAGAATGGAAATATCAGTTCCAAAGAAAGCGAGAAGAAAAATAACTTATCCCTCGACCTCAGATCCAGTGAAATGAAGACGGTATGAATGGTTAATTTCACAACAAGACACCTCAACCTTGGCCGATAAGGCAGGAATACACCTTCTCTAAACACGTAAGATGAATTCCTACAGGAATATGAGGAAAAAATGGATTGAGTGTTGGAAAGTATGAGTGCATTCCGCGAAGAAAGAAATCCCTCCAAGAATTCTGAGGGACAAAGTTACCCCCTAGACCGGCCTGCCTATGCTAGAAGTTCTAGCCACACTGATATTTTACCTTATGATGAGAAATTGCAGGATTCAAGGGGTTCATCTCCCTGTGTAATGAATATTTGGAAGAAGAAAACCTTGCAGAGAGAACTCTCGAGTCTGAAAACCAGGCAGGTGATACTGTCCCATTGGACTAGAGTACTAATACAGGCACAAACTCTGTGGTACCTGAAGAAAACACTGTCCCATTGGACCAAAGTACTGATATAGGCACAACCTTTGTGGTGCCTAAAGAAAACACAGTCCCATTGGACCAAGATACCAATATTGGCACAACCACTTTAGTGCCTGAAGAAAACACTGTCTCACTAAATTATAGCCTAGAAATTGGCACAACTCCCCTGGTGCTTGAAAAAAGTACTATGCTCTCTTCTATTGAAAACCCTATAAAGAAGAATAAGACAAATAGGGCTAAGTTGAGGACATTACGCAAGAAATACAAGAAATTGAATAAAACAGTCAAGCAATTAAGGGAATGGTTAAAAATGGCAGATAAGGCCTGGAAGCCTAAAAAATAAACAGACACTTTTGAAACCCAAACATAATCTGAAACATGGAATGAGGAAACTCAGACAGATGAAACACATTCTTATACTCCTTTGATAAAATAAGTTGTTATTTCAAGGCTTCAAAATGAATTGACATAGACCCAACATGAGTTGGAAAAATACAAGAAGGAAGTGGTACCCCTACAAGTGCATCAGGAGAAATTGGAAAAACTCAACAAGCTTGCTGCAACTGAAGATGAGACTTTCACCAACTTCAGAGGCGAACAGGAGAAGGTAAAGAAAACACAAGCTTAGCTTGAAGAAGCCACGAAACAAATACTATTTGCTCGCTTTACTTGGATATCGTGTCTTACAGATCACCTGCTACTAATTATGCTTTGTTTTTATTAGAGAGATATTTGTTATTAAAACTGAAACCCATTAGAGCAGGGAAACCCACCAAATTTAAGACCACTGCAGAATTTTTCTAGTGTTGTGGGGAGCAGAATGAGAAGGTTCAGCGCCTCTTATGTGAACTGTGTTTACACAATTTCTTTCTGGAAGATGAGCGAGATAGTAACCCTAGTCCCTTCATAGGGGACATCCATTTTTAAGCATTCCTCTCTTTTGTTGATAATCAGACAAGTGGGCTAAAGCCTATAACATTTTTTAGAGAAGGGAACATGGCTTGGATCTCTGGGTTAGAGGAGAACCCACTAAACCACTGCATCTCTTCACTCAACATAAGAGATTCATGAAATAGGAAAGGGTCATAGCTAAATTGGGACCACTCCACAAGGACATTGTACAAGCAGGGAGAGAATACTTTTAGGAGATCGGAGAAGATGCTTTGTTAGGATCCAAGCAAAGATGACAGGTTTCCACCAACACCGTTAAGAATCGGGAGCCCTTTAATTATAGGAACTTTTAAGCAGCTACTGTTCATTTCAACACATACAACAACATAATTTTATGCATGGGTCCTACATGGATAGAGTGGCGCTACAGGTGTCCTATCATATGGTACCCCCCTGAAGGATATCACTGTGACTATGATCTCCCAAAGGGTCATGTAAACCAAGATTTTTTAAAATTCAAACAGAAACATGGTTTTAGATTATATAAAGAGGAAGTGTATCCTGCTTATCCCTTAACATTGTTACACCTCAACCATCTCATTGCATGAGGACATGCAATAAGGTAAGCTGGCGAGTATGTTGGGCCATGAAAAGGGTACGTTTTACCGTCATAATTAGCCTGATTTATTACTAACTTTAATGTGTTTAACTTCACTTTGGAAATAAATCTAGAAGAATTAATTGTAAACAAAGGGTAAAACTAATTATCAACAAACTATGTGATTATGAGCACAAAAGTTAACTTTCGTTGTTTTTATGTGTAGGAAATCTAAACCAATTAATCATTGTTCAAACGACTAAACAACAACGACCAAGAAAGGGAAAAGATCGTGTTCTATTCATACAAACCAGGGAAGAATGAGGAAGATATCGTCTATTCTACAATGAAAATTGTTGGACAGCTGCGAAATCCTTAGGATCTCCTGATCCCGAGGATTCATTATTATCCGTTCTGTTTTTCCATAGGATATAAAAGAATAATAGGTGGAATAGAATGGGAGGATTTTGACCTGTACGTTGTAATTGTGTATTATTTAAATTCTTTTAGAACATAAGCTTTCGCGCTCAACGATTTTGTATCTTAACTGTTGAATTTAATGAAAGAGATAATGGTTTTTCCATAATTGTGTTATGAAGATCTTTTGGCAGAGACTTTTGGAGGCTTTGGGCCTAGTCACAAGGAGCTCTACTGCTTTCTTGTGTTATATTCTTATTTTCATTTTCTGTAATTAACCATTTCTGTGTTTTGTAGAATTATAATTGATTTAAATCTCATCAGCATTGAATGGTTTGTGTTTCCATTAATTTAAAGTCTTAATCGCTTTTATTTTCTACATGAATGTTATTTCTTGAAATTACCAAAGTTATTTGAATATTTCGATTGTTGTTCATTCTGAGTAATATTATTTGGTTGATCAGTCATTAAGAATTTAAATTGCAGAGCATGACTGTGTTACTCGTTGTTTAGTTACTGCAGTATTCCCTGTCTGGTTAATTAGACTGCTATAGACGTTGATTAGTAATTTTGGTTAATTGTGAATTATTTTAATCCTTGCATTTCAGTTTGCCGCTTCCATATAATAAATCAGAATTAAGTTAAGTTTATTGATTAAATTTATTTAATGATTTCTTTCAAAATTTCCTTGATTGAACTTCAAGAATTAGACTTTACTTCTTGCAATGATTTCGATTTGTTAACCTCTGATTTCACTTACATAAACTGTGCTGAACACTCTTGAAATAAACACACTCACCCTGGGTTGATGATTAATGTAGGCATTAGGATTGATTTTAAATAGTCATCTTAATGCACCAACTCCCGGTTGACCTCAACCACGTTCCCCTTGCCGACTCTTACTACAAAATTGCTGACACATAGCATGAATTCGAATTCCATGAATTGCACCTGTGGCTAAAGCAAAAATACCTAGATCAGCAAGATGAAATCAAGTTGTGGGAATCCCTTCTGCCCCTCTTTTCATCCCCTCAAAACCATGACTTACCTGAACATATTCTCCAAATTCTTGGAGATTAAATATAAGAATGGAACATTGAAGTCTAATGTATACAGTCAGTTTTGAAAGAAGACCTCTTCCTCATAGCACAAGCTTCTCTCTATTTTTGATAGTGAAAAGGGTAGGATGCAAATGGCCTTCCTACAAGACCAAGTCCCTTTTTCTAAGTCTCCATCAGATTATAAAAAGACCATTTTATCATTTTCTAACCAGATTCATCCAATAGATCAAATGGATATGCATAGACAGTCTGGATAGATGCTCTTCTCTGCCATGACTAATACAACTATGAATTTATCTAAGTTAATAACAACATTATCAAATGTATAGTCACAACTTAAAATAGAAAAAATCTCTTCTTTAGCTAAATACAACAAGTTAAAGTCTTTAGAAGACATTGTAAATAAGATTGGGTATGACCAAAAAGAGTGTAAAGCTGTAGAAGAAATTTTGAAGAAGAAAAATGCAGAAATTGCAGCTCTGCGAAAACAACTTAAGCTACCTTTCGCAGAAGACCCATAGACAAAGGAAATAGAGGAGAGTGACCAGAACAGAGAAGTGATGATCAAACTGATCATTGAATAGGACATTCAGATAAAGAAGATGGAGGAGCATATTGAAGGACTACTCAAAGAAACAGAGTCAACTCAACTTGCTATGATTCCAGTTATAGCAGTACCAATTGCAGTTGCAGGGACAAAACCCAGCTCTTTAAAAACAACTATGGAATCTACATCAACAACAGGGGATTCAATCAGACTAGTGCAAGATTTGGCCATAGAGAAACAAGAAAATGAGGAGCTGCTAGAGAAATTCAAGACCTTGGAAACTCAAAATATTAAAAATTATACCTTGTACATGGAAGAAATGTACAAGTCTCACAGATTGGGACTTAAAGTTCATAAGCTAGAAAGTGAGTTGCTGATGGCAGAAACCTTGGCACAAGCCAAGGAGAGTATATGGACATAAATCAGTCAGGCAATGACAAAAGTATGGCCATCGATACAAATTATTTTTGAGCAGCAGGAGTTAATTAACATATGCAGGATAGTCATTGAAAAAGAGAAGGAAACAATCAAGCATAAACAAACAGATTCATCAGATATGATCAAGGTGTTGAACTCAAAAATCAAAGTAGAGTTGGAGCAGATCAACATTTCAGATATAACAACTACTATCCTAGAAATCAAGAAAGTACTGCAGAAGAATAATTTACCGAACCAATTGGAAACTAAGAGCCAAACTTTGGACCTTGTTGTTAAAATGTTTCACACTAAGTTTAATTTGCTGAACCAGAGAGGATTGCCTGGACTAGTAGCTCCAAATGAGAAGTTGATCAACTTGGAGGAGTACCGTAAAAAAGTTGTACACTATTGCAATTGACAAAGCAAAGCTTGTAGGATTAAAGGCCATGTGACAGGAAAATATTTTGTTGAAGCTTTAGATTTTGATTTGATTATAAAACATGAAATAAAACATCTCTTGATCAACAAACCTACATTTTAAAGGTACATAGAAGTAGATGAAGTTTTCAGAAAGTTAGTAAATTTGGAAATTTCGAGTGAGAAAAGATGAGGATCACCTATGTGAAACCATTGAGTAACTTTTTGTCTCCAACAACATGCCAACACAACAACAATTTTTGGGCCACATGATCAACTATTTTCTCAAAGACAGTGACATATCACTCATCAGTTTTGTTTTCCTATAATTTGATACTACTTTTTTAATCAGTTTTAGATACTTCTAAGTGATAGTACCTAGTATAAATAACTCTCTATTTGAGTTATTAAGGGTTGCACCCTTGGATGAGCATTTGTAAGCATAAGTGTATGAACTTTGATCATTGAAAATAATAAAAGGATTCTGGATTTATTTCAATCAGATGTTCTCTTGTAAGTTTTCCAGTATTCATTTCACTTTGTTTTTTGCATATATTTGATGTTTATGAAGATAATTAGGTAAGAAAATTTTTAGTTTTGGTCTATCTTAAATCCTCTGAAGTTATAATCTATATTAGAGAATGACTTATTGAACTATATTTTTTTATAAGTCCCTTTATATCAATTAATTGTCAACATATTCATAAAGTTAAGTATGTTTTTTTAAGTTGTTGAACATTGTTTGACAGTCTTTCACACTTATGATAAATTAAACATTCAATCTGAATATTTAACTGATCATACTTTCTTACATTTTCCGCCTTCACATATGCAATATTAAATCATTGTTTGAAGTAAAGCAACAACCCTTTTCTTAATAATTAATATTATATAAAGTTTAAATAAATCTGTATGCAATTGCTTTATAAATTGATCATCCAAAAACCCAATTCAAAACAAACAAACTATTGTAGATGCTCTGGCATGATTAATTGACCTAGAATTATCTTAGAGGAAAACATCATATTGGCGCCGCTACCGGAGATACAAAATTTGATCCATTTTCCTTGGGACAACGATATTTATATTCCTTTAAAGGTGAATAAAGGTCTAGTTAGGTTAAAATATTTCACGTGGTGATTTCACAGAACCCAAGCTAGATCCTTCAAGACATACCAGGTCTAGTTCTGATTATGAGATTGTTTTACCTTTATTATATCTAGAGAGACTGGTAATACAAGCCTCTTCAAGAAGAATAAATCAAACCCCTTATTCTTCTATTCCTCAACAGGATACCACCTCATTTCATGATCCTTTTAGATCTGGACCTATTCGCCTAAATTCATAAGATCTACCACCTAGGGTGCATGAATTGATATCTAAAGGAGTTGATTTCCAATCTGCTCTTCTAGTTCATTCATTAGAATCCTATCAAGTACCTACAATACCTTCGGAATCCCCTACATCAGAACAGGAATTGGATTTACATTTACCTAAATTAAAACTTACTGATTTCGTTTCTCCTACCTCGTATTCTTTTCCATCCACTTCTGCACAACCAGAAGATCTCTTCTCCTTATATTCAAACCCTTTATTTGAACATGAAGAAGGAGATGAAGAGGTTCAAAAGTTGTTCATTCATACACCTTTGAGAGATTCTGTAAGAATATCTTCAACTTTACTTCTTCCTCCACCTTATTTTAGCCCTCAATCTTCACCTCCTTCTTCCATTACCTCATATTCTATATCTACCTCATAATCTTCTACAACCACCACCACAGAATCTTCTTCATCTTCATCAAAAGGTATGGCTGGATTTAAGCCTATTGTTCAAGTAATATATACTGATTTAATGCTTCCAAACATATTAAATGACTTTCTTGGTGGATATTTGAAACACCTTCCTAGGTTTAATCGGGGAACTGGATTATCTGTTGAAGATCATTTAGCATCATTTCTAGAATTTCTTGACAATATTAACATAGAACATGAAAATGTATATATGAGATTGTTTGTGCAATCTTTAGAAGGAAATGTTAGAATCTGGTTTAGACAATTGAGGAAAAATTCCATTCGATCTTGGGAATAATTAACAAATATTTTTAAGAATCAATGGGGTGTTAAAAAGGATCATGTCTACTTCTTGACATAATTTGAAGAACTTAAGAGAAATTATGGTGAACCAGTATCTGATTTCATTATAAGATTTAACAAATTTTATCATAAGATGCCTGTTGACTGTAAACCACTAGTATCCGCAACAAAGGTTTGGTTTTCCAAAGCCTTTGAAGATGATTTTTATGTCATGTTAAGGGAAATAACCTCTCTTACCTTAAAAGATATGAAAAAAATTCCATTGAAGTTGTAGCTAACAGATATGCTTCAGCTAAGCCTTAAAGCCAAATTTGAAAAGGATCAAAGAAAAATGAAAGCTAATAAAGAAGCTTCTTCTTCTTCTAAATCCAAAAGTGAAGATAAAAAAATTAGATGAGATTACATCGTTACTTAGGAACCTTTAAAATAGGATTTCTAAAATTGAAAAACAACCAAAAGCAGTCCAACAAACTATTGCTAGACCTCAAACACAAACTCAAGGTTAATTCAATAAATCTCCACAATTACAAATTCTTTAAAGACCTAGTAATGATCAGAAAATACCACCTCCCCTATTGATTGATGATCAACAACATGGTGATAATAATCTTTCAATCACAGAATATATTAACAACCTTGACAATACATATGTTCAAACTCCTATTGTCCCTATTCCTCAAAATCAAACATCCCAAGAGGATCAAGAACTCAAGTGTCTAAATATCAAGCTTAACATAAGGTATGATTTAAGACCAAGGGCAAGTCCCGGAAGGCCTCCCAAAAATCCTGTCATAATTGAACCACAGATAAAATATTTTGAAACTCAAACAACAACCATTCAACCTTTAAATCAACCAACTGATACTACTCAAATTGATAGAATTATTTCAATGACTGCTTTCAACATTGAAAGGGAGTTAGAGAGAGTCAAAATTCCCATCCCATTATCAGAGCATTCAAAGAACCCTGAATACAAAAATCAAGTCACAAAATGGATTCAACGCTCAAGCATAGATGTTGAAGGGGATGTAATAAGTCTTCAAGATAGAACACCCTTAGTATTATTTGGTCCAATATTTGACATGATAGATGAAACAATACCACCGTTTTATGTAACATTGAAAGCACATGATTCATTTCTATATAATTGTATGTTAGATTCTGGAGCATAATATAATGCCTAAGGTTATTATGGACCAATTAAATTTGGAAATAACTCGATCTTATCATGACCTATACACCTTTGAATCTAAAAGGGTACCATGTCTAGGACTTATAAAGGACTTAATGGTAACCTTAGCCAAAATACCTGTGAAAAGTGTAGTTTTGGATATTTTTGTCACTGATATTCGTCCTAAGTTTGGAATGCTTCTTTCAATATCCTGTTGTGCTAAGCTAGGAGGGAGTCTTCAGATAGATATGTATTTTGCTACAATTCTTGTATATGGAGGAGAAAACCTTAGGTTGTATAGAGAGGTCAGATTTATTCATACTTTTTATAAAGCAGATCAAGCCAGAAATCATCCCATATATTAAGTTGACCAAGATTTTGGTTGTTTCCAATTATCTTCAAATAATTTACAAAATTCTCAACTTAAAATTGAAGATGTTGTAGAAACCCCAAAAACTGTCCAAACTGATATTTAGAAACTGTACTTTGATGGATATTGTTGTAACAATGGAGCTAGAGCTACTGTTGTTTTAATTTCACCAGAAAAAGAAAACATAACCCAATCCTGCAAACTGGATTTCGATGTCACTAATAATGTTGCAGAGTATGAAGCCTTTCTTCTTGGTTTAGAGCTAGCTAGAAGTCTTAAAGTGAAAAATATAAGTGTTTGCAGTGGTTTTGAAATCATAGTTAGACAGGTTAGGAATCTGTTCCAAACAAATAATCCAAGGCTTAGGTCTTACAGAAATGAGGTTTGTGAGTGGAAAATTTATTTTATGCATTTAATATTACTGTTATCCCTAGAAACGAGAACATTCATGCAGACTCCCTTGTTGTTTCTACTAGCTCTTCAAAATTCCAGACCAAATGCAAGTGCAATATCAAATACAAGTCAAATATAGGCCATCTATTCCGGACAATCTAAAATACTAGAAAATATTTGTTTTGCAGGAAAATCATCTCTATGCACATAGACGATCCCTCTAGCCCTAGGATGGGTCTAGTAACAAAAAGGAATAATTAGAAGCCTACTTTCCTAGATTGTAAATGCATGGAGATCGTGAATAGATCACCTACCTCAATCTGATGCTAATCCTCGTTCGAATCCTTTGATCCTTCGTGCTCCATAGTCAGATCTTTGTCGTTACCAGTGCTTGGTTACCTACACAAGGGATCAAACAACAACAAAAATGAAAGAATAACATATATCTTGCATATACAATCTACTTAGTTGATCAGGGAAAACTAAGAATCCAATCACACATTAAAGACGATAATGGAAGCAAGAATCAATTGTATTATATTAAAATAAAGAGGGGGAGTTACAACCTGAGCCTTGATGTCGCAACTCTCCTTCGATGGGTCTTGATCCAGGCACATCTCCGAAGCACTCTTTCAACTTGATGTGGAGGGAAAAAGGTCTCAACTCTCGCTTGATACCTATAACAACAAATATCTCTCTATTTTTCTTCTATCTCTGTTCTAACTAGCAGAGCTATGGGAGAATTTCCATTTTATAGCAAGGGAGGAGGGAGCATGGGTCCACTTAAGGTGGGGAAATGAGTTATCCCTTTGGGTGGTTCCACTTTTGTAGGAACAAAGAGCCCAAAGGGAGAAGCTCGACTCTATCCTCAGGAACAAACAACTAGCTCTCCACCACCAAGCTTCTAGAGCTCGAAGCTTCACTTCCATTTTTAAAAAACTTTCCAGAAGAGGATCAACGTGGGTACGATCCTCATTCTAGTGCCGATTGATGCTTCCCTAGACCAAAAAAGAGCCTTCGGCGCAAGCAAGACATGGCGAGGGTGCGCCACCCTAGATAATCATGTTTTCAAGGAGCTGCTTCAGGAATGGTCAACAATGAGTTTACTCATTGTGATGGAAGGGATATGATGGCACATTTTCATGATGGAAAATAGACACAGGGGTCATTGTTAAGGGTCTCCAGGATCAGGACGGGGAGTACAGGGACAGAGACAATTTTTTGTGTAACAGATGCCTCGTAAAGCATGAAGGCTAAATGAGAGTGAAGGGTAAAATGCTTTACGAGTACGTGCTAGGACCAAGACATCGCCAACGAAAAAGTTGCGTAAACAAGCACACACACACACACACATATATACTGAAACCTCTGAAATAATCACATGACATGAGGTATGGACACAACCATCCATAGAAGAGATCATGAAACAAGATCTGAGGTATGGTCGCAACCATCCAAATAAAGAGGATCACAAATATAGACTCAAGGTATGGTCACAACCATCCAAATGAAAGATTCATGTGTACAATCATGAATGATAAATATCACCTCGCAGCCTAGACTTTATCAGACAAAACCCAGGGTCTTGCGCTCTGGCACGACCCGATCAAGTACAAATTCAAGCATGTGAATAAAATGAATTGAAGTCGAACATGCAAGAAAATCGCCTGATTACGAGTCAATGATTTAAATTGTTAATAGGCATGAGAGAAACCACCAATAATGACAATGACTCTCAAGGTACTAGCAGTACAATCTATGATGTGCGAATAAGGATCTGACGTCGAACACTCGTAGAATCGCCCGATTGAAGGCCAATGATGCAAGCCTATCGTTGAATGCGAACAAACTGCCATTAGGGCATGTAGGCTCTAAGAACTGAAAAAGGGATATCTAGATCAACTTCCTAGATAATGTGTTGAAGTCTACAAGAAGTGATCCGTTGAAGGAGGGCCATGATGTATCCCACATCATCAAAACGAGATGAAAGCAATAAGATAATAATGAAATTTATTAGAGAACCAGGCAATGAATCAGAAGTAGAAGGAACTTATCTTGAACATATCAGAGACACGACTCAGGACTTTGAAAATATTTGACTCAAATGGAATTAGAGGTCATGTTTGATGAGAATGGTAATGGCATGAGAGGAAAAACATATTTCCCAAACCCATGGAGGAAAAGGGACGAATGAAGGATATCCCCAACCCAACACGAAACAGAGGATGTGTCATGTTCAAGAGCGACATACTTCCAACACAACTGATTAATGCTTTCCATTTTCCCCCACCATTTCTTGTGAGTACCCCAATTATTTTTGTATACAAGCTTGAAGGGGATATCATATGCTTGTGATATAAGTTTTTCCTTCAGACAAATCCATCCTAGTACATTTTACAAGCCCTAGGAAGGAGGAACTCGGTGTCGTCATGATGACGGATCTAATGTCGTTAAATTTTAATGAGTCCGACAAAGGTGGAACTTGACATATTTTCACGTTTAGAGAATTTGAAAATAGGAAAAAAGAAAACTCCAGATGGCCCTTTTCGTAAATAGTCCCTCATACTTGAAAATTTAGAAAACGAAGTGTGAGAGAACCTCTTAGTCACGATTGAATAAGGTATTAATTTTTCGTAAATATTTATCCCAACCCGAAAAAGGGGTAAATGTATACTAGGTAAATGACGTTTCATGCACTTTAACGAGCTCAAAACGACAAGAACTCGACAATATTTTCATGCTTAGAGAGACATGAAAGAGCTGAAAGATGACTCCGCTTGGAGGAACGAGTGGTATCAAGGATATCAACTGGTTCCAGTTATGGTGGAACTGCTCAGAACAAGTAAAGTTCACGAGGCTAGCTAATAAGACCACTCATCGCAACGATTCCTTAGGAACAGGTAAAAAAACCAACTGAAGGTGTGTGATTAGCTAATAATATGGTGACGATGGAATGAGAAAACCAAGGTTCATATGGAAAAAAAAGCTGATAAACCGGCAATCACAAGAGGTAAAATAAGAATGGTTTCATTTTTACACAAGGTTGAAAACGTGGAAAACTATGCTTGGAATTGGTTTCATTTTTACACAAGCTCAAAACAAAGATAAAATATGCTTGAAAAAGTATTTCATGCCCCAAACATGGTGACTCAATTCAAGGTACATTCCCCCTAGCTTCAGTTCATTCACTGGAGCATACTGCTAGTTACTAACAGATGGATGGAGTGAAGGTTCAATTACGAGATCAAATGAAATACTCGACTGTGATTTGAAGAGATCTGATCAAAGACTCGAATTGAAAGGGGGACTTGTTTAATTTTTTAACGAGGTTGAAACAATAAATAAATATACTCATAAGACCCAAATCATTTTTTAATGAGGTTGACATAGTAAACTAACTATCCTCGTGACAACTTGTTTTATTTTTTAAGGAGTGTGACACAAGAAAATGAACTATGCTCTGACGAGATTATCAATACATATAATAAGTCATGGATTCCAAGAGGTTCTCATATGATGGGATAAAAAAATATCAGAGATCACGATCTAATGCCCCCAGTACACGGTACATGACAACACTATCAGTGGATGTGGGCAATGAGAAAATGGCCGCATAATTAACCTATGGCGGGGAAGACACCACCGGAAGGTAAGGACTAGGAAAGGACTGTTATGTATATTTTATTAATTATTAGTTAGATATAGTTATCTTAGGTTTTATTAAGTGAAAGGGCATGATCAAAGATCATGCCTCTTCACCAAGGGACATCATAAGGCTATATTTAAAGCCTTGGTGATTCCCCATTGTAATCATATCTCATATCTCATATTTTATCAATAATAATATATACTTATTAAAGTTTACCAGAGTTTTTACACTCCATTGGTATCGGAGCCATCGCTCTTAGGGATCTGTGTGATCACCCAGAATTAAGGAATTACAAGAAAATTCCAAAATTGCAGATTTTTTTAAAAACCAAGTGCTTGTGGGTAGCAACATTTGTTTTTTAAAAAAGAAGAAGGAAGAAATATATATCTATATATATATATATATATATATATTAATAAAATCAAAGGAGAGAAGGAAAGTTAACATAACGGGGGAAATAAATTAAAAGAAAAAAGAAAAAGTAAAAAGAAAGATATACGTACATGTGAAGACAAAGTAAAATTAAAAAGGAAGAGTAAAAGTAAAATTAAAAAGGAAGAGTAATTGCTCGTGGTTTACAAGCTTGTGGTTTTTGGGCCCATGGTATTAAAACCCATTTCCCCTTTTCAAAACAACGTGCCTTTTCAAAACAAAGTGACTTTTAAAAACAATATTATATATATATAATTCAAATAATAAAATAATAATAATAATAATAATTATTATTATTATTTAAATATATATATATATATATATATAATAATAATAATAATAATAATAGAAATTATTATTATTATTTCAAAAAAAAAAATTTAATTAATTAATTAATTTAAAAAAAAGAGGGGAAAACTGGCAGAAAAATATTCCCCACCTCATACACGTTCAATGTCTTCATCGATGTCGATGGCTGAATTCCAGAAGAAATTGGGAGATCTTGAGAAACAAATCAATAATAATTCTGAAGAATTCGGAAAAAGATTAATCGATCTTGAAGGTACAGTTGCAGGACACTCCAATGACATCAAAAAGGTTCATGATACGACAAATCGAATAGAAAGACAAATGTGGCTAAATCATCACGAGGCCACAGAAAAGCATAACGAAGCAATGAACAAGATGACAAAACTCTTCAATAAGCTAAATGATAAGATAGATAAGTTAAGTCAGACACAATCCCTAATATTTCCTAATATGGAACAAAATAAACAAAACAATTCCGCAGATTCAGGGAACTCAGAAGAGCATCAGGAAAATACTGATTCCCCACATCATCAAGAAGATAGTAATGCAGATTTTCAAAATAAGCAGCTTTGGAATGCATTTGCTAATCAATATTCCCTTCTTGTTCCACCATTAGCATATCAACGAAAAGCCAAAATCGAGCTACCCAAGTTTGATGGTAATGAAAGAAATAGCGTTGCATGGCTTAATAAAGCAGAAGAATATTTTGAGATTTATGACATTACTAGTGATGACGAAAAAATTAAGCATGCTTCCATGAAAATGGAAGGAGAAGCATATAATTGGTATATGTGGTGGAAAAAGACGACGCTTGCTATCGGTTGGAGGAAATTTAAGGATGCATTCTTCAAAAGGTTTCAAGGCATAAAAGAAGAAAAGTTTTTTTCAACGTTTATCAAATTACGCCAAAAAGGAGATGTGGATGAGTACACTAGAGAATGGGAGACCTTGGCAACACGAGTACCGGGATTGTCAGAATCTCGTCTAATCCAGTCTTACATCTCAGGACTTAAAATCCATATACAAGAAGAGCTCGAACTTCATGAAGTTACATAAGTAGAAGTAGCAAGGCAAAAAGCAAAAGCTGCTGAAAAGAAATTTGAAAGATTATCAAAACCAGAAAAAGTATATTCGAGACAAATATTTCCTCAATTTGAAAATATAGATGACACAAAATATGTCCCACTCCATCTTCGTGAAGAAGAAAAGTCTAGTGTGGAAAAACAAAGAATGAGAAAGGGCAAGTGCAAGCGTTGCGGTGAAAACTGGGACCCTAAGCACAGAAGTGCTAATGGAAAAGCGAAAAATCTATATAGTTGTGAAGCAAATAATGACGCTAACAATAATGATTCATATATAGAAGGATTAGAAGACAACTTAGAGTTCTCTCCAGAAGTGGATGGGGAAACTATTCCGCAAGTGTCATTATCAGCTATGACAGGCATATCACAACCTCAAACCCTAAGGTTAAGAGGACATATCAAGAACAACAATGTAATGGTTCTCGTCGACACTGGCAGTACCCACAATTTTCTAGATTCAACCATGGAAAAAAGACTTAACATATTTACCTTCCCCATGCCTAATATGAAGGTAATGGTGGCCGATGGTAAGAAGATTGAGAAAGTAGGGAAATGTCATAAGGTCAAACTACAGATAAAAAACTTTCATTTAGAATCTCCATTCTACACCGTTCCATTACGAGGAGTAGATGTGGTCTTAGGAATTCAATGGCTACAAACTTTAGGTACTTATTCTGCCAACCATCAGAAGCAGTTTATAAGTTTTAAGTGGAAAGGGCAGAAACACAGGTTGTATGGATTCCAAGCCCCAGAAGATCAAGTCGTATCTTCCTCTCTGATGACGAAGATGATTCAAATAGGAGCACAAACATCTACAGTACAATGTCATCAATTAGAAATGTTATCTTCAAAAGGGAGCCACGAAGAGTCACCAGAAGAACAAGGAATAGTTTGGAAACACGAAAAAGTATTCCAAGATATACCCATAAAAGTGCCTACCGATAGGAAAATCAAACATCTAATAGAAGTCAATAAAGGACCCGACCCTATCAATATCAAATCTTGTCGCTATCCACATCACCAACAGATGGAGCTTGAGAAGATGCTCCACAATCTTTTTAAAATGTGGTAAGCAAGAGCCTGCCGCTCAAGAAACCCAGGCGTTCGTCAACATTGTCCATCATTACGTATGCTTTGCGGACAAAGCATCTTTAAGAGAGGGGCAATGTTATGTATATTTTATTAATTATTAGTTAGATATAGCTATCTTAGGTTTTATTAAGTGAAAGGGCATGATCAAAGATCATGCCTCTTCACCAAGGGACACCATGAGGCTATATTTAAAGCCTCGGTGATTCCCCATTGTAATCATATCTCATATCTCATCTTTTATCAATAATAATATATACTTATTAAAGTTTACCAGAGTTTTTACACACCAAGGACGATGGTAAAACAGATGTCACATTAGGACCAATGAATGAAAGATGATCAATGATCAAGATCCGAACTTCATGTGGAAAACAGATCACACGAAAGAGGGAAGAAACAAGCGCTCCCATGACATAAGTGCAGTCGCTCCCTAGGAGTAAGTTAAAATACAAGGGGCCTTGGACAAACATCACATATATATAGAAAATATTGCCTCCTAAAGTAATAGGTAACTTGGGAAGCATCTCTAGTGGTTGGCTAGTTCCTCTATTAAAAGCCAACAGATTTTGAGTAACAGACAAAAGTGGCAGAGAACCGAAAGCTTGCCAGGTATTTGAGGATAGAATACTAACTGATGTGCCTTCATATATAATCACACCTAGTATGACCATATTTCAAGCTTGTACAATGGTCTCAAAGGGCATGTAAGAAGGAATATGGTATCCCATGAATCGACTCCAATCAAAGGAAGTGACCAAACTACATGGAGGGGGTGCCATAGGAAGAGGAGGATTATCCCCTTGCGTTATGGGAGTGGAAAGATCATCCTCCTGGTCTCTAGGAACGAGAGAAGGAGGATCACTTTCTTGAACTGTGGTGACGGGAGTTGGAGGATCACCCCCTTGGATCAGGGAAATGGGAGGATTGCCCTTTGGTCTCGGGGAAGCGGAGGAAACAAAGATAACCTGACTGGGATGAGGCCCACTCTCGATGAAAAAGACCTGATGGACTGTAGGTGGAATAAGGTCAAATTTTTTATCAACCAATGATTGGTCGGAAATGGACTTAGGAGACTGACTTTCAAAGAGAGAGGAATTGACCAGAGATGAATCCTGAACGATTACTTAATCAACTGGCAGAGGAATCGAAGAAAAATTCCGGTAACCAATGGGAAGACATGACTCAGAAGTCAAAATGGTATCCAACACTTTAAAAGTTTCATCCATATGAGGATAGAGGTGAATGGGATGGTTCCCTTCACACAACCTACAGGGAATTTTGATTTTACCCTGTTTCTTGAGTCTTATTATCTATAGCTGAAGGCTCATCATCAGCATGATTCCTAGAGGTTGATGATGAAGGATGAATTGGGGCAACATACCACACTTTTAACACCTTGGGAATACTAGGGCAATCACGAAGAAGGTGGTCACCCTCACATAGCTTGCAAGGGAATTTGACTTTACGGGATGCAATGGGAGGTTTCTCAATATTAGCTACATGGGTAGCAATAGTTGTTGATTCCCCCCCTAGCTTATTTTCCTTATTCTTCGTAGACTTCTTAGACTTCTTCTTAGACTTCTTTGACTTCTTCTTAGTCACCTGGTTACTAAAATCTAGACTTTCGCCAAGCGAAGAGGAAGAACGAGGTGAAGGAATGGGTGAAGAAGGCGAGGGGTCAATCTTAAGATCAACATGGGGTTGACATGGTTCATGTGAAGGAGAACTCGGTTGAGAGACCGTTTAGATGCTCGAAAGCACAAGGGTTGAAAATAACCAAACTGGGAGACCAATGGTTAATCCTAAGAGGGACAACATTGCCATATACGGGGCACCAACATTTCTGAAAGAAGGAAACGAACTAGGATTCCCATCTGAGGGGACCCCTGGGTTGATGAAGTAAGGAATTGTTGCCATTGATCTCAATCTAAGACGAGCATGGGTAAAATGTTATCGTGGACGATAAATTTTAGAAATTAAAACAAAACAAATAAAAAAGGGGTGAACTAGGCAAAATGATTCCCTGGTAGCCGTGAACTACAATATAGACCTTGGTGATCAAATGAAAGAGAAATGACTAAGGAATTAACGTACAACAACCAATCTCCCCAAATGTTGTGTTCGGTGTATCACGTCTACAAGGTGGTCGACTCAGTTACTTATGGTAGGTTTTCAGCCTAATGGTGTCTCCCAAAATATACACGATGGTACGTGGGAGTCCAAATCCGCAGTAGTGATGTCTGATGTGTAACTGTTTGATGAGAGCGTCCCAAAATATACTTTCAATTATCAATATACTTCCATAAGTAGGACGAGATATCACCCTCGGGTTGTAACGCAGACTGTTAGCAACAACTCCTATGCTTAATGACGCTGGAACACGTCTCTAGCCTAGACCTCTAAATGTGATTCGTTAGGTTCCAAATGCTCCTTAGGTTGATTGAATAAACTTTAAGTTTGATCTTGAATTATGTCTCAGTTTCAAAGTCGTATCGATGTCACGTGAACTCCTAAAATGCAGCTAAATGAGAAAAGAACCATTCATTTCGATG
Source organism: Pinus albicaulis (assembly GCA_034641835.2). Classification (NCBI taxonomy): domain Eukaryota; kingdom Viridiplantae; phylum Streptophyta; class Pinopsida; order Pinales; family Pinaceae; genus Pinus; species Pinus albicaulis. The sequence continues at coordinate 795,221,953 of CM076582.1, read as the reverse complement.
AATACTATGTTAATGAAGGAGAGAGAAACTCACACAATCAACACAGAGAAAAAAAAATGCATAAAATGGCATTCAATTTTCTCTTCAAGTGGGGAATTTCAAGGTGAAACAATTTTTTTTACAATTTATTCCTTTCACTAAATGCACTTAGAAGGGAATCAAAATGATACTTTCATTTTCCAAAGTGAAACGAAACAAAAATATTTTTGTATTTTTCTTATAAGCATAATGAGAAATGTAGAATGCGAATAAATAAAAAATTCTTTTAGTATTAATGAAATCTCTCAACAATGCATGTAAGAAGCAAAAGATTCCAAAAAATCAAACAGAGACATAAACCATTTTCTTCAAAACAAAGCACTCTTCACTTACAAACTGATCAATCACTCAAAGAAAATAAAATCTATTCAGAGGACAAATAATTGTAATCTATGCTTGATGGTGAATAGAAAGTCAAATGCATTCAGATTTTACACTTGAAAAATACTATTCGTGAGAACCGACTGAAAGACAAACCTCAATCAAACACAAAGCTTGAAAGATATGAAAATACTTGATTCAATGAGAAGTCTAGAAGTCCACAATGTAAGAAACAACTCGAATGACCCGAGGACATCTAGAAACCCTAGGAAGACAAGGATGCAGTAGCTTTTCAGAAGAGACAACCAAAGGTGCCAAAATTGAAGCAGGATTGTCACCGAACAGAGAAGAACAAGAGCTATTCAAACAAGAAAAAACACTGAGAAGGATAAGACCTACTGGCTGACCAAATGAAGGAAACCCTAAAAGATTTACACACAGAAATTAGCGTGACTGTTAAGTCGCAAACCGTGCTGGAAGGGTAAAAGCGTGACTATGTAAAATGCATTCAGCGCCGATAGGCATGAATGTCAGAGAAATACCAGCGCCGATCGAGGAGAAGACTGAAAAAAAAAAGGATTTTTGAAACTGAAACCAGGCTTATCACTTCAACAGAGAGATAAAAGTTTGTAAATAATTACAGGAGCTATAAAGACAAGGAGATGGACACTCGATGAAAATAGATGAAAAAACAAGAAATAAAAAATCGAAAATAATATACTTAAAGGCTAGCACTCCCCAGTGGTGTCGCCAATTTGTTATGCGGGAAAATCCTCTATGTGGACAGAGACGATCCCTCTAGCCCTAGGATGGGTCTAGTAACAACAAGGAACAATTAGAAGCCTAATTTCCTAGATTGTGAATGCATGCATCGTGAATAGATCAGCTACCTCAATCTGATGCTAATCCTCGTTCGAATCCTTTGATCCTTCGCACTCCGTAGTCAAATCTTCGCCGTTACTGGCGGTTGGTTACCTGCACAAGGGATCAAACAACAACAAAAGTGAAAGCATAACATATATATTTCATATATAGTATACTTATTTGATCAAGGAAAACTAATAATCCAATCACACATTAAAGACGATAATGTAAAGCACGAATCAATTGTATTATATTAAAATAGAGAGGGGGAGTTACAACCTGCACCTTGAAGTTTCAACTCTCCTTCGACGGGTCCTGATCTAGGCACGTCTCCAAATCTCTCTTTCAACTTGATGTGGAGGACAAAATTTCTCAACTCTCACTTGATAACTATAGAAAAAAATATCTCTCTGGTGTTCTTATATCTCTGTTCTAACTAGCAGAGCTATGGGAGAATGTCCATTTTATAGCAACAGAGGAAGGAGAATGGATCCACTTAAGGTGGGGAAATGTATTATCCCTTTGGGTGGTTCCACTTTTGAAGGAACAAAGAGCCCAAAGGGAGAAGCTCGACTCTATCCTCAGGAACAAAATACCAGCTCTCCGCCATGAAGCTTCTAGATCTCTAAGCTTCACTTCCATTTTAAAAAAACTTTCCATAAGAGGATCAACATGTGTATGATCCTCATTCCAGCACCGATTAGCACTGCCCTACACAAAAAAAGAGCCATCGGCGTGAGAAAGACACGGCTAGGGCACGCCGCCCTAGATAATCATGTTTTCAAGGAGATGCTTCAGGAATGGTCAACAAAGAGTTTACTCATTGTGATGGAAGGGATATGATGGAACATTTCCATTATGGAAAATAGACACAGGTGTCACTGTTAAGGGTCTCCAGGATCAGGAACGGGGAGTATAGGGACAGTGAAAAATTGTTGTGTAACAATATTTGAAGATGATGAAAAACTTAAATATTTTATATAGGTCATTGATGAATTCTTTATTTTACAAATTGAAGAAGAACAATCAGACATGAATGAACTTAATAAAGAAAATGAAACCTCTTATTTAAATTCAAAGATGGCTGACCATAATATCATTCAATTGTCAAACAATTTCATTCCTAAAGGTCTAGTCCCTCTAGAGAAGTTATTTGACCATAATGATGTTCCCAAGAATCCACTACCAATTTCACCAGAGGAGGATATTGAAGAGTCTAACATTGGAACAAATGAAGATATTAAGAACATTAAAATTTGTGCATCTCTACCTTAGGAAGTTAAAACTGAATATCTGAAACTTCTTAAAAATTATAAGGATGTTTTTTATTGGTCTTATGCTAAATTGAAAATTTATGATACATCTCTCATAGAGCATAAAATTCCATTGAAACCTGAAACAAAACCCTATAAGAAAAAATTAAGAAGAATTAATCCAATCTTGCTTCCTACTAAAGAGAAAGAACTTAAGAAGTTACTTGATGCTTAGATCATTGTTCCCTTAAGATATTCAGATTGGGTAGCTAATTTAGTTCATGTTAGGAAGAAGAATGGGGAAATCAGACTTTGAGTAGACTTAGGAAACCTAAACAAGTCATCCTTAAAAGAAAACTACCTATTACCCAAAATGGACCAGTTGCTTCAAAAATTTTCAGGTGCTAATAGACTGTCAATGCTTAATGCTTTCTCTGGATATAACCAGATAATGGTGAGTCCAAAAGATAGAGAGAACATTGATTTTACCACTCCTTGGGGTAAATTTATGTATGCCAGGATGCCATTTGGATTAACAAATGTTAGAGCAACATTTCAAAGAGCTATGGACTTAGATTTTGTAGGTAAAACAAACACGTTTGTTGTTATATATATTGATGAACTTATTGTATTTTCTAACTCAGATCAAAAACATTTAAAACACTTGATGAAAGTTTTTGACAGGTGTAGAAAATTTGGGATATCACTCAACCCCAAGAAGTCTTTGTTTGCTATCAGAGAAGGAAAATTGCTCGGTCACATCATTTCAAAGGAAGGAGTGGTGATTGATCCTAAAAGGGTATCAACAATCCAATCACTTTCATTGCCAAGGAATAAGAAGGATATTCGAGCTTTTCTTGGAAAAATTAACTTCTTGAGGAGACTCATTCCTAAATTTGATGAAATAGTTAAGGATATCAATTATATGCTTAAAAAGAATCATGAAGTTAAATGCACTATACCTACTAGATATGCTTTGGAATATATTAAAAAGGCCATCTCTGAAGCTCCAACTTTAGCTAGCCCCAATTATTCCAAACCCTTTAGTATATTTTCCTTTGCCTCTGAAACCACTTTAGCTGTTGTCCTTTTACAGAAAAATGAAGATGGGGATGATAAACCTATAAAATTTTTCATTAAAGTCATGAGAGATGCAGAACTTAAGTATGACATTATTGAAAAAAAATCTTATTCTCTAGTTCAAGCCTTAAAATCCTTCAGAATTTATGTCCTCCACTCAAATATTACTGCTTATGTTCCTAACAGTGTTGTAAAAATTGTTCTCACTCAACCAGACACTGATGGAAGAAGAGGAAGATGGATCACCCAAATCATCGGATTTGATCTTAGTATCAAAACCACTAAGTTAGTAAAAGTTCAAAGTTTGGCCAAATTGTTAGTTGAATCTAATTGTAAAGTTCTAGGGATAAATTCTGTTTTCGAAGTTTCAGAGAAGAATACACAAGAAGCTTCTCCCAGCTCCCATGGGGAGAATCCATAAGAACCTTCCTAGGATTTTGAAGAGAAGAACACATAAGAACCTTAATCTTCAAATCAAATAGTCCCTGTTCATATTGATGAAAAATTATTACTGTCAGATTGGTATTTTGATATTGTACATTTTCTGATTAACTTTGAGTGTCCTAGTAAATTTTAAAGAAATCAATGTAAGACACTTAAGTTAAAGTCTGTAAAGTACTGTATCATAAATGAAAACTTGTACCAGAAGGATCCTCCCAACATCCTTTTTCTTTGATTGACAGAAAGTGAAACAAAAGGAATTATTGAGCAGTTTCATGCAGGTATATGTGGTGGACAATATGCCTGGAGAGAGACAACACACAAAATACTAAGACCAGGATTCTATTCGCCTACTATGTTTTCACAAGTAGGAGAAAAGGTTAGAAGCTGCATTCCATGTCAGATGTTTGTTGGAAAGCAAAAAAAATTAACTCCTCCACTAGTTCCAGTATTAGTTTTAGCACCCTTCTTACAGTGGGGATTAGATTTCCTAGGGGGAAATTCATCCAACATCAAGAAACCAACACAGATGGATCTTAACTACTACAGATTACTTTTCCAAATTGATGGAGGCAATTCCAGTTAGGAATGCCACAAATAATGTAGTGATCGAATTCATTGAAGAAAACATTTGTCTAGATTTGGATGTCCTCAATAGATAATAACTGATAATGCAACAACATTTAGTAGTGTAAAAATGATTGAGTTCTGTCAGAAGTATTAAATCTTATTACATCATTCTACTCCTTACTATCCATAGGGAAATGGTCTTGAAGAGTCATCAAACAAAAGCCTGGCCAAGGTAATTAAAAACAATTTAGAAGATCATAAGAAGAATTGGGACAGTCACCTCATCTATGCAGTTTGGGCTAAAAGGATATCTCCCAGAAGGTCTACAGGAAAATATCCATTTCAGCTGGTTTATGGTAAAGAGGCCATTTTTCCTACCAATTTAGCTTTCCATGTTTGAAATTTTTTACAAGAATTTAATGAAGAACCTGATGATTTCTCTTGGAGAATATATAAGATTATTGAATTAAATTTAAAACAGGGATGAAATTCAATATAAGAAATATCAGAGTAAAATGAAAAGTATTTTTGATAGGAAGGCAAGAGAAGGAGATTTAAAGGAAGGAGATCTAGTGTTGAGATGGGATGCTAAGAGGGGGGAAAGAGGAAAACATGGAAAATTTGATAACCTCTAGTTTGTACCTTTTAGCATTGCTGAAGTCAAAGGTAACAATACCTACATCTTAAAAAACTTGGAAGGACAATTTTCTTCATTGCCATTCAATGGAAGATTTCTAAAGCATTACATCCAGTATTGAAGATGCAAAATAATCATTCAAATTCATCATTGTACATATACTGGTTTGTTTAAAATTTTCAAGTCTGTTTGTTTTCACAACAAAGACTCCATTGGCTCGAGGAGAAGGCACTTGGATCTGCTTGTTCTCTGCATCCTACAGGAGGAAGCAGTCTCCAGTTAGAGTCAACGTTGTAACATGATTTGGTTTTGATAAGGTAGAATTTTTAGAAAAAATAAATAAATAAATATGTTAAGTTTGGATATGAATAGACAAAAAGCAAAAAATGTTAGGACTTACATAAATAAAATTATTCATATCATGAAAATGATAGGAATATTTTCCCTAAAGAATGAAGGGAAATTTGTTAAAAAAATTAGGAAAGCAATAAAAAATGATTTTCTTAGTTTTAACTAAGTTTGAAAATGGATGCGTGTTTAAATGCGCCAAGATTTTAAATTAGGAGTTAATTGCCTTTTAATTTTGATTAAATTTCATTATTAAGAAATTAATCCTTATTGTAATAAGTGAGCACATATTTTTATCCTAATATCACTAAAAGACAAAAGCATTTGTCGCCTGTGTTATCGCTCGAGCAACTTCGAAGGGTGGATCTCTTCCCCACCTAGATCAACGATGGGGAAGCCTTTTCACACCCCCTTGCCCATTTCCCGTTAACGGCGTGGGGGGTCTAAAAAGTTGTTTTCCTGATGGCGAGATCTCCCTATGTGTCACCTCCAAGATAGTTTGTACCCCCCTCGGGTAAAAATCACAAACCACCGCCTACCCCCTCTGAAATATGCTTTCTCCCCAATGGTAGTTTCCCCTCTCGCCAACAGTCAGTTGATATTTCTTCCTGACCATTTCCTGAAGATGAATAAGACACTGCCACCTTACCTTTTCATGGCAATTCCGCTCCTTACCATTATGCCTTCTGTCCCATTAGACCCTCTCCTTACCGTTATGCCTTTTGTCCTGTTAGACCCGCTCCTTAGCCATTACCTTAGTCGTTTCAAGACCCAGCTCCTGTACCGTTGGAATTTAACCACTACGGTAATATTATCAAACATTCACCTCATAACAACATTCCAGTCATTGTATAAATAAAGGCTCGCCATTCCTTTTACCACTTTTTCTATATTCACTGTTTTATGTTGGATTGCGGATTTACATAGCCGAATTGCACACTGTTTCAAATGTTTGTTATCGTGCCACAAAGAGAACTAACATTCTTCTCCTTCTTCTTTTCCCTTTGAGAACATGGCCCCAAAAGGAAAGATCATAAATCCTACCTCTGAAGAAAATCCTCCCACTTCTACCTTGGTTGACCTCGACCACATTACCCTTTCTGACTCTTACTGCAAAATTGCTGACATAGAGTACGAATTCGAATTCCATGAATTGCACCTGTGGCTGAAGCAAAAATACCTGAATCAACAAGATGAAATCATGCAGTGGGAATCCCTTCTGCCCCTCTTTTCATTCCCTCAAACCCATGACTTCCCAGAACATATTATCCAAATTCTTGGAGATTAAACAGAAGTATGAAACATTGAATTCTAATGTATACAGTCAGTTTTGGAAGCAAAATTATACCTCACAACACAGGTTTCTCTCTGCTTTTGATAGTAAAGATGGAAGGATGCAAATGACTTTCCCAAAAGCCCAAGTCCCTTTCCCTAAGTCTCCATCAGATTATAAAAATACTATTTTCTCATTTGATGCTAACCAGATTCATCCAATATATCAAATAGATATTCATAGATAGTCTGAAGAGATGCTCTTCTCTACCATAACTAATATAGCTATAAATTTATCTAACTTAAGAACAAAATTATCAAATGTACAGTCACAGTTTAAAATATAAAAACTCTCTTCTTTAGCTAAAGACAACAAGTTAAAGTCTTTAGAAGACCTTGTGGTTAAGATTGGGTATGACCCAAAAGATTGTAAAGTTGTAGAAGAATTTTTAAAGAAGAAAAATGCAGACATTGCATCTCTATGAAAACAGCTTAAGCTGCCTTCCACAGATAAAGGAAATAGAGGAGAGTGAATATAACACAGAAGATATGCTCAAACCGATAATTGAACAGAGATAAAAAAGATGGAGGAGAAGATTGAAGGATTGCTTAAAGAAAAAGAGTTAGATAAGCTTGCTATGATCCCAGTTACAACAGTACCAATTGTAATTGCAGGGACAGAGCCCAGATCTTCATCGACAACTATGGAATCTACATCAAAAACATGGGATTCATTCAGACTAGTGTAGTAGTTGGCCATATAGAAACAGGAAAATGAGAAGTTGTTGGAGAAATTCAAGACCTTGGAAACTCAGAAGATTAAAAATGATACCTTGTACATGGAAGAAATGCAAAATTCTCACAGAATGTGACTTAAAGTTCAGAATCTAGAAAGTGAGTTGTTGATGGCAGATACCTTGGCCCAAGCCAAAGTGAGTATATGGACAGATACCAGTCGAGAAATGATATAAGTATGGCCATCCAATATACAAATTATTTTTGAGCAGCAGGAGTTATTTAACAGATGTAGGATAGTCATTGAAAAAGAGAAGGCAACACTCAAGCAGAAACTAACAGAGGCATCAGACATGATCAAGGTGTTGAAATCAAAAAGCAGAGTAGAGTTGGTGCAGATCAACATTTCAGACAGAACAACTACTATCCTGGAAATTAATAAAGTGTTGCAGAAGAATAATTGATTGAACCAATTGGAAAATTAGTGTCAAAATTTGGACATTGTTGTCCAAAGATTTCACACTAAGTTTAATTTTTTGAACCAGAGAGGATTGTCTGGACTAGTAGCTCCAAATGAGAAGCTGATCAACTTGGAGGAGTATTGCAAAAAGTTTTACACTATTGCAATTGACAGAGAAAATTTTGCAGGAATTAAAGGCCATGTGACAGGCAAAGCTTTTCTCTAATCTTTAGATTTTGATTTGATTATAAAACATGAAATCAAACATATCTTCATCAACAAACCTACATTTGAAAGGTACACATAAGTAGATGAAGTTTTCAGAAAGTTGGTAAATCTGGAAATTCCGAGTGAGGAAAGATGGGATCACCTACGTGAAAACATCGAGTAACTTTTTGTCTCCAACAAAATGCCAACACAACAAAAATTTTTGGGCCACATCATCAATTGTTTCCCCAAAGATGGCAACAGATCACTCATCAGTTTTGTTTTCCTACAATTTGATACTATTTTTGTAATCAGTTTTTTATACTTCTAAGTGATATAAACTAGTATAAATAACTCTCCATTCGAGTTATTAAGGGTTTCACCCTTGGATGAGCATTTGTAAGCAGAAGTGTATGAGCTTTGATAATTGATGATAATAAAAGGATTCTGGATTTATTTCAATCAGTTTGTTCTCTTGTAAGTTTTCCAATACTCATTTCACTTTGTTTTCTGCATATATTGGATGTTTATGAAGATAATTAGGTAAGCAAAAGTTGTGTTTCAGTCTATCTTAAATCCTCTGAAGTTATAATATATATTAGAGAATGACTTATTGAACTATCTATTTTTATAAGTCCCTCTATATCAATTCATTGTCAACATCTTCATAAATTTAAGTATGTTTTGTTAAGTTGTTGAACATTGTTTGACAATGTTTCACACTTATGATAAATTAAACATTCAATCTGAATATTTAACTGATCATAATTTCTTACATTTTCTGCCTTCACATATGCAATCTTAAATCATTGTTTGAAGTAAAGCTATACCCCTTTTCTTAATAATTAATATTATCTAAAGTTTAAATACATATGTATGCAATTGCTTTATATATTGGTCATCCAAAAATCCAATTCAAAACAAACAAAATATTATAGATGCTCTGGCATGATTAATGGACCTAGAATTATCTCAAAGGACAACAATAGCCTTGGCCTATGCTAGTTGTTTGAGAATAGATCTTAGATTATTGATATGACTATACATAGAAATTTTAGCTGACATCTTGAAACAAAGTAATTGTAGCTTTAGAGAAAAAATTTCATTTACTGCTTATGCTCCAAACAGTGTGTTCAACATTTCCCATATTTATTTGGATGATTTTATTGAATCTACATGATATAAAATTAAATATACAAGTGTAAGTCCAATGATGGCGTTGGATGATCATCTCTACTTTTCCAATCTAGTAATTTAATTAGATCTCCCAATGATACCTTAGTCCCTTTCACTAATCCCCATAGATATTTTTTCATTAGCTACATGTCATTTTTACCTTCCAAATGTGGAAATTAAAACCACAGTATTTCTCTAATGGAATTTCCATAATTAACATCCTAATCAAAGAAATAAGAAAATAAAAGAACAAATTACTCAATTTCTATTTTGTAAATACCACAAATTATCATACCAACCAAATATTGTGAGATAATGTCCCACTTTTGACATCAATAACATTCCACACTTTACAAAAGCGTACTTTCCATATTATGTTTTGTTAATAAATTCAGATTTATGAGTATAATTTTATGCTAGGTAAAGCAAATGATGCAACAATTAAGAAAACAAGCATCAGTAAACTTGGATGGCACATGTATGTAATGCGTTACATAGTTCATCCCATGTGTTATGAAACTAGCGCAAAAAATAATAGAAATAATAGATCAATGACTTAGACAATATCCTCTTAGACAATAACCACTTGACCCATTGTGTTTATTTATCAGATACAAAACAACAAGATATCCTTCCAAATATTTATTCGCTATCTCTTTTTTCCCATCAAATTGAGGATGATAAGATGAGCTATGAGCTAACTGAGTACCCAGACAAGAAAATAATTTTGTCCAAAAATTTCTAGTAAAAATGGGATCTTTGTCACTTACAATAATCTTTGGGTTTCCATGTATATTTTGAATTGTTTCCATAAATGCAGTAGAAATTTTGTTGGATTTAAATGGATGAGATAATGCACAAAAGTGTGCATACTTGGTAAGTCTATAAACTAACACCATGATGACATTTTTTCCTTCAGACTTGGGTAAACCTGTGATAAAATCCATTGAAACCTCCTCCCAACATTGACTTGGAATGAATAAAGGTTGTAACATACCAGATCTTAATTTTCTCAACTTTATTTTTTTGGCAAACCAAACATTCCACTACAAAATTTTGAATATCAAATTTAAGGCCATCCCAAAAAAATCCTTCTTGACCCTATGGTAAGTTTTAAAAAATCCTAAGTGCCCTCCTAAGGGAGAGGTGCGCAATTCCAAAATAATTTTTTATTTGAGTTGGGAATTCTTACAAATATATAGGGGATATTTGATAATGAATCATTTTTCCAGCTCAAAATATCATATGTGTTGGGATATTAGTGCAAATTTTGAATGAGTGTCCACACTTCTTCGTCATTCTTGCATTCATCCCTTGCTTCGGTTATCCAATCCAATTGGATAATAGAAATGGCACAAAGCAATGCTTCCACATCATCATCCTTTCTTGAGAGTGCATCTGCAACAACATTTTGCTTCCCTTTTTTGTACACGATTTCAAAGTCATAACCCAACATCTTTCTGACCCATTTTTTTTTCTCTTCTGAATATAATCTATGTTCCAAAAATTATTTAAGACTATCATGATCTGTTTTTACCTTGAAGAATCTTCCCATTAGGTAATGTCGCCATTGCTTTAGTGCATGTAGTATTGCCAATGTTTCCTTCTCATAAATAGGTTCGTGTAAATACTTTCCTTTTATTAGACAACTTTCAAAAGCAATGAGTATTCCTTCTTGCATTAAAATGACACCAATTCCATTTCCTGATGTTGAAGAATGTAACTAGGTTCGGTCTTCATAAATTGTACTTGAGTCAATTCTTATTGTACTTGTCAAAAGAATAAAGAAAATAATTTTATATTATTATTAAATGACTTATTAAAGGATGGGTTTCATGCTTGGGTAATATTTTTTTTAGGTCAAAGTACCTATTGTGGACTTATAGGTTTTATTCAGAGGCTATAGGCTTATTGGAGATTTAAATTGATCCATATTGGGATTTTGAATCATGAAAATAGGTCAAGTATTGAGTAAAATATGATTTATGAAGCCTCCACACCAAGTCGGCCTCAAACCCAGGAATTAAAGCTCATCTCAAGCCTATATATATAGTGGAATCGAACTCACTTGGAATCATCTCACTGCAACATAGAAATTCGTTCTAGAAGCTGCAATAAGAGAAATTTGCGAAGTAAAGGAGAAGAAATTTATGGATTCGATTTTGGGTACATTTATAGAGTTGAATAATCAAAATTTTGGCACAAATTGCTCTGCATTTCGAGCTATATTTTTGGAGATCAAAGTTCTCAAATCTTTACTGCAACAATTGTTGCATCAGGTGCTGCCAAAGTGATGCTGCCAAGAGAAGAGGAAGTCAAAGTTTGTTTTGTTGAATGTTGCTACTTGGAGAAGTTGTATTGGGGATAAATAGAAGTCTTTGAAGCTAGATCTAAGTCTCTACCTCGATATCTAAGTCTCAAGAAGCAAGGTCGAATTTCCAGGTCAAAGAAACCACATCATAGTGCTGCTACTGATGCTACTGCTGCCATATTCAAGAAGGATGACAAGGAGGGCTGACTTGGCATGGAGGAAGTCTACGTCAAGGTCTAGAGTCTCAAGAATCATTATTGAAGGAAGAATTACTAACTGGGTTTTCCCCAGGAGTGGGTTTTTTCCCTGGCTACTGGCCTACATCTGGTGTCCTTGATCTATGTGTATATGCTTTGATATTTTCTTGATGAACTAATAAGAAGAAATATAAGAAGAACATAATAAGAAATAATGAATATCACATGTAAATAATCAAGAACAAGAGGATATTTATTCCTTTTTTTCTCTAACATGGTATCAGAGCTTTGGTGAAAGAAGAAGGAAAAATGCGGTCTCAAGGACTTGATCAAGGAAGTTATAAGAAGTTCACTAGAGGAAAGAAGTCTCCACTATCTTCAAGAAATATGTCTAACACTATCAAGGGAGAGAACAAGTTTGAAGGAGCTACAAATTATAGGTCTTGGAAGAAAATGATTGATATTATCCTTGAAAAGAGCAAGGTCTTAGATTTAGTCAAAGGAAATATGAAAAGGATTACATAAGAATCAAGTGATGTTGATAGGGTGAAGTACAAAGAAATGGAACTAATAGCTATGGCTTTGATGGTTGAATGAATAAAGGAAAATATTGTCCCCTTCATAGAAAATATTGATCATGTCGAGGAAATGTATGAGGCTTTGTCAAAACTATTCACCATCAAGAACATTGGGAAAGTGGAAAGTCTGAAGAATGAACTACGAAATAATAAGATGACAAAGGAGGATATTGTTTCCTATTTCCTTGTGAGGATATAAAAGATAAGGGATGAGCTTCTTTCCATTGATGAAATAGTACCAGATAAATAACTAGTGATCACAACCATTCTGGGTCTACCACCTTCTTGGGGTTCCTTTGCTTTAGCTCTCAACAACTGGAAAGAAACACCCACCTTTGAGGAGATATGGAAAACATGCAGTCAAGAAGAATTAAGAGTCTCCATGGTAACCAATAATGAATAAGTTTCAAATGCTTATGTTTCTCATCATAAAGGAATATTCAAGAAGCAGGCATGAAAGAAGAAGGTTGATATGTCCAAAATTAAGTGTTATCATTGTCACAAGACACCAACACTATAGGAGTGATTCCCTAACAACCCTAGGAGCAAGAAAAGAGAAAAAGCTCATTCTAACATGGCTGAAGAAACATCATCCCCAAGAAAGTAAAGCCCGAAGAATATTTAAGGGAATTGCACTACTAAGCCCCTTCTCTCTTATATTTCATTTGTATATTTTATGTAGTATAGGTTTAACATCTTCTTGGAAATATATTTCTTTGTTTTATAAGTTTTAGGTTTTCCCTCAAGCTTGGGAGGGTGCCCACAAAAAATCCTCAAGATAAGCATCTAAGTCCCTCTATTTGTTTTCATATAATTATTTAAGATTTTGATTATATTAAATACTAATCAGTTGTCTACCTATATTCCTTGTCTAGGAATCAATCTGCTGGATGTTCAAGAATCATGGAGAAGGCTTCAAGGATCAAATAATAAGGCCACACAAGTAAAAATGTTTTTCAAAGAGTTAAAGGTATTTATTAAAATATAGATTCTTGTTACTCTCTTTGAAATATCCATCTCTATGTTACTAATTATTGCTATGTCTAGTTGTACTAAAAGGCTAAAAGGATTTTTGTTTGGGAGGATTCATCACCTTATGAATCTACCCACCTTATACACCTCTTATTACTTATATAAATAGAACCTCAAGGATTTTCTCTATAAAACCATAACCTAAGGGTATGTTGATAATTGTGAAGCCCTAAACATATTTAGGGATATTATGAAGAAGTTGCTATTTTATATTGTCGAGTTTGGGTTTTGATATGATCATGGAAGCTCTAGACTTGCTTGAGTTAAAAATGATGTTGTTCTAAATATCGAACCTTTGAATTTTGATATAATAAGGGTTTTCTTTGAAAATTAACCGAAACCATAGGTTTTGGTCTACAGGTAAAATCCTTGTTATGGAAAGTCCTAGGAGTGAAACCCTAGGTATATGTTCTCTTGATTGAATCCCTAGCCTAGTCTAGGAAAATATATATCTAATGTATTAATGTTGACTAAAATATGATGTACTTATAACGGTGATCTCCTAGATATGTGCATTGACCTATTTTCTAATGGCCCTAGGAATCTAGGGTTTGGAAACAAACCTTAGTCAAAGTTTGAAAGATCTAGGGTGATGATTGCAAAGTCTAGAATCTATAAATAAATCCTAGTAATGATTAAATTCTCTAGTATGTATGTTCAATTGAATCTAAATAATGTGTGCTGAGAATTTATATATAGAAAATATAGGGTCTACATCAAACCCTAGTAGGATCTCTTCATGATATGTTTTGATAATTGATTTGAAATCTAGAGTCTACAACTAACTCTAGTGAAAGTTGAACATGATGATGTTTGAGTTGTGATTAATCTTTATTGACTCTTTTGTATGAAATCTAGGATTTGTATGAATCCATAGTGTAAATTCTAACATGTGAATTATAAAGGTGGTTATATATCTTGTAAATATATATTGGTTCTAGGGTTTATTAATTTTTGAAGCAAGGTATATTACACTTTTGAAAGAAACATTGAAACCCTAGATAGAATGAAATACATTGTGAAGTAGTCTAGAGTTTATGATAAAAGTCTATAGTAAAAATGTTGGAGAATATATGTCTCCTATTTGGGTATCTAATATGTATAAAGTTGAAAAAAAATTCGTGATTCTGATATGGATAAATTTATGCTTCTATAGTTTTGGTTGTACTTGTTGTCTAAAGCTGTGCAGGTACGTCATAAAAATGAGAAGCTGATATGATGAGAAGGATGGAAGCCATGAAATATTCTCTAACACCTAAAAGAAGAATTTTTTCTCCCTATATTAACTTGAGGGAGCCTGGATAAAAGAAGAAATGGTTATGGTTCTCTACCTCATGTGTCATGCACTAGACCAGGACTAACAGCCGTAAGTCTTAGTGAAGACCATGAGCAAGAATCATAGTCATGATTGGAGAATGCTTTGGTACTGCTATAATAAGGAAATCATGATATGATTTAACAATATGTTGCTACATGAAAATTAGGAAAGGAAAGTGTATGCAGAATCTTCTCTCAAAATATCCAACCGATAGTCCTACCGAAATTAGCTAAAAGAAACATCGAAACCCTGTAAGTTTGCTTTGATTATATACTTGAATATGTATTTCTGATTGGGGTTGTGTTTGTATAAGTGAATATCTCTAAGGTTTTGATAACATGTTGGTTACCAATCAGTTTGATTGGGAGATATTGGTTATTTTTGATTTTTTGGATCAAGGTGTGATGAGGCTTTGTGAGTGAAGCATTTCTTGGAAAGACATCAGGACGACACTTTGTGTTGATGTATGGTTGGGAGGGTGTCATCTGGTGGATGTGCATATAGTTCCATGGGTTGATGGTTAGTAAGTAAGCTTGATTGTACCTATAGAGGCTGAAATATTTAGTCAATATTAATCCCACTTGGATAGACTTCCTTGGTCAAGGATCTATTCCATGGCATTGCGGTGCCTAAACTATTGAGTGACCAATGGATAGAGTTCCCTGGTCAGGAATCTAGTCCATGACATTTAAGTGTCTAAAAATTTTCCATAGTTCATATAGTTTAGATCTACCTTGTACTATTGAGTTATGAATACCTCCCTAGTTAAAAGGGAGTGTTGAAGAATGTAACTAGGTTCGATCTTCATAAATTTTACTTGATTCAATATTTATTGTGCTTGTCAAAAGAAAAATGAAAATAATTTTATATTATTATTAAATGACTTATTAAAGCATGGGTTTCATGCTTGGGTCATATTAATTTTAGGTCAAAGTCCCTATTTTGAACTTATAGGTTTTATTCTGTGTCTATACGATTATTGTAGATTTAAATTGATCAATTTTGGGCTTTTGAATCATGAAAATAGGGAAAGTATTGAGTAAAATATGATTTATGAAAACTCCAAAACAAGTTGGCCTTAAGGTGATAAAGTCGGTCTCAAGCCCAGGAATTTGAGCTCATCTCAATCCTATATATATAGTTGAATCAAAATCACTTGGAACACTGCAACACATAAATTTGATCTGGAAGCTACAACAAGAGGAATTTACAAAGTAAAGGAGAAGGAATTTATAGATTCGGTTTTGGGTACACTTATAGAGTTAAAGAAAATAAAAATTTTGGCACCAGTTTCTCTGCATTTCGAGCTATATTTTGGGAGATCCAAGTTCTCAAAGTTTTACTGCAACAATTATTGCATCAGGTGTTTCCAAGGTGTTGTTGCCAAGAGAAGAGGAAGTTGAAGTTTTTTTTGTTGAATGTTGCTGATTGGAGAAGTTCTATTAGACCTAAATCAAAGTATTTGAAGCTAGATAAAGGTTTCTACCTCAAGATCTAAGTATCAAGAATCAAGGTTGAAGTTCCAGGTCAAATAAACTACATCATAGTGATGCTACTACTGCTACTATTGCGAGATTCAAGAAGGATCACAAGGAAGGTTGAATTGGTGTGGTGGAAGTTCAGGTCAAGGTCTAGAGTCTCAAGAATCACTATTGAAGGAAGAATTACTGACTGGGTTTTCCCCAAGAGTGGGGTTTTTCCCTGGCTGCTGGCATACATCTGGTGTCCTTGATCTATGTGTATTTTCTTTGATATTTTATTGATGAAATAATAATAAGAAAGATGAGAAGAACATAACAAGAAATAACGAAGATCAAGAGTAAAAAATCAAGAACAAGAGGATATTTCTGCCTTTCTAATTCTATAACACCTTAAGCATCACATTCCAGAATAAAGGTTTTTGTGAAGTATGGCGTAGCTAAGACTAGTGCTTGGCACATTTCTTCTTTAAGATGTTCAAAGGCCTTAGTTGCTCCTGGAGTCTAAGAAAATGCATGTTTCTTTAGTAATGTTGTTAGAGGTGTTGTTATTCTCCCATAATTCTTAAAAAAATTGTGGTAATACCTTGTCATCTTGAGAAATCCTCGCAGATGCTTTGTGGTTGTGGGGATTTTCCATTCCTTAATGGCTTTAATTTTGTTAGGGTCTACCTTAACACCCTCATGAGATACAATATGACCCAGATATTCCACCTCCTGTATTCCAAAGGAAAATTTGGAGGTTTTTGTAGATAATTGTTTCTCCTACAATAGTTTGAGCACCTTTTCAACATGTTGAACATGATCCTTCCAAGACTTGTTATAGATTAGTATATCATAAAAAAAAACAAACACAATTTTTCTAAGGAAGGGTTTTAAAATGGAATTCATTAAACATTGAAATGTAGAAGGTGCATTGGTAAGGAAAAAAGGCATGAATAAAAATTCATAATGACCCTCATGAGTTCTAAATGTTGTTTTCAGAATGTCTTCAGTCTTCATTCTAATTTGACGACATCCTGAACAAAGATCCAACTTGGTGAAGTAAATTTCTCCATGTAATTCATCCAATAATTCATCAATGACATGAATGGGAAATTTATCTTTAATAGTGATGTTTTTGAGCTCCCTATAATCCGGACACATGTGCCATGATCCATCCTTCTTGTGCACCAATACTACTGGAGCAGAGAAAGAACTTTGACTAGGTTGAATTATATTGGCCTCTAGCATTTCTACAGCCATACGTTCCATTTCACTCTTTTGGGAATAGGGATATCTGCAAGGCTTGATGTTTGGAGGAACACTTCCTCGAACCAATTGAATAGCATGATCATGATCACGAATAGGTGGGAGGCCTTTGGGAGTCTTAAATACCTTGGAATGATTGTCCAAGACTTTTTTGAGATCTAGAGAAATAGATGATTTCTATGTTTGAACCTCTAGTGAGAATAATTGTGTAATTACACCCCATTGTTATTTCTTTAGAATATTTTTCATGCCATTAGAGCTGATTATATTTCCTGGTTTCTGTGTGATACCTCTTAATTCAACTTCCTTTCCTTCCCAAAAAAAATTCAAGAAAAGTTCTTGAAAATTAAAAGCTATCGTACCCAAATATTGTAACCATTGGACTCTTAGTACAACATCAACACCACCCATTGGAATGGAAAGCAGTTGACTATTAAATACATATTACCCCATGGTTAGCTTGAAATTATGGCACTTTCCAAAGCAGTTTATGGTTCCTCCATTTGTAACCATCACTTGACACTCGGGTGCTGGATATAGGAAGCAATTCAATTCCTTGGATATCTTACAATGAATAAAATTATGGGTACTACCTGAATCAATCATCACTATTAACTTTTTCTTCTTGATATGTCTTTCTATCTTGAGAGTTTGAGCAGTGGTACTTCTTCCCACTACATTACAATATATGGTCGTATTCATTTCATATTTCTCTAAGGTTGGTCCTGGTGTATATCCTCTTCTTTTGAAGTTTCTTATTCCTTTTCTTCCTCCTTTTCACAATGTATGTAAAATAATTTATTCTCAGCACATTTATGACCTTTAGTGTATTTTCTATCATAACTGTAACAAATCCCTTTTACTATTTTTTCTTCCAATAGTTATGGTGTCAACCTTGTACATTGTGGAAGGCTAGGAGTAGCAACACTTCCATCTTTATAGTTGTGAATGGTATGCTTCCTTGTTGCCATAATTTTTCTTTCAATTTTTCTTGCCAACCTGAATTCATTCTCCAATGAATCAGGTTCCCAAAGGTGAATCTCATGTTGGATGTTATCCTTTAAAGTCCCTATGAAGACATCAATCCTATGCTCCTATAGAATATCATTTACCCTTATATTCAATTTTTGGAAGTCCTCAATGTCCTCCACCATTGAACCCTTTTGTTTGAGATTTATCAATTGGCTAAAGAATGTGTTTCTCTTTGTATCCTCATAATGTGCTATCATTTACTTCGTAAAAATTGACCAACTAACAATTTTTTTACAAGATCAAAGCCATTGATACCATACAAATTGATTGGGTTCTAAATATAAAGTTTCAATGTGTAGCTTTTGTGTGATTTGCACATTATGGAGATCAAAATATTTCTCCATCTGTAGCATCCATGTTACGGGATCCTTGCCATCAAAATTCTTCATATCGATATTTGGAATATGGTAGGTCTTCAATCCAATGTTAGAGCTTATGAAATCACGATTAAAATTTATTTTGTTCTCATCATGAGTTTCCTCTACTACCTTTTTGTCATTAGGAAGCTTTTCTTGTTGCAACTTTGTGAGACCTTCCTTCAAACCTTCCATGCATTTCTTCAAATATTCCATGTTGCCTTTCAATTTTTATTCTATACCATATATATTAGCTTCCAGTCCATTCTTCAAACCATCCACCTTAGCTTCCATGCCATTCTTCAAACCATCCATCTTAGCTTCTGTTACTTTTTGTGAGAGAGAAATTCGTTGCACTTGATCTCATAATTTTGATATATCATGTTGCATCTCTTCCTCTTCTTCATGCATCATAGTAAATATTTAGGGTTGCTTACTAGGTGTTTCCATTTGATTTCTTCAGGGAATCAATTAATGATATTTATGCTTCACTATGCCCTTTGAATCACTTCAAACTAATTTTTCAAACAAAACTTATGGAAATTTTAAAAAATACACACTTTTTTCTTGCTTTGTAGGAGCTCGATATTGAATTTGTTGCATCTCTGTAATTTCAGATCTCCAAGGTCTGAAATTTGTCCTGTAGTATCCATCTGAGTCTTATTTATAACCCCATAAGCTATACCAAGATTTGAGTCTTCAAGAAAGAGTTATGCCCAATCTCCCGCAATGACCTGATTATAGATTGGTTTAGTAGAGCGAACTTGTAGCCACTTTCTACACGAAAAACTATAGTTCGTGCACTTTTAGCCACTTTTTAAATAATTCAAATCTAATGCCTGCAATGAAAGTTATGATGATTTTCCCTATGTCACCTATTTGAGACTGAATTTTGGAGCCTGCAAAAGCCTTAACTTCCCCAGATCATATCTCTGAAAATATAGCGAACCAACATCTGAAATTTTTATAAGAAGTTCACCAATATTTCGGCTTCATGTGATAAAAAAATCAGATTCTCAATCCTTGTAGAAACAAATTTATAGAGAAAATTTCCATATGACATGTTTGAAGAAGAGAAACCCTAGAATCCCAAGCTCTGACACCAAATGTTATGCAACCAACTCACAAAAAAATAGAAATAATAGATCAAAGACTTCGAAAATATCCTTTTCGAGGGGGAAACCTCCTTTACATTACATAAATGAACAATTATTGGATGATTCAAATGATCATATTCTCAAGCCTCATAGAAAAAATTTACAACGCAAATTCCAAGATGCCTTGTTTGAAGAAACAAAACCCTAGAATCCCAAGCTCTGATACCAAATGTTATGCAACTAGATAAAAAAAAGAAAGAAATAATATATCAACAACTTAGAAAATATCCTCTTCGAGGGGGAAACCTCCTTTACATTACATAAATGAACAATTCTTAGATGATTCAAATGACAAAACCTCGTTTCTATATATAGGAGTCTAAGGGGTTAGAATATCATAAGAGTTGACATAACAATAATAATGTAAGGGCACACCAATACAAATAGTGGGATTCTATGGTGCATAATAATAGAAATATGGGGACTACATGGGCACAAAAATAACAATAAGGGGGCTGCACTAACAATAACAATAAGGGGATACACTAGTATTATAGGGAACACCATGACTCATTCCTTGCATCACCAAAAGACGATGATAATGCTATTATATACCATGTTTATGGTGCTAAACCCATTTGACCATATGTTCAGTTGATCTGGAATCACATACCATATATTGTTTCCACTTTTCATCCACATAAAAAAGCTACTACTGAACTTATCTTGATTATAGATTTTAGGAATATCTCAGAATTTGATGGATGGCAACAAGGTCAAACAATTGACCTCACTGCTATATGTTGGATTCCAAAATATTCCTGAAATCTAAAATTGAGATAAGGATGCCAAAAAATAACACAGTGTAGGTCGGTTCCTCACAAACCCTCTCAGCCTGATGGATTTGTTTTCATGAAATGTAGTTCTTTTGATAGAGATTATGGATTGATCCACAAATATGAGTCCTCAAATAAAAATAAAAGCTGTGATTTGTAACAAAAAAATCACTTGGAAAGGGAAACCTTTGCAAATACCTTTGACCATTTTGGTAATCTTGCACCTGGCCATTGAGAAGATGAAACTACAAGTCCTTAGGTATTGACTCAAATCAATGCTCCAATATTCCAATGGGTGATTTCCTTTGTATGTGTCTCTTTTAAATATTGAGAGGGAAACGAGGTAGGGATTCTCAATAAAAATTTGTACTCAAGCTTCAATTCCATACAAAGTTGTTATTCCAAGTCAACAATGCAACAACTAAAAACAATTTTCAAAAGATCCTTGGATCTTGCATAAAATGAATGGAAATGAATTTGAATCATCCTTGCTTTGTTACCATAAAAGAATAATATAAATACTAACACAAGGAAATGAGAGTAACTCAAAGAATATATCAGTATAAATCGGATTTGTGTCTCTTTTACACAAATTGCAAATATTTATTACATCTATTTAATTCTTATTTGAGAGGAAATTAGTTGGGTGGCTATCTTGAAAATTCATATGAACAAACACTATTAATAAAATAATTCTTAATAAGATTATCCAACAAATAATATTAATAAATTAATGCTTAATAAGATTATCACATAGGTAAGCCTTAACACATGGTCAACCCAAAGTAATAAAGCAATTTCTTGAAGGATATTTTAGGAAATTTTGTGAATGATCATTATTCGTAGTGGCACAAATGGCTACACCTTGTGTGATGATACAACACCACATACCGCTCTTCAATAAAAATGTCTCCTTTTAAAGCTTTATATGGATACCTACCACCATCGATAAAAGAGAATGTTGTTTCTAATTTCAAGCACTTACTAGAAAAAAAAACTACCTAGTCACTTTTGATGAAATCCTTTATATCCTAAAGAATTTTGTCAAGCAAGCAATGAATTAAATCAAGCAACAAGTTGATTTTAAGAGAATTAATTGTGTTTTTGAAGTAGAAGATTGGGTGTTTGTCTAACTCCAACCATACAAGAAAAACTCATTAAAGAGTTGAAAAAATCATAAACTCACACCCAAATTCTATGGTCCTTACCAAATTTAGAAGAGAGTAGGCCAAATAGTCTATGCATCAAAAGCCCCCAAAAAGTGGAAGTTACATGATTTTTTTCACATTTCATGTTTCAAAATGGTATCTTAGAAGTAACAGCCAAAGTCATTTGCTCCAGGGATGTCAATGAATACCTAGGAACTATGAAAAGATCAAATTACCTAGGAAAATGAAGAATTCGTATCAAGGCAATCACCTTTACCAATGCTTCAAGGATGAAGTATTTTAAGAAGGGATTGCTTATAACATACCTATTTAGAACAATTCAGGTAATTTAACAAAAGTAATAACTCTAGTGTATTTGGAAATTCTTATGAAGGGTCATGAATCTATTAATTAAATGTATAAATAAGTGTGCATGTGCATCATTGTAAATAAGTGCTTGGAAATTACTAAATAAATACATGATTTTAGATAATTGGTTTTCCTCCACCTGTAATTCCTAAATGATGGAGGAAGACATCTTCATATATATCCATATTTGTGAAGGGAACAAAATGAAATATAGATTTATAACCAAAAAAAAGAGATACAGTGAAACTTGAATTCTATTAATAAATAGAAAGTGTTGAAACTGTAAAAATGTAGAATGAAAAAAAACTTGATTGAATGGTGGTAGCTTATCTCTTAGAAGGCATGTGACGGCTACGCAACTTAACTAGGATGAGTTACAATGAGGCAAGAATGCCATTTTTAACATCAAAAGCAATGGCGAAATCCTAAACATCCAAATACCTAACCCTATGAGATGAAACACCCAAAGGATTATGGGCCCCATTAGGGTTAGTTGGTACATCAACTTCCCATGGTCATAAATTTTCCATACAATATTTGTTTAACGCACTTGGTAGCCTGTTGGAAAGGTCTAAATGAGAATTACACATTTTAGATTGACATATGATTTTCCTATAGCTATAGCCTAGGTCCCTATCACGTAAAAAAAAAAATCATTTAGGGCCTCAAAACATCCCCATAATTTTAGGACCCGAAAATTGTAGAAACACTACCAAGATGGAGAAATGTGCTTTAAGCCAGTGGATTAGGTGGATGGCCACCAATATCCAACTAGATCAATATAATTGGTACTCAAAAAAAGAAACAAGTTTTGATTGTAAATAGTATGATGAAATTATTGCAAGTGAAGATGGAGATAAACGTCTCATCTCACAACCCTTCACCTACTTAATGATGAGTCATTAATGAGTTTAACTGTAACACCCTCATCCCACATTTACACAAGTAACCGACCAACTAGGGTAAACATGTGACGAAGTGTTACTATGATATGATTCAACCTCCTAGGTGACCTTAAGGCAATGTAATCGACAGAAACACATCAAACAAACCTTCCACATTAGCAAAAAAACTCCCATGAGCCATCTCAACCACTCAGGTATCTAGCCCCTGGGTCCCATTAAGATTTTATACCATTAAACCCCCGGATACTCCCTTGATATGGATAAGGGTGCATCTAGGAGGCTCTGGATGCTCCGACAACATGGGCATGCATGCTTCCAAGGAATTTTTTCCTCAGACATGTGCCAACATCCCTCGGATTTGAGCCACTTTTTTAGGCCCAAAGCCCAGGTTAGTGACCATAACTCAATGAGAGGTTCAAAAATGAATTATAAAAGTGGAACAATGATATGCTTGCAAAAACATTGACCAGGTCTAGATTGGATCCCTACTAACCATGATAGTTGTTTCGTCAAACATATCACAAATATAAAAACTACAGGTATAAACAACAGATCTGAGCATATGGGTCTCATACTTATCTGAGAATCGCTAAGAAGAATTGTTCCTTTACATCATTAGTTGAATTATCATATATTAGGTCATAGATACATTTTTCATTCATTTACAAATTAAAACATGAGGAGAGCCATACATTATCATTTTAATAACACATGCTTATAACCATCATAATAACAAAATAAATATCAAGGATACATTAACCATATAATCCACATATAAATAAGTAAACTTACACATAAGATGTCAAGTAAAGGACCTCTTATTAATGAATGCAAAATTCAACCCGGGATGGGACTTCCATGTTCCAATCGACCATAGATTGGTCGAGCTAAATCTTTCTTTAGCCAATCACCCTGTTCCATATTCTAAGCATGAATGTGGGACTCAAACCAAAAGAACCAACCAGGGCATCCCAAGGCTAAACCACCTCACCCTCATCAATAGAAAATATGCTTTACCGCAATTCATCCCAGATGAATAGGACATAAAACAAGCATTAATTCCACTGTATTTCTCCACCTACAATGTGAGGAATTTTCATGTCTCCTAGTCTCTTAGGATTTACTGCAATCCATGCCGGATCAATAGGCCTTAAATCGAGACTCCACCCTCTAGGATTTACCGTATATCTCACCATTCACTGACAAGGATTCCTAGACCTAACTAAGGGCATCCACCTCTAGGCTTACCTCTTTAGTTCTATCCTTGCAGTTGCTTGAGGACAAGAAACATTTGGGAGGGGAGGACTGTAATATTCCTAAATTAGCATGCAGCTAATGGGAATATTAATTTTGCCCCAAACACATAGTTAGATGAATAAATGGGTAGGGAGGCCCATAAATATTTTTTGCAACAATAAAATCCCTCTTAATGGGGAAAGGGATCATATTCATAGCTGGATAAAACACCTCCATGTGTGAACAAAGGCTAATGCATGTAGACAAAGTCAAGTTTGACCAAGTCAACAAAGCTAGTATGGATGAAGTGGAACATTAATGAAGATAACCCAGTGGGAATATGGATCAGCTTAGATAGTTAGAATAAAGCCACCTTGAGTGTGGAAGAAGACATTACATGAAGATCCAGTCAAGGTTGACCAAATCCAACAACGCTGTTATGGAGGAGTGGCATTGATGATGGGACAACGCAGTTTTGGAGGGAGATTCATTGCATGAAGATGGAAACCATAATGAGTGGGACCCAAGGTGAGAAGGCTAACATTGTTTATAAGGAAGAGGATGGAAGCCATATGGGGTTAGCTTATGATTATGATTTTCTGATATATGGTCTGTTTAGACATATTTCTTTCTCTGGTTGTTTAGCTAAGATAGAGTGCTATTTAGCACAGGGTGTTCCTGATCGGGAATCCCACCTTTTCCATTGAGTAGCTCTTGGAGGAGCCTTGCACTATATTGTCCACTATCTGGCTGAAGGCCAAGCTTCATCTTCCTTTGACAGTGCAGATCCTGTTGAGGGTTTGTCTGTTTCAGTAATCAGTAACAAGTGGAGACTAGATCTTCAAATCTAGGCCATCTCAATACTTATATCTATTGGAACGAAAATATTGAAGATATTGAGCTATATTTTCATATCTTGGCTAAAAGCTAACTATATTTTTATCCCTACATCGCAGAAGATATACAAATATGCGTAATTTCTGAAGGAGCAGTTGCAGGGTGGTTTAGTGCACCATTTGGAGAGTTGATTTTCTAATTATTGGGGATATGCCCTTCATTTTGGAGATCTTTTGGAGGAGATCATTTTACTGTTCATATCAGACTAGCTCCACTTTTCAGATCTGAATATTTCCATAGATCTGCAGTCTTAGATCTCATATCTACACTTTGTACATGGTGTTTTGCTGAAAACCCCAAGGGGGTTCATTAGAGGAGCCTGTATCGTGCATGGATCTGATATAGATATAACTTTTTATGCACATAGAAGCTCTAGATCTGAAGTACAACTTACTTCTGTTGCAGGAGTAATAAAATAATGCTGTCAGGGTATTTCCAGCTTTATTCATGGTTGCAACCCCTCTTTTTGCATGATTTTTGAGCAATAATGTCTTGGAAGGCTTGTTTAACTAAGCTACCATGATTTGTTTCAGATCTCCTTTTGTATATGGCTGTTATATTGTATAAATGAATGGATCCATGGGTTGCATTTAATTATTATTGTATACATTTTTGAAAAATGTGTTTTTACTGCATGTATTGTTGATTTTTCCCACTTGGGAATATTACAGTGGTATCAAAGCATGATCTTTAGCTCAACCTGTGAGTTTTCAACCAATATGCTATAAGAAGAAGAGAAGGAGAAAGAGATCAGAATGATGGAAGGAATGAGTTTCATCTCATCTCTTTTCACATCTAAGAAGAACCTCACCAAGGAGGTCAAGCATAGAAAAATGGAGAAAAGAAGTGAAACCACATTAGGTTTTCAAGATGAGGAAGGTCCATGTACTTCCTATCAACAAAAAGAAGATCCGGTATTGCATAGAGCTCCAAATAAACATACTATGGCCTTTTCTTTTGAAGACAAGAGGCATAGAGATGGATAACACTTATATCATGAGATTCTAAGTGAGTATCTTGCAGAATATAAGTCTCAACCTAGAGCTTTCAAGGAGAATCTAACTCTCCCACAGTTTATTCAACTCAAATAAAAAATGAGACCTTGCAGCAATAAAAGGAAGAAGGGCAATATATTTCTGTTATCTACCTTTGATGGGTCAACCTCATGCACAAAAAGGGCTTGGGGAAATATATTGGATGCATTTTTCCTGCTACATCCAATAGTTGAGAAAGAAGCTATTGATATTGCAGCGCTGCACCTTGAGGGTGAAGCAAGCATTTGGTGGTTCAGCCATTTGAGTCATGCAAGAGTGGCTGCATTTGTAGATTTTACTCAAAGGTTGATCAAGAAGTTTGACAAGAATAAATAAGAGGAGAGGAATCCTCCACCATCACTTGCTACAAGAACACTTACATCAGGAGAAAGAACACTTGCACCCTTGCAAAGTAGTCTTGATCTCTTGACATCTAGAGTCCCATGCACCATTCTGGAGATGCATGAGGAGGAAGAGAATTGTACCAGTGATAATGAAGCTATAGAAGAGCAACCATCATCATCAGTAGTTGGGGAAGCCATCACACCGGAGGAAGGAACCCTTGTAGCAGTACAAGATGTTCCTAAGCTTTACCAAGGTATGCACATGTTTCCATTTTCTGTTATTTCAACACATCATATGGAGGATTGTGGGGATATGTCATTGCATGACCAAGGGTCAAAATATATTATTGATTTGGAGCAGCAGACTTTCACTGCACTGGGCAGCCTTGATTTGTTCAAGGAGGAGATCTACTTTCATCCTAGAGTACCACTGTTGAGCTGCACACAACTCTTGGGGTTGGAGTGTATATTTTTGAAGGATGGGATGAGTATTGTCTTGAACCATGCCATGTAGACTATGTGTTCTGCATAGAGTATGATTTTAAGACAGCATATGCACCATCATGGAGATCAGAAACGCTGTCAATAAGAAACAATGATGAGTTGGGGGCCCAACCATTGTTGGAGCATTCCAATGAACTCCCATATGTATAACAAAGGATGGGCAGATAGTTGTTGGGGGACATCTTATGATGGATAACATCTCTCATGGATGTGATGGATATTTCTTGGTAAACATTTCACATTGTGATGGGAGGTTTTTCCCTACCACCTATTTGGATCCTTATGGGGTCAACTTGGTCATTGGTGAGTGGTCTTCATTTGGAGATCTCCAAGAGATTGCATTTCAACATCCCATGAAATGTAAAGACAAAAATATGATTTGGGAGGATGGTATTCTCCATTGGAGGAATGCCACTTTTGGACATGATGATAGACACTCACCATGGGTTGGATGGGTTATGTTGATGAGAAAGAGGTTGGAAAGCCACTTGCAGATCTATGATACCGGGCAGCAAGAGGCAAGACTATGTTGGTTACTCTTGAAAGAGTTTGGTCATCATATGACTCATTCTACTTCAAAGGGTAGAGTGGTGGATGGACTTTGGCATGACACTTACATCATATGGAGGCAAGGAGTTTTGATGTATTGGGGTGATGTGATATCTTTCATATCAACTATTATGTTGTTTCTTCATGATCTATATGGTGATGGTGTGGGGAGGCAACTAGAGTTGTTGTTGCTTTGGTTGTTACTGAGAGAGTATGGGCTGATCTTCTCCCATACTTTGCATGATGTTGCAGGAGTAAGAGATGGCACTACCATGGTGCAAAGGGGCTACTCCTTAACCTTGGAGGATGAGGAGGTACTTCCGCTTTGGAAGGGATCTCCCACATATAGCAGCATTATGATTGATGACCTTGGAATGAGGGATGTCAAAGGAAAAGGCAACAACATGTGGGGAGCTTTAAATTTCAGATCTTCACCGCTGTCTCTTAGGAGGATTGATCCATATTGGAGATCTCAACTTTTGGTAGAGTACTCCAAGGATCTTGGTGCTTGCATGATTCTTGATGACCCAGAGGGAGATGATAGATACATGGTGGATGATGGGGTCATTTATTCTTATGGCAGAGTCTTCCTGACTAGAGCATCTGAGCTCAAGGAGAAGCTGTTACATGCATCACATGTGGGCTTTCTTTTCATGCACTTTGATGCATATCATTCCTTGATGAAGGAGTTCACTTGGGAGGGCATCCAACAAGATGTATATCAACATATGAAGAGATGCATAGCCCAGATGATGATGGAGAGGTTGTCATAACCACTTCCCTACTCATTGAGAGTGAGGGAGAACTTTCAATTGAGCCATTTCAGCTCAATGACCAAGTTACATAGTAGAGGATGTATATTTATGCATTATGATTTTCACCCCTTTACTTTTTGTGAGCATCATATTTTACTAAGGAGGATCATTCCTTCTTGTATATTGTATTTTGATGTACTTGAGGCCATTTGCAGCATTTATGTTGGCCATTTTATTTGTGGTTTGTGGGGGATGCCACATGATTTTTGGTGTGCATCATTGGCACCAAATTTTAATTTCATGATGCCATCTTGTAGGATGATTGTGGCAGAAAACAAGTGGCTGAAAATACACTTGTTACACTTTTTTTTGAGGCAGGTAGGGGATGCACTGGGTTGTTTCCACATATGGAACTATGATCCACCTCCTGGTTGTCATATGGAAACTTGTTTTTATTTGTTTTTGCTTCCATGTATTGCTGATGTTCTTGTTCTTATGGGAAGCTTTGTTGGGAGGATGACACAAGAGTTGGAGGTGCCCATTGGGAGTATGATTATCTATACTTCATATGTTTCATGTTTCAAGAGAAACAATGGGAAAACCATGATTTCCACACTACACCTCTTGTCTTCATATGGGAGGAGCCATTTGGAGAACTTGAGTTCTTGGGAGAGGCACTTCATGGATGTTTTGATTGGTGGTGTAACTTGGGTCATTCTTGGAGGTCGTAATATTTGAGCCCAAGATCAGCAGAAGCCCCATACATATCATAAGTGGAGAGGGAAACAATGTGGGATGGACATTTTGATCCCACATATTCAGTTATGCAGTCCACCTTCTTTGCAGGAGCCTAAGGTGGAGGAGATGTTTCAGGAGTTACCATGTTGGAGGGTGAATCACTTTTTGTGGATGATAGCTTGGGGATGGAGGCTTCACATGGGGATGATGATTCCCAATACATTTCAGATTCCATGCCTCAAGAAGGCCTCTAGACCACATATAGTTGTTTCCATGGATATCCCACTTTTTTATATGAAAGCCATTTGGATTTTTCACCAAAGGCATGCTTTTACACATGCGAGGAACAACTTGAGAACACTGATGAAAAAACATCTTGTTCTTTGGAGGAACTTATCACTTGAGGATGCTATAGGAGGAAGAGGAGAGGCTCTTCAGTTCTATCCTTGCAGTTGCTTGAGGACAAGAAAAATTTGGGAGGGGAGGACTGTAATATTCCTAAATTAGCATGCAGCTAATGGGAATATTAATTTTGCCCCAAACATAAAATTAGATGAATAAATGGGTAGGGAGGCCCATAAATATTTTTAGCAGCAATAAAATCCCTCTTAATGGAGAAAGGGATCATATTCATAGCTGGATAAAACACCTTCATGTGTGAACAAAGGCTAATGCATGTGGACAAAGTCAAGTTTGACCAATTCAACAAAGCTAGTATGGAGGAAGTGGAACATTAATGAAGATAGCCAGTGGGAATATGGATAAGCTTAGATAATTAGAATAAAGCCACCTTGAGTGTGGAAGAATACATTGCATGAAGATCCAGTCAAGGTTGACCAAATCCAACAACGCTGTTATGGAGGAGCGACATTGATGATGGGACAACGCAGTTTTGAAGGGAGATTCATTGCATGAAGATGGAAACCCTAATGAGTGGGACCCAAGGTGAGAAGGCTCACATTGTTTATAAAGAAGAGGATGAAAGCCATATGGGGTTAGCTTATGATTATGATTTTATGATATATGGTCAGTTTAGACATATTTCTTTCTTTGGCTGTTTAGCTGAGATAGAGTGCTGTTTAGCACAGGGTGATCCTGATCGGGAATCCCACCTCTTCCATTGAGTAGCTCTTGGAGAAGCCTTGCACTATATTGTCCACTATTTGGCTGAAGGCAAAGCTTCATCTTCCTTTTACATCGCAGATCCTATTGAGGGTTTGTCTGTTTCAGTAAGCTGCAGCAAGTGGAGACTAGATCTTCAAATCTAGGCCATCTCAATACTTATTTTCAGTGGAGGAGGGTTCTAATCCATTGGAAGGACGATATTGAAGGTATTGAGCTATATTTTCATATCTTGGCTACAATCCAACTATATTTTGATCCCTACAGCGCAGAATAGATCCAGATCTATGTAATTTATGAAGGAGCAGTTGCAGGGTGGTTCAGTGCACCATTTGGAGAGTTGATTTGCTAAGTGTTGGGGATCTGCTCTTCTCTTTGGAGATATTTTGGAGGAGATCATATTACTGTTCATATCAGATCAGCTTCACTTTTAAGATCTGAATATTTCCATAGATCTACAGTCTTAGATCTTAGATCTACACTTTGTATATGGTGTTTTGTTGAAAACCTCAAGGGGGTTCATTAGAGGAGCCTGTATAGTGCATGGATCTGATATATATCTAAATTTTTATGCACATAGAAGCTCTAGATCTTAAGTACAACTTACTTCTGTTGCAAGAGTAATAAAATAACGTTGTCAGGGTATTTCCATCTTTATTCATGGTTGCAGCCCCTCTTTTTTGCATGATTTTTGAGCAATAATGGCTTGGAAGGCTCGTTTAACTAAGCTACCATGATTTGTTTCAGATATCCTTTTGTATATGGCTGTCATATTGTATAAATGAATGGATCCATGGGCTGCATTTAATTATTATTGCATACATTTATGAAAAATGCGTTTTTACTGCATGTATTGCTGAGTTTTCCCACTTGGGAATATTACAGAGACATACATACATGCATATTTACATATATATACATTATCATAATCATGATCACAACTTAATTACCAGATAGCATAAGGTAAGGTTAAGAGAACTTCCTTTATCTGCAAAAAACATGTACCACATTGAGAACTATTGTTCCCAACTTAGCCAAGGCATCTAACACCTCAAATACCTTTACTTAACCTTACTTGATTACCTTTCTCATGACTTATCTACCATCATCCATTTATCCCAATTTACCTCACCAGTTCAATCGACTGTCATATTCTTACCTTCCACTGCTCTTTACTCATGCACCGAGCTTCATTCAGGCCTTACATTACCTGTTTGGTACCTCATAGCTCTCCCCAGGCTCCATTAACTTTCCTCTTTCCCAACCAATTCCCAAGACTCTCAAAGCATAAAAGGCAAGAACAAGAGAAAGCAAGATGAAGACCATGAAAAACCAAAAGCAATACGACACTGCAACAAAGTGGCATGATCATGCACCAAACATAAACAAGACTGAAAATCAAGCACAAACAAATAAAAAATACTGAAAGCATAAAACTAGCAACAAACACCATGAATCAATCCCCATGTGTTCCTAATGCTTCTACGGGAAAGCTCAACCCGAGCCTTCTTCAAGATTTCATGGCAGTCTCTTTTCCATTGAATCCCCTGCATCATACTACCATAAACACATAATTTTTGGTGTATAATATAAACATACAATATACCAGTTACTTTACATTGTTATGCCAGGCACACCACCTTGTATCTGAACACATACATATATCATCTCTCAAGGGACTTTAATCCCTTGACGAATACAACCGTAACTAGAAACCAATTAATATACATGTCAAATACATGTTCATAAATATAGCACATGTCCACATAATGACAAACAAGATTAGGGTTAAGAAGACTTCATGTTTCCTTGCAAAGAGCTCGTTCGCAGTTCCCAAACATTGTCAAAGGAATTCTTACCCTATTCCTTTCTTTTTCCTTGCTCCAATCGAGTCCTACTATGTATTGTCACATCACCCATCTGTGAGTTATATAAACACATAAACTATTACCTTATCATGCGAATACCAAGCATGTGTCCATGCAACTGTTCACAAATACCAATTACATGCTCAAAATATAAAGACATCATATCTATTAACTAAAATCAACCTCTAACAAGACTAACAACCATGTCATAATAAAATAATAGTCAAAATCATAATACTACAACTATCACCTACTTATACTCAAGTACACATCAACTATCTCAACACATAGTGTGTTAATAAAACCATATTAAAACAAGTTCATTACTTCATGCAATCTTATAGACACACCCAAAAGTCCCCCACGCGTGTGTGATTAGTCATGGAAAGAATATAACACACACCCAACATTTCCCCACTTATTGTTTTCTTTTCCACACAAGGGGTCACATGAGAGCTCAATCATTGATCCAACCCTGCAACACCCATTGTTTCTCTACACTAAGAAAACTTCTTAGTCCTCGCATACTTTATCAATGCATCTGACATATTATTCAAAGTGTCCACCTTTACTAGCAACACCTTTTTGTCCTCAACCATATCCCTCACAAAGTTATACTGAAAATCAATGTGCTTTGTCTTTGAATAATAAGCAGGGTTCTTTGACAAGAAAATTGCACTTTGGCTGTCACAGACTATACTTATACTCATTGTACCAACCCCATACTTGAACACAATCTCTACAACCAAACATATTCCTTTCTTACATGAGTGGCTGCCATGTATTCAACCTCTATAGTTGAAAGATCCACTACATACTGTCTTTTTCTCATCCAAATGACTGCTCCTCCAAATAGGTTAAAAACATACCCACTTGTAGATATTCTCTGATCTAGATCTCCAGCCCAGTCTGCATCAACAAAGCCACAAATGTCCAAAAATATGTACAATCTTGGTCTTTCTTGGTAGCAAAAACCATAATCACTAGTGCCACACAAATATATGAAAACCCGCTTCAATGTTCTCCAATGCTCCTTCCCTGGTTTTGACATAAGCCTGCTCAATACTCCCACTGCATGTGAAATGTATAGTCTAGTATATACCTTGCATACATCAGGCTACCCATTACACTTGCATATGGAACACGAGACATGTCTTCTTCCTCTTCTTGTGTCTTGGGACACTTTTTAGCAGATAACTTTACACCTACAGGAATAGGAACCTTCACCAGTTTACATCCTACATATTAAACCTGTAATATTGTATCGGCATACTTCCTCTGGTTTAACCAGGGATTCCTCTTTTCATGATGTTGTTTAATTTCCTTGCCCAAAATAAATTTTGCAGCATAAAGATCCTTCATGTTGAATTTGGAGGACAATTGGGTCTTCAAATCCTGGATAATTTCTCTGTCATTTCCAATCAACAACATATCATCCACATACAAGACAAAATAAATAACACATTCACCAATTAATTTAAAATACACACAGTGATCCACTTTGATTTTGGTGAAGCCAAGTCCCCATATATATGTATCAAATTTCTGATACCACATCCTTAGTGACTATTTTAATCCATACAGAGACCTTTTTAACATGCATACCAGTTCATTCTTACCCTTCACCGCAAAGCCTTTAGGTTTCTTCATGCATATATCCTCTTCCAGATCCTCGTGAATAAATATTGTCTTCACATCTCTATGTTCTACTTCAAAATCAAATGCAACAACAACAAATAAAAGTAATCTAATAGAAGCTACCTTGGAAACAAGAGAAAAAATATCACCAAAATCAATTCCCAACACATGGGAATAAATTTTTACTACCAAACGAGCTTTGTATTTCTCCACCTTTCCTTCTATATTCTTCTTCTTCTTCTTAAACACCCATTTGTTGCCAATGGGTTTCCTTCTAGCCAACAATTCCACCAGATACCATGCCTCAGTTTTGTGCAAGGATGTCATTTCATCAACCATGGCCTCCTTCCAGAGGTTTCCATCCTATAAATCCACCACCTCCTTGATAGTTCTGGGATCATCATTAGTGATAGATAAAGAAAAATTTGAATAGAAAGAAGATGGGCTATACCTTTCTGGTTGCCTTCTTTCTCGAACTGATCTTCTCAAAGATGGAGTTTGAGGCTCTTCCTCTTATGATTCATGTTCTATTATAGAGTCTGATTCTTCCTCATTTAGATCAAACTCTATCTTCTCAGGTTCCTTTGGTAGGACTTCATGTTTAATAAAATATTTCACCTCTCTAAACAACACATCTCAGTTGTACACATCCTTTCTTCTTTCTGGGTTCCAAAGCTTATAACCTTTTAAATAGTCCTTATACCCAATAAAGATGCATCTTTCAGATTTACTATCCAACTTGGTTATTTTCTCCTTTGGAACATGTAAACATGCATCACAAAAAAATATCCTCATATGTGAAAGAGAGAGTTTCTTACCAATCCATACCTCATGGGGAGTCTTATCCTCCAACGTTGATGAAGGTGATATGTTAACCAAGTAATATGCAGTCTCCACCGCCTCTACCCAGAATTCTTGTCCTAACCCGGAACCACTAAGCATGATTCGTGCCTTTTCCATCAACAACTTGTTCATCATTTCTACAACTCTGTTTTGATGAGGTCTGTATGGAGTAGCCCTCTGCCATTCTATACCACACTTCTTACAAAAGTATTCGAATTCATTCTTTTATAACTCTCCACCATTATCTGTCCTCGACACCTTTATCTTCTTCTCTGTCTGGTTTTCCTTGAATTCTTTAAACCCATTAAAGACTTAATATTTCTTCCTGAGGAAATATATCCATGTATTCCTTAAGACTTCATTCATAAATGACACATAGTACACAAACTTATCTAATGATGGAACTGACACAGGTCCAAAGACATCACTATATATGCACAATCTCTAATATCCTTTTCACCCTCTTAGCACTAGAGGGGAAACTCACCCAATTCTTCTTCCCATATACACAATGTTCACAAAAATCGAAATCCGGAGAGAAATTAGACATACCTTCTACCATACCATTATCGTGCAGTATTCGAAGGCCCTTCTCTCCAATATGTCCAAACCTTTGATGCCATAACATGGTATTTTCTCCAGAGACCATTAGATTTTCTTCTCCACTTTCAGGAACCACAGAACTTTTGCACCCATCAATAACAATGCTACCAAAAAACTTATACATAGTTCCAATTTGAAATCCCCGCATCAATATCAGTGGTCCCCGAACCATCTTGTAGGTATCCTTCTTGAACATTGTTTTTACACATGCATCATCCATCTTGCTTACAAAAATCAAATTTCTGTCCAATGTAGGAATATGCAGAACACTGGGAAGTGTTCTAATTCTTCCACCTTGCAACTTCAACTTGAATTTTCCACGTCCAACGATTATGGACTTCCTATAATCCCCTAGGAAGACATCACCATCATCACATTTCTCATATTCGCAGAACCACTCCCTATGGGGAGTGAAGTGAAAGGATGCACCTGAGTCAATCAACCATGCCTCATGATATACATGTGTACTTGGAGGAGGACACAAGTACACATCCCCACCTTCATCTGAGGTGGCTTTCGCCTCTGCAGAAGGAGCATCATCATATCCCTTTCCTTTCTCAGGAGCTTTAGATCTACAATCATTTTTTAAGTGCCCTTCCTTTTCGCATTTCCATCACACATTTGCAAGTTTTCTTGGAGATTTAGATCTCCCTCTAGATTTAGATCTCCCACTCAAGGAATATATATATATATATATATATATATATATATATATATATATATATTTTTAAATTTTTTATTTTTTATTATTTTTTTATTTTTTAATGTTATGGGACCGTCCTTGTACAGAAAAGGAATCTCCATTTTGGTCCTCCATATTTTTCCATCTCATCTCCTTTGACATCAAGGATGCTACTATTTCATCAAAATTCAAGGTAGTTGTATTGCTACCTATTGGAACAAACAGACTATCCCACGAATTTGGTATAGAACATAAAAAATTGATGCACTTATCTTAATCTGAAATTTTAATATCAACATATAAAAATTGGCTTAACACAATATTAAAGGAGTTTAGATGCTTTGTCACCGAGTCTCCATCCTTCATCCTCGGGTTATAAAGTTTTTTTCGTAGGAACAATTTGTTCACCAGAGACTTAGATTGGTACAAAGTCCCTAAATTTTCCCACAAAGCCTTTGATGTAGCTTCCCTTGATACATTCAACAATAATGAATCTGAGATACACAATTGTATTGTGCTCTTTGATTTCTAATCCAACTTCATCCAGTCTTCATCTAAAATTTTCGTTGGTTTAGTCCTTGAATCTACCGCGGTCCACTGATCTTTATCCACTAGCAGATTGTCCATATTGAGCTTCAACAACTAAAAAATATGACCATTAAATTTCTTGATCTCTATCTTTCCACTGTTCACCATATTTTTTCACCACAAGAATCGATCCCATAGACTCCCACTGAACGGGGTCTACCACAGGCCCGAGAAAAATCCCTCAATAACAAAGGCGTCCCCTTGAAGCCAAAAAAACTTTGATTCCAAATGTAGGTTTTAACCCTGTATAGAAATTACCTGCAAATGAATTCTTAACACAGAAAATATACATAACGAGAACATAAAACAAAAAATAAATATACACAGATATTTTCCCCTGGATCCAAAAATCGAGACTACTAGATTGATTTTTCATTATGTTCCTTTCAATGTTACAACACACACACACACACACACAAACACACACAATATATATATATATATATATATATATATATATATATATATACATGTCGAAGCATTCATAAATCCCAATTCATTAACCCTAGATTAGAACATAACTGTAGTTACCTTGACCGGATCTATAAAATACCATGGAAAGAAAACCATCATGCCCAAAACCATGTGAAAAAACCATGCACAAAACCATAGGTAGGTCCTCCCACTTAGTATAGGGTCCAAATTTTTTTTTCTCGAGGCACTGCCCCTGACCCCATGTAGGGGGGCTACTGCCCCTCTACAAACCCCATGACAGGGGGGGTTGCGCCTCCCCTGTGACCCCCTTTCTATTCCTGGTGAAAGTAAAATGGGGGGTTGTCGCCTCCCCACGCGTGCGACTAGTCATGGAAAGAATATAACACACATGCTACTATCATTCATGATCGTTTGACACGTGCATATGACACACTGATTCACTAGCATATGCCATGCATGTAACCACAACAACAATAAAATGACAAACATGTATATAAGTAACCCTAATTCTTATAAAAACAATTAACCACATACCTACATGCCAAACATACAACCTAGATGACGATCTGCTCTTACCCCGAGGTCCAATGCTGCAACCTCACTTTGATGATCTGCATCTCTTGTTCTATCTCAATCAACACATTAGCGTCATAGCATACCAATAGCATCATAATAACCTAAAATGCATACAATGACCTCATGACGGATGTTTGACCTATTATACATGCATCATTATAACCATGATAATGCATGCATAACAACATGTAGACACCGACATGTATAGAAAATGCATATACAAGCATACACTCATGACGACACATCCCACAAAAACACCATCAACCTTCACATGACAACATCACTACAATCATGATCAACACCATGCAAATGCAACAAGCACATGGACTACAAGAATAAGGAACACATATGAAACCGACTTGAATGCATGACCAACACACCACCCATCCAGTCTGAGGGGTGAACCATGCTATGATACCACTCTATGGTATCAGATATGACCCAAAGAGAGTGCAACCTTCTCTGATACCACTCTTTAACACCTTCATCCCACATCTACTAAAGTAACCAACCAACTGGGGTAAACATGTGACAAAGAGTTACTTTGATATCATTCAACCTCCTAGGTGACCTTAAGGAAATGGAATTGACTAAAACACGTCAAACAAACCTTCCACATCAGCAAAATAACTCCTAAGAGCCATCCTAACGACTTAGATATCCAACCCCTGGGTCCCACTGATCTTTTAGAACATTAAACCCCTAAACGTCCCCTTGATATGGACAAGGGTGCGTCTGGGAGGCTTTGGATGCTCCCATAACATGGGCATGCGTGCTATAGGGAATTTTTTCCTCATACATGTGCCAACATCCTCGGCATTTGAGCCACTTTTTCAGGCCTAGAGCCTAGGTCACTACCCATAACTTAATGACGGGTTCATAAATGAATTATAACAGTGGAACAATGATAGATTTGCAAAAACATTGACAAGGTCTAGACTAGACCCCTACTAGCCATGATAGGCATTTCTTTAAACATATCAAAAATATGAAAGCTACAAGTATAAAAAATAGATTTGATCATAAGGGTATCATACTTATATGAGAATCGCTAAGAAGCATTACTCCTTTGCATCATTAGTTGCTTTATCATCTATTAGTTCATCAATACATTTTTCATTCAGTTACAAATCAAAACACGAGGAGAGCCATACATCATCACTATAATAATACAATATTATAACCATCATAATAACAAAAAAAATATCAAGGATACATTAGACATAGAATCCACATATAAACCAGTACGTTTACACGTAAGATGTCAAGGAAATGACCTCTTATTAATGAATGCAAGCCAACCTGGGATGGGACTACTGCGTTCCACCCGACCATATATTGGCTGAGCCAAATATCTCTTTAGGTAATCATCCCCATGCTATATTCCAAGCATGAATGTGGGAATCAAACTAAAATAACCAACCAGGGATCCCGAGGCTAAACCACCCCACCCTCATCAATAGAAACCAGGCTTTACTGCAATCCACCCTGGATCACTAGTCCATAAAACAAGCATGAGTGCCATCAGATTTATCCACCACCTATATCGTGAGGGATTTTCCAGTCTCCCGGTCTCTCAAGATTTACTGCAATCCACACTGGATCACTAGGCCCTAAATCGAGACTCCAACCTCTAGGTTGTTGAAAAGTGTAACTAGGTCCGGTCTTCATAATGAATTGTAATTATGAATTTATGTAATGAAGAGACAAATATAATAAAATTTATTTTGTAAAGCTTGCCTCATGGGTATCATGAGCAAGGAGTTTTTATTGTAGGTCAAATACTTCTTCTTGATGTATTTAGGAGTTTGTTGTCTTGTCATAAATATAATTTAGAGTCATGTATATGAAGTGATGTTACAATTGTAAAGGGACAAATTATTGATGTAATTGTATGCTCCAAGACCTTGTCAACTAGCCTCTTGAAGTCGGCTTATAATATGCTAGAAGTCTCCTTAATGGTGTCGACCTACACACAGATGATCATGTCCGCCTAGAGCAAGAAATAGTCTTTATATATAGAGGGACTACGACCTCATTTTGTGATAAGCATCTCAGTCAAGTTCAGTAATAAAGTGCGAAGTACATGACTATATTTGGTGCGAAGATAGTGCGAGAAGACAAGTAAACTCAGTGAAGAAGAATTCGGTGTTTGGGTCGTGTAAGGGTTGAGTATCATCTTTGTTCTAGGGTCTGTAACTACCTCGTATATCTCAGGTAGGTTGAGAGTCATTTCAGAGAAGGCATGCAGTATCAAGACTGCCATCTAATGCGTGGGAGAATAAAATATACAATGCATAAGGAGGCTACAATTAACGAAAATAAGAAGCAGTATAACCTCAGTCTTGGGTCACCTCAATTGGAAAGAAAACAAGGATATACACAACATATAGATGTACTACTACAGTAAGAAGATTTATGTCTTAATCATCCAAGGGTGTTGGAAGGTAAGCCAAGGAGAAGTCTCTAGAAGGCCAAGGTTGAATCAAGGAGGGTAGAAAAGGATCTCACTGTTTAGGGCTAGGAACTGAGCTTTCCTAGTTCTGGTGCAAAGCAATGCAGAAAGGAAGATCAACATAAGGAGCCTAGAAGAGAAGTGACAAGGGTCTTGGAGGCATGCTAGTGTCAAGGGTCTTTGTCATGGTCTTGGTACTCGTCAATTGAATATCTATAAGAATAATTTCGATCGGGTTTTCATCTTAAAGAGTGAGAGGTTTTGGCCTTGGTTTGCTAGCATAAAATTTGTGTCTCTTGTGAATTTGATAATTAGCTTGATGAAGAACATAGTAACCTAACACAGATAAGATCTAAGCAAAGAAGAATAATGAAATCACAAGTAATTATCAAGAAGGAGAAATTGTAATAAAAGACCTAATTTCTCAACATGGTATCAAAGCTAAGGTGTTGAAGACAAGGAAGGGAAGTTTAGAAAGAAGACACAAGGATCAAGCTATAGAAAGAAGGTAAAAGGTGGGTTTTCAAGAAAGCATTAAGAGAAGGGATCTACATTGAAAATTCATCCAAGGAAGAAAACACTTATTCAAGGATTAGTTTGCAAGGAGTTAGTGAAACCCTCAAGCCATCTCAAGAAGACCAAAGACGTTACTTAAAGGACTTATACATCAAGGTCCTTTCAAAAGGAAAATCAAGATCAAGGAGGTGATGTTTATCTTCAAAGAACCTAAATTTATCTCGTGATTAAAGCCAATTCAACATTGTTGGATCCATCATCAAGCCATCCTTGATCATCATCATCATCAAGGATTCAAGGTAATCTACCTCTTTACACCACTCTTGAATAAGTATATATAAGAGGGAGATCCTACTACTATCTACATCATCATCAACAAGGAAGTTGGTAGAAGAATAAAAACATCTATTCAAGTAAGTATATTTATGACATCATCTGAATCTGTTAAAATATCTTTTTGCAAAGAAATCAACAAATTGGTTGGGGTTTCAAACTTTCTTGCATGGAAGAAAAGGATAGATCTAAATCTGATTGAGAATGAATTCATGGACGATATCAAAGGGTCATCAACTCTACCTTCAAAAAAATATACTCAAGCTCATGCCAAATACATGAAGGGAGAAGTGAGATCCCAAAGGATTCTCATGGAATCCATAAAGGACTCTCCCATCTCGTATGTATCAAAACTAGAAACTTCAAAAGAAATATATGACAAATTGGTGGATCTATTCTCGGTGAGTACTGTAGGGGAAGTAATATCTCTGAGACAAGAACTATGCAAGTTGAAGTTGTCAAAAGAGGAAGGAATCACTTCATATTTTATTAATCTTTTTGAAATATGAGATCAACTGCAAGAATTGGGAGAAGTAATGTCTGATAGAGAAATGACTACATTGGTGTTGAATGCTCTACCAGATGGATGGGGAAACTTCAATTCAAGCATCTATGGGAAGAAAGAAGCAACACCATTCCAGGATCTATGGTATCTATGTAAAATAGAAGAGACAATATTAAAAACTAAAATTGATACAAGATAAAATGAAGAAAATCAAGCCTATGCTGCCATGTCAAGGAGGAAGGGAAGATTTGGTAAATTTGGTCCTCAGACTAGAAAGAGGAATATGGAAAACTTAAGATGCTATGGATGTAATGAACTTGGGCACTATAAAAAGAATTATCCCAAATCTCAAAGGGACAAGAGGAAAAAGGAAGACGCCCATGTCGTCGGAGAAATGGAAGAACCTGATTCAAAGAAACCTAAGAAAGAATAAGTGAGATATCTCTACTATGATTGAGATCATCTTCCTCTTTAAGAGGCATCTGTCGATTGTAAAACAGTATGTTAGGAATCATTGTATATTAGATATATACGTCACTCTATAATTGGCATCATGATGGAAGCATTGAAGGAGGAGCACTCATCATAAGAGAATGTCTGAAATAAATTTGTGACAATAATGCTATGAAATAAGTTGCTCCTGGGAACCTCACTTATGGAAGGTAGTCATCCATCTAGAAATATGTGCTGACATTTTTTAATGGAATCATATTTGGATTCATTGGTTAAAAATAAAGCAAAAGGTTTCATCGAGAATTCTAAATTCTAGAATTCTAGGATCAGGATATGATGCCATATTGATGAAGCAGGTCAAGGGAATGGAAATTTTCATTCTAAGGAAAACTATTGCAGGATGAATCGAAAGAAAATATGAGGTACATGTATATTTATGCTTACACTGGATGCTATGAAGTCATGTCACATGGTTGCAGGTAGTATACTTCTATCTTTAGAAGTATGATAAAAGGAAAATAGAATCTCCACCGATGCACAGGTTTCCAAAAGACATGATCTGCACCAGATGAAATCAACATAATATGTCCTCATATGAAATATGAGGTGGTTGTACACAATCAAGGAACTGCATATTAAAGCTCCCGGGAATGAAAATAAAATTGTGTGGAGAAAGAAATGAAGAGATCGTGAGAAATGAAATCATGGTAAGAGGAAATCAACATCTAAGGAAGCCAAGAAGACTTGAATAGAAAATCCCCTAGGAAGATATGTAGACTGATAGTATTCCATAAAAGATGGAGACCCTTGACAATACATATATTTAGGAGATGTGTCAACCTATATATAAAGGATGTCGATGCCTACAAGAATATGTCATGATGAAATATCATTAATAAGGTAATTTTTGATTTAAGTATTCATATTTATAACTAAATAATATCTGGATGAGCTTATGCAGGGCTGCTAAAGGGAAGTATATGTCTTCCACAGGTTGAAAACCATATGGCAGGATGAAAGATCCTTGGAATAAGTATGGTTCGAAGGAAAGCAACATAACATGAAGCTATACCATATGGATCACTTTCTGATAGAAGACATGACTCATGGATGAAAGTGATAGATGATTTATGCCCTATGGAGAGATCCCAAAGATGAAGAATCCTCAACAACGAAGAAATTCATGACATTGAAGGAAGGAGTTCTTAATGAGAATTTGGGTGTTCCATCATTGCTGTTGCAGGTCCTTGATTAAGAGGGAACATGGTAATAAGTTTCTTACTTGGAATAAACTTGGTAATTCCTAAGACGAGAGGGAGCTTAGCTAAATTCCTTTTAGAGGAATGAGTATATTCCCTTGTGGAATATTTCCTCCCTGGTTGAGAGGGAGAGATATACACGTCATTCTTGTCTTCACCTAGGAAGACAAAATAGAGGATTGGGTAATCATCTGGCATCTAAGACTCTATGAGGATGTATTAGGCCATCCAAGATAAGAGTAGTCGTAGAGGATAGATATTATTTGAGGATTAGGAATCCAAGATAAGAATAGTCCTAGTGGACATACCCAGAGTTAACCCAGGTGGGGTATGATCCAAGAGAGACAATGATGAAGGTGTCTATAAATCATTGGTCTCGCCAACATTAGAGCTCATGGTATCGTGGAGAGATGGAGTTGTTAGTCAAAACCTTGCACTATGACAATGCTGGTTAATATGATGCTATACATATGGGATTACCAATCTGATTCTTCTTATGAGATTCTTTAGATTGAGAGTGACTATGTACCATTATTAATACCTCCCTAGTTAAGAGGGAGTGTTGAAAAGTGTAACTAGGTTCGGTCTTCATAATGACTTGTAATTATGAATTTATGTAATGAAGAGATACAGATAATAAAATATATTTTGTAAAGTTTGCCTCATGGGTTTCATGAGAAAGGAGTTTTTATTATAGGTCCAAGAATTCTTCTTGATGTATTTAGGAGTTTTTCGTCTTGTCATAAATATAATTTAGAGTTATGTATATGAAGTGATGTTACACTTGTAAAGGGACAAATTATTGATGTAATTGTATGCTCCAATACCTTGTCAACTAGCCTCTTGAAGTCGACTTATAATATGCTAGAAGTCTCCTTCATGATGTCATCCTACACACAGATGATCATGTCAGCCTAGAGCAAGAAAAAAAATCTCTATGTAGAGGGACTGCGGCCTCATTTGGTGATAAGCATCTCAGTCAAGTTCAGTAAGAAAGTGTGAATTACAAGATT
The DNA here is from genome assembly GCA_034641835.2 of Pinus albicaulis. Taxonomy (NCBI): domain Eukaryota; kingdom Viridiplantae; phylum Streptophyta; class Pinopsida; order Pinales; family Pinaceae; genus Pinus; species Pinus albicaulis. Next base: position 795,177,696 of record CM076582.1, on the reverse strand, counting down.
GTATTTGGTGCGAAGATTGTGCAAGAAGACAAGTAACCACATCGAAGAAGAATTCTATGTTTGGGTCATGTAGGGGTTGAGTATCATCTATGCTCTAAGGTATGCACCTACCTCACATATATCAGACAGGCTGAGAGTCACTTCAGGGAAAGACTGAGTATCAAGTCTTCCATCTAGCGCGTGGAAGAAGAGAAGATTCATTGCGTAAGGAGGCTACAAGCAGCGAAAAGAAGAGGCAGTATAACCTCGGTCTTGGGTCACCTCAATTGGAAAGGAACCATGGATATACACTTCGTATAAAAGGACTAATACAACAAGAATATCTTTGTCTTGAGCTTCCAAGGGTGTTAGAAGGTAGGCCGAGGAGAAGTCTCTAGAAGGCCAAGGCTGAATCAAGGAGGGCAGAAAATGATCTCACTGTTTAGGGCTAGGAACCGAGCTTTCCTAGTGCTGGTGAAGAGAAGTATAGAAATAAAGATCAACATAAGGAGCCTAGAAGATTAGTGACAAGGGTATTTGTCATGGTCTTGGTACTCGTCAATTGAAGATCTACAAGAAGAATTTTGATTTGGTTTTCCTCTCAAAGAGTGAGAGGTTTTGGCCCTGGCTTGCTCACTTAAATTTTGTCTCTTGTGCATTTGATAATTGACTTGATGAAGAACATAATAAACTAACAAAGATAATATCTAAGCAAATAAGCGTAACGAAATCACAAGTAATTATCAACAAAGAGAAATTGTAATAAAAGCCCTAATTTCTCAACATGGGATTTACCGTATATCTCGCATTCACCAGCAAGGATTCCTAGGCCTAATAAAGGGTAACCACCTCTAGTATTTATTGTATATCTCGTCATTAAATGGTCGAGGATTCCTAGGACCACCGAGGAACACAATACCTGGCTTTACCGTAACCCATAGTTCGGTTCAAGGGTCACTAGGCTAGTGGATTTATCGTAATCCACAGTCTGATTCAGGGATCACTAAGCCATGTGTTATTCCTTTCGGAGATCCATCTCACTCAACTTCAAATCCATCCGGCAATCCAGCTCAACCAAAACATGAGAAACCCATCACACCATGGATATCCGAAAATGACAAGGCTAGGTATAAAACACTGTCACAACCGGCAAAACCCATGCCATGACAACAAAGAACCACATTCAATACCATGTATGCCAAATCTAGTAAGGAAATTAGACATGCAATTCGATACCTGCAATTTTTTTTTTTGTAGTTGCTTGATCCTGCACTTCCTTTCTTGTTCCTTCCTTCCTCTTGCCTTCTTTTCCTTTATTGATCCAATGATAAAGTGCTCCAAGAAAAATCTGTGTGTCCAAGAGTGAGAGAGAGAGAGAATAATGATAGAGCTCCAAAACTGAATTGACAAAATGTACACTGACTAAAGCTTTCCAACTGATCCTAAGAATCCTTTTTATCAACGATGCCTCTATTTTCTTCATTTTCCTCCTTACATGCAACCTATGACCTTTCACCTTCCTTTTCTCCTATCTTCCATTATTTTCATGAATAAATGTGTCAAATAATGCCTCTTTCCTTTCCAAAGCCTTTTCCATTTCCTTTTCTAATTTCTTTTAGCCATAATAAACCAATGAACACCCTCACTAGGATTTTTTGCCCAACATTCAACTTGGAATAAGTGTCCCATTAACCATGGTTATTATTTTTCCTTTCTTAACTTTTATTACATGGAGTTTTCACTAGGGTTGTTACATTAACTAAAAATTGCCAACATAGTGATGAGCCATTAATAAGTTGTATCTAAGTCATATCACACTTATACAACATAACCATTCCAAAGGCAGCTACCCTGTAGCATCCCATATAGTTGATTTTATTGAATAACTTATTGATTTAGAAGCCTCATAGGAAATTGACCTCGTTCCCGCTTCATCCATTTCATTTTGAGGGCCAAAAGTATTATAAGATTGAGAAATGGACTATAAGATAGCTTAATAGAACAGAATATACAAAGTATATATTTATATCTATTAAATATGGTATTTTTCCCTAGATATCCACTTATATCCTTGCAAAATATCTTAAAGACATCTTGATGTGATACAATGAAATAGGGAATGATGACATCTATCTAAGGTTGGGATCATCCAATGGAGAAAGAAGGGGAAGCACCAATGGTAATGGCACAAACATGACTAGTTCCATTCAAGAGAAGTAGTTGAGCCCATTCATTAAAAAGAGGTAGTTGAGCCCATTCATTCCCAAGTCATTTTGGGCCAAAGTGATATTAAGAAGAGCCAAATAAAGGACTTAGGGCTTTTACATTACATATATGAACTTACAAACAAAATAACTCGCGTATAAAATATGTTGTGTATAGGTATATAATGGAGGGCTTTATAAAGTGGGTTTCTTTTCTTCTCGATCATGAAGGAGTGGAAAGGTGAGGGAGGGCACTTCATAAATTTGTTACTTGAGGTGGTGGAGTTGTTTATTTCTTTATACAATGATCTATTAAGTTGCTATTTTATTTTCATCTCTTTTGGTTTTTTAATTCCCTTGTCTGGCCCAGCTAAGTTTGTTATTGATTCTTGAAAATTGAATACATGTTTGTACTTCAATTATTTATTGGGGTTTTTGGGAGCATTATGTGGTTTTTTTTTTTTTTTTTCATTCATAACTTTCTTAAATCTCCCTTCATCTTGCATTGTTTTGAAATCAATATAACTATTTTTTCAGTATAGTTTTGGTAGTATAGTTTTGAAGTGGCTACCGTCATGAAAAAAGTTACATTAAAATAAAACATGTTCATAAATTATTTTTTGAACATGAACATAGTCTTTAATATAAATTTCTAATATTTTTATGAATATTTTCTCCCAATCAATCTCTACAAAAACTACTAAATAAGCATGTATCTCTTATTTTTATGTCTAGTTTGTTTATATATTTCTCTGGCATAGGTCTCTTTCCTTAAAGGTTTCATCATTCCATAAAATTAAGGTTAGGAACAAAAGATACATCTAAACCAAAATTATTATGAACATCTCATTTAAACCAAAATTATCATTAATACCTCAATTTTTGGATTAAAATTTGGCCATTAATTAATAATATATAAATCATTTACTTTTAAAAATTAGAGACCATTCCTAAATACTTTATAATTTATCAGTTAATTCCCCCATACCTCTATAGTCTAGTATGGGAGATGTTGTCACTTAATGTTACATTTAAAAATAATAAAGCTAAAATAAATCATTTTTAACTAAGTATTTACCAAGCACAAAAAGGATCAAATATTTCAAGATGCAAATGTATTCTTGAATGCAAAACTTGAGGAAAAGTTTACACCTATAAATCAAATATTTCAATATGCACATTGAGTAAAAGATTTTAACATCAAACATATATATAGAGAGAAACAATTAGTGAATTTTTACTCCATTAATATGTGCTTTCATATTCAAGATATGAGGGGGATTTGTAATTCTTTCAATATTTAATATGGAGGAGTTGATATGTAACATTTTAAAAATAGCAATAATAAAAACAACTCAACGTGTGTATATATAGAGAAAGATTGATTTTTAATAACAAAATTAATTCTCTCTATATGTATATAGAGAGATATGTAACATTTTAACGAATATTAACACACACACACACACAAACATATATTATTGTGTTGTTCAAAACTAGCATAGATTCATTTTAACTGCAGATCTAATAAGTGTTGAGATGTATCAAATATCTAGAGAGACAAACTTCTCTTAAGTTTTGCACTCAAAAGTAAGTTTGTATCGTAACATATTTCATGCCTCTTGATCCTTGATAAATCTAAAGTTAAAATAAATCTATGCTAGTTACAGATTTAGTATGATTATTTTATAAATCTTCCCTTCTCTTTTATGATATATATATATATATATATATATATATATATATTATAAACATAATAATTGCAAATTAAATACATAATATTTAATATTTTAAAACAACTTTCACATTTTTAAAATATCTTCTCACATTCCCTCTCCCAGCCTTATCATATCATCTTTGTGCTCGATAAGAAATAAATAATTTTTTTTTTAGCAGAGCAAGTTATCTAGCTACTTTCTACTCATTACTTCATTGACTCGAATCCAAACCTATGTGATAGATTGGTAAAGGATACCGCAATGAGGTCAATTTCAATTTTTAGGCGACCTTATAATGATTCTGCTTGGAAACCCTCGAAAGCAACTTTTCAAGAGTTTTCAAATTTTGGTAAAGCAGATGAGGAAACTTTTGAAGCGAGTGTGAATGCAGCACCAAACATTTGAAAATGGAAAGAATACAAGAGCGCGTAGCGATGATATCATAGTGATGATAAAGTGACTGTAAAGTAAGTAAAGAGCATACCAACCACAAACTGTCTGCACCCAAAAAATAGTGTATATCGCCAGTGGCGATAGGGTTAGGTAGCTCTTCCTCGTAAACCTCGTAGTGGATTACACCTGCTCTTAAAGACATGATGAGTAAAATGAAATTTAAACAAAAACAATTATTATATGTTTTGTATTTAGTGGGAAACCATTTTTGATTAAATTGTGATGTTGGGTTGTTTTAAATGTGTTTTTGATTAACGTTTTGAAAATTTTATTGGGATATTTAGATAATATAGAGAATTCACCATTTAAAAATTCCTAAATAATTACATCACTGATTTAAGGGGATTATAATTGAGGGTTGGCTCTTTAGATGAGAGATGTGATTAATCAAGAAGAGTTATCATAACTTCAATATGAATCACAGAAATTTGAGTTCTGAAATATTAGTTTTTTATAAAAAAAAAAATTCAAAAAAACAGATCTTACCAAACCATAATTAAAAAGATTTCAAAGAAAGTCAAATCTAATCGAACCATAATTAAGAGTTCGAAACATTGGCTCCTAAATCAGTGATGTAATTAATCCAAAAAAATTATCTTAATGAAAAATTCACAACTTAATCGAATATTTAGATAATGAAAAATTCATGATATGTAATAAAATGTTCCCACACAAATTCAACTGAAAAATATCCCAAAAAACTGCATGCATCCAGAAACTGTTACAAATATTATTAGTAACTCATAAAATTTAATGTCCTTGAGATTTTCTTTAAACGGAAATTACGAACTTCAAATGCATGTCCAACTTCACACCTAATTTTCACCCATTCTGAAAGTTTTGGCGAACGTGGCCATCAGTGAAGGGCCAGAGTTGACACGTGGATCTCCTCTGTGCTGATTGTTAAATCTGGCATAACGTGGTATCCAACGCCAGTTTAGCTGAACAAAATAAAGTGGGAGTGGAGGAGCACAGAAGTAGCACTCAATAATCCACCCCTAAAACATGGGCATGGGCTCGGGCTCCAGATTAAATGCATGCCATGCTTGTCTGTTCAGTATTAGTTACAAGTACTAAAAACGGATAACGTGGTTTGATTTTTCCCTATTTAGGACATCCCCTCCATGGCCATAAATACCCAAAAGCCCATCAACATTGTTCAATTCACACTAGCCTCAAACAGTGAAGCACAGGGATAAATATGTGCAAGAAATTGAAGTAATGGGCATGTTGGTCAGCATCCCCCAACAACATTCAACCTCCTCACCTGTCTAAATTCAGCATCCATTAATTGAGCCATGCTGCATGCGTAAGTCCCACATATCCGAGGAGAAGATTTGATGAAGCTTTTAAAGTTAAAATCTCATCGAGAATATCTGTAATACAGGAGAAGCATCAACAGGAGGAGGAAGAAAAGGTTAGAATGGTGGGAGGCAAGGCGAATGTTAGTGTTTTAATGTCGCAAGATGATTCTTTTCATCAGAAAGTGGTGTTGGAGAAGAGGCTGAAGATAGGAGAGGTAATTTTGAGGTTTGTTATGTTTGCTTTGGCACTTGTTGCGGCAGTCCGCGTGGGGACTGATACACAGACTCGTACCATATTCACCATTGAAAAGAAGGCCAAGTTCAGTGACATGAAGGCTCTTGTGTGAGTATACTCTGTTCTTCATCTTTTCTTTTTTCCTTTTGGGATGTCTTCTGCTTGTTTTGGCTTTGTTTGATAGTTTTCAGTTTTTTCTATAACAGCTGGTAGAAAGTGGAACAAAAGATAATAGGGTTTTGAGAGGGGTTTCTGCCCATTTTTAAAACTTGGGCTGCGGTCTTAAATTTGACATTCAAATTTGGATGTGAGTGATGTGGGGCATCTATGTGCTTGTGTAAAAAAATGGGTGCATGTCTTATTTTTTAATTACCCGAATTCGAAAATTAAAAGTAAATTCTTAGGCGTGAAGAGGGCTCAATAAGGAAGGTGCAAACCTCAGATTTATCCAATAGGATGAAAAGCGTGAAAAAAATTGAGGTTTGCACCTTGAATTCCATCTATATGGATAACAGTCCTGGGTTATAATGGATGTATGCTAGTAAGTATTATGAGTGATTGTGGGTAATCGATTCTTTTAAAGAAACTGGATCTATCTAGGTATCTAGTTTGTAGAGATTGCTGGGACAACTAGATTTCAGTGCAGCGAGATTGATTGTGGAGGGCAACACTGAGATGGTCACTAGACTTTTTGTTGTGGGTGCTTGTTTCTGGATGCAGGTTTCTTGTTGTTATAAATGGAATTGTAGCTTCCTATTCTCTTCTGCAAGGACTCCGATGCGTTTTGAGTATGTACACTCAAAGCCCTTTGACCAGCAAGCCTTTAGCATGGTTGATTTTCGCTCTTGATCAGGTAAAGTTATTGCAGACTCAAGTTTATTTGTATTATTGAGTTATTATATTCTAGCCATCACTGAGACCTCACTGAAAAGACAACGCAAGTATTTGATTAAGATTGCAACTTTTTCGAAGTGTCACAGGATTGAATATTAGATTGGACTTGTTTTTTGACAAGTTAAACAAGCATGGCATTAACTAAGGTCTTTAAATTTTGAGTTGTTAATGCTTTTAGATCAGTCTTCTCTTCACTGATGCCTAGACACAAATATCGTAGTTAGTTTTGTCCTTGTAGAGCCTTTCATTATGAGCTTAGTCTTCAGGTCTGGTTATGAGCTTAGGTCTTAATTCTTAAAAATTAAGGATGCAATTACCACTCTGTGTGGAAATTTTAATTGGTTGATATCAGGCTAGCTCTTTCGTTAGAATAGGGGCTGAAATGCAGAGATCATATCTCTGGTTTTAGTATGCCAGAAATGAAATGATAAAAATGTTATCTCAGTTCAAGTTCTTATTATGCCAAAGATCGACCTGACAGGAAATCACTTGGATTCTTTCTTCTCAGTGGAACACTGCATCTCTAGAATGATCTTATGTTCTGTTTCTTCCTCGTCTTGCATCTACATGGGTGCTTTATATTCTGATGCTTGAATACATGGTCTTACAAAATTTTAACCCTAGCCAAAAATTGCAATCCCATAACTCTTGCCCACTTGGTAAAAACAGTTGGCCTTTACCAGTGAGACTATTGCTTGTAATGTTCTCGACTGAAAGTAACCAGAAGTTCTCTGCAAGATTGTTTCATTATTTTTTTCTGCACTATTCGAAGCTTCCCAGTTATCAGTTTTACATTAGAGCTGGTGGATAATTGTTTGCCTTTAATATTGCAGAGATTTACTCTGAGTCTTGAAAGACAAATTTCCGGTTGTATGATAAAAAGATTTGCAACTCCTGTGTCTAGCTATAACAAAGTGTGTCAGATTCATGTCTTACGTTTTCTATAGTCCCAACTGGTATTCAAATTGAAGCATTCAGTGCCTTCAGACACCAGTTTGCTACTGTATAAAGGATTATATATATAAACACTCTCTTCTAAAATTAGAAACCTTTTAAAATTTTGCATGTGAAAAGAAGGGTGTAGTTGCATCACTGTTAAAACTGCTTCCAATCTTACAAATATCGAATTGCATTCCAAAAAGCTCTGCCACACTGAAAAAAGTTTGTCCATCAAATCTGGTCACTGTTACCAACATCCTTTGGCTTGTGGTCACCTAGTAAGTACCACACCTAATAAGTGTGGAGTTACATGTGCACTCTCAACCCTACTTGTTTCTAAGAGGAAAAAGAAATCAGCTGCATTGTAGCTTTATTCTCTTGTGCTAACATTTAAATATAACAGGTTGGTATGCTTGAATACTATCTTAATTTATGCATTATAAAGGCTGTTCCCAAGAGAATGAAAAAGACGTTCTAACCTTTAAATTTGTTGGTCACAGACAATAGCCTACTTTTCCATTGCTGCAGCAGCTGCAGCTGCGGAGTCTGCATACCTGGCAGAAAGGGGTCAAAATGAATTTCAGTGGATGAAAGTTTGTATCTTCTATGAAAAGTTTTGTCACCAAATTGGAGAGGGGCTCGTCAGTACCTTCCTTGTGAGTCTAAGCATGGCAACTGTTTCTGGAATTTCTGCGTATCATCTTTTCAGACTCTATGGCCCTAAAGCAAAAAGTATTCAATGAAGGTCTTCAGACATGTATAGTAAATATATACTGATATCTTATCAAGTGAAGGTGGTATCCAGTATGCATTGTAGATGTGAAAAACCATGTGTTATATTTTTCTATGTTCAAGGAAATAATATTATAATTAGGTTGGGTTTGCAGGATCTGTTTTTCAGTTTCTCCTTTTTTAAGAAAATACAATCTATACTATTTAAAAGATGCAAGAAGATTCTTGACATTTCGGTTGCTTTTGAGTTTGTAAGTCTTCAAGCTTTTAGTTCACATAATCTGAAGTGGTATAAACAACACATTAATTTTGGATATCACTCCACAGTAAAGTTTATGTGCTCGTATACAGAGTCATGGTTTTTTTTTCTTCTAATCTGACAACTTGAGTCATTATACTGGGGTCAGAATTATCAGTCCAATCATGGTGCACCTGTTTCTGTATTATGGAACAATGATTCTGTATTATGGAATAATGTTTCTGTATTACGGAATAATTAGTCATGGATGGCGTTAGCTGTCATTAGAAGAATTAAAACCTCTATATCATCTTTTTCACCGTATCAATTTGTATTCTTTTTACAGTATTCCAAATTGCCGAAGGTTATTTAAGATTTGTATTAGTAAGATGAGTCATGATTTTACTTACAGTATTCCAAATTATTGAAGATATTTAAGATTTGTAATAGTAGGATGAGTCATGATTACTTAACAGTATTCCAAATTGTTGAAGATATTTAAGATTTGTAATAGTAGGATGAGTCATGATTTTACTTACAGTATTCCAAATTATTGAAGATATTTAAGATTTGTAATAGTAGGTTTGTGTCATGATTTTATTTGGACAAAAGTAACATTTTGAAGTGGTTTAGAAGATTCTTTTGTGTCTAACCACATGCACACTCTCGTTTGTTCAGTATATTTATTCAATATTGTGTAGCAAGTTGAAGGAAACGATTGGTTACATAGAACTGCAGTTGAACTGTGTCTCAAGTGGTACAATGATGGCATAATTGAAACGTTTGTTGAGTATATCTATTGTGTAGCAAGTTGAAGGAAGTGATTGGTTACATAGAACTGTAGTTGAACTGTGTCTCAAAGTGGTACAATGATCAGATGGTTGAAATGTGTTTGAAGTGGTACAATAAGAGTAACAGAAAAAGAGCTGAATTGATTTGATTCTGTAAATAATTTTTTTAACATTACGGCAATGATTGCAGTAGGCACTTGGTGAATTATGTTTACATTCCTAACATGATGATTTTACTTTGATTTTATAGAACCTCCATAAGGTACACTTGGCTGTTTCTAAACCATTAGTTTAAGATCAACCATTAATGAATGACAAGCATTACTTTATTGATTCCTCATGTCATTGTCTTTCATGTCTGATAGATATTTTATAATTCTTTCCATGTATGTCATTGTCTTTCATGTCTGATAAATATTCTATAATTCTTTCAATGTTATTGTCTTTCATGTCTGGTAGGTATTTTATAATTTTTTTAATGGGAATTGTGATAGAAAATACATTTTAAGAAGAAATATGTTCTCTTCTAAAAGGAGTTATGAGATTATGGTACCTATTAAATCTGTCATACCCACGTCATACCTTGGAAGAGAGTTTTAAAGGAGAAGTGTTTAAAAGTTGTGAAAAGCATCTTGCCAGAAATAAAATTGTCTTTTATAATTTTAAATTATACCCTAACAAAATTGTGCTAATTCATAATTGAATTTGATTAAAGATTGATCTTAGGTTGTGTCTCAAATTTTTCCTTTTTAAACAGGAAATTTCTCCTTTTTTAAAGAAACAGGTAATGTTAAAAATGTGACAACAAATATTAGTTAGAATAACTAAAATGTAGGTTGAATAACGAAATATGGTTGTAATAACGAAATAGACCAAGTTTAAAGAGATGGCCCGAGAGGCTTGTAAACGGAGAATTTCATTAATAAAGTTTCCAAGTGATTTATCTTTCAGTTGTTCAATTCAGTTTCATTTCTCCAATTCTATTTCTTTCCTACAACAAGTGGTATCAAAGCTAATCGAGAGAGGCTGCCTGAAGATTGAGCCCACTGTCCACTGTACGAAGCAAGTCGTGTGAACAAAATGCTGTTGGAGAAGAGGAGCCCTGCCGTTGAGTTTCTATTGATTCCGCTGCTGTGATAATAAAAAAAAACCCAGCTGCCGAATGCAAAGAGAAGGCCACGAGAGCTTCTGCTGGAGCAGAAGGAAGCCGTCAAAAGCTGTTGAGTGAATCGGCAAACCCTTGTGCTGGGTTGACCGTCCGCTACAAAGAGGAAGCCACGAGACTTGTCTGGAAAAAGAACGCTGAAAAGAAGTTCCAAAGATTTGCTCGAGTCTGTCTGCACGCTGGAGAGCCTGATGCTGAAGTGCCGGTGAAGAAGCCTGTTGTGGGTCGGTGCTGGAGAAACCGTTTCCCTGGAAAAAGGAGAATCCGCCAGACATTGACAAGGAGAGAAGTCGTCGTCGAGTTTGGAGATGAGGGCGAAGAATTGCTGAAGAGGCGCTGCACCGTAAAAGAAGTCTGTGGTTTGCCATCCGCTTGTCTGGAGAAACCAGAAACAATTTCCAGCGAAAGCACTGAGAATCTGGAGTGAACGTTTGGAGTGAATGGGTAATTTTAAACAGAACTATTCTTTGTTTTTTTTAAAGAAAAAAATTCAAGTCAAGCAATCAATGTTTGTTGAAAAGGGCTGTTTTTGAACAGAAATTGGTTGAAGGGTTTGAACAAAAATTTAAGAAGAAAGGGAGAATAGTTTTTGAAGGTTTTTTATTGTGAGAAGTAATAGTTGGGGTTTGTTTTTTTTTATAAATTGTTTATTTAAAAAAAATAAAAAAAGAAGGGGGTTCAGTTTTCAAGAATTGATAGAGATTTTTATTTCTCTGAAAAATTAGTAGAAGAAGAAAATATTTGAAACCCTTGAAACCCTAGAAAAAGAGGGGAAATTTTTTTTTGTAGAAAGAGGGAAAACAGAAACCCTAGGAGGGAGAAATGGCGAAAATGATAAACGCAAGATTTGAGGTGGAGAAATTCACCGGGAAAAACAATTTTGCTCTGTGGAAACTGAAGGTTAGGGATTTGCTTGTGCAACAAGGGTTGCACAAGGCACTTGACGGGGTAACTAAAAAACCAGCAAGCATGTCAAACTCGGACTGGGAGGACTTGGATGCCCGAGCTCTCAGTACCATTCGGTTCAGTTTGGCAGATGAAGTACTATTCAATATTGTTGGAGAGAGTACAACTGCAGGGTTGTGGAAGAAATTGGAAACTCTCTATATGACAAAATCTTTGACTAACAGAATCTATTTAAAGAGACAACTGTATAGCCTTCGGATGAAGAAGGGTACGAAAATTGCAAACTCGGACTGGGAGGACTTGGATGCCCGAGCTCTCAGTACCGTTCGGTTGTGTTTGGCAGACGAAGTACTCTTCAATATTGTTGGAGAGAGTACAACCGCAGGGTTGTGGAAGAAATTGGCAACTCTCTATATGACAAAATCTTTGACTAACAAAATATATTTAAAGACACAACTGTATAGCCTTCGGATGAAGGAGGGTACGGAAATTGCAGATCACTTGAATGTTTTTAATACGCTTATTTGTCAGTGGTCCGATATGGAAGTAAAGATGGAGGAAGAAGACAAGGCAATAACCTTGTTGTGTTCCCTGCCTGAGTCATGGGATCACTTCGTGACCTCAGTCAGTTTGAGCACTGCCAATTCATTAAATTTTGAATTTGTCGTGGGTGCTCTCTTATCTGAAGAGGTACGAAGACAATCTAGCATTGAGACTTCTGCACCTGAAGCCATGGTAACTAGAGGTCGCTCAAAGGAACAGGGGGAGAAGACAAGAGGTTCTTCCAGATCGAAGTAAAAGGGCGGCAAGAAGAGTAAAGCAAAATGTTGGTACTGCAACAAACCGGGACATCTCAAAAAGAATTGCTGGAAACAGAAGGAGGCGGAAAACAACAAGGAAGCAAATCAGGTCGATTCAGGTATGGATGATGGGGTTTTAATTGCTGAAGCACTCCCTGTATCTAATATCTCACAAGATGCTGACTATTGGCTATTAGACTTTGGTGCTTCTCATCATATGAGTCTGCACTGGAATTGGTTTTCATCATATGAAACTGTAGATGGTAATTCAGTTTTCATGGGAAATAATGCATCTTGTCAGAGTATTGGGATTGGAAATGTGCGAATTAAAATGTATGATGGTACAATTAAAACCTTATATGATGTTAGGCATGTACCTGATCTAAAGAAAAACTTGATTTCCTTGGGAGTTTTGGATTCGAATGGTTATAAGTTTACAGGTCAGAATGGAGTGCTGAAAGTCTCGAAAGGAGCCTTGGTTGTTATGAAGGCTGAAAAGGTCGAAAACCTGTACAGACTCAAGGGAAGCACTCAAGTCAGTGAAGCAGCGATCGTGTCAGATAAAACAGAAGAAGGTTCTCGTCTATGGCATCAACGGTTGGGTCACATGAGCGAGAAAGGTCTTCAATTACTGATGAATCGCAAGCTACTTCCTGATTTGAAATCCTTGAAGTTGGATTTTTGTAAATATTGTGTGTTTAGCAAACAATGTAAGCAAACAGATTTTGGACTATATTCACTCTGATCTGTGGGGACCATCTCCTATTGTGTCCTATGGAGGTGCCTTGTATTTTTTTAACTTTTATTGATGATTTCTCCAGAAAAGTTAGGGTCTATATGTTGAAAAAGAAAGCTGACGTGTTTAATGTGTTTAAACAATTTAAAACAATAGTGGAAAAGAAAACAGGCAAATCAATCAAATGTTTAAGAACTGACAATGGCGGTGAATTTACCTCTTTAGAATTTGAACAATTTTGTAAGGATGAAGGGATAGTTAGACATAAAATTGCTGTTTATACTCCTTAGCAGAATGGTGTTGCTGAACGGATGAATCAGACTCTTATGGAAAGAGCCAGAAGCATGATTAGTAATGCTAATCTGCAAAAAGAGTTGTGGGCAAAAGCAGTATCTACTGCTTGTTATTTAGTTAACAGATCACCTTCGATTGTAATAAACTGTCAAATTCCTGAAGAAGTTTGGTCAGGTCAATCTTGTGATTATTCACATTTGAAGATTTTTGGTTGTGATGCCTATGTTCTTATTCCTAGAAATCAGCGTTCAAAATTAGATCCAAAATCAAAATGTTGTGTCTTTGTTGGATATGATTATTCAGTGAAGGGATATAGGTTGTGGGATCCTACTTCATGGAAAATAGTCATTAGTAGAGATGTAACATTTGATGAATCATCTATTTTAAAATCAGATGTTGAAAAAGTTGAACAGAAGCAGGTATCGCCAGGTCAGCAGATTCAATTGGAGACTGTACCTTTTCCAAAAAGTCGAAAGGAAGGAGAGACTTCTGAAAAAGGTGGAGAAGCAGAGGAAACTGGAGAAATTCCAGAATCCAGTCAACAACCAGTCACCCTAAGAAGGTCTACGAGGGAAAGAAGAACACCAAAAATGTATGAAGACTCTGCTTCATCATTTGCATTGATTACTGAAGATGGGGAACCATCTTGTTATCAGGAAGCAGTTGATGATGCAAATAGCGAGGTATGGAAAAAGGCTATGGAAGAAGAAATGGACTCCTTAGCCAAAAACAATACCTAGGATCTTGTAGAACTTCCTGAAGGGAGAAGCATTGTTGGGTGCAAATGGGTCTTCAAGTTGAAGAGAAAAGTTGATGGAAGTATCGAAAGGTATAAGGCGACACTAGTTGCAAAAGGGTATTCTCAGGTTGAAGGTATTGACTTTCATGAGATCTTTTCACCAGTAGTTAAACTTGTTTCTATTCGTACTGTGTTAGCACTAACTGCTTTATTGGACCTTGAGTTAGAACAGTTAGATGTTAAAACAACCTTTCTTCATGGTGATTTGGATGAAGAGATATATATGGATCAGCCAGAAGGTTTTGTACAAGGTCGCAGCAGAAGATTAGTTTGCAAGCTCAGGAAATCATTGTATGGCCTGAGGCAGTCGCCCAGGCAATGGTACAAGAAGTTTGATTCCTTCATGATGAGCCAGAATTTTATCAAAAGCGAGTATGATCATTGTGTATACTTCAAAAGTTTCAATGGCATATTCATTATCTTGGTGTTGTATGTTGATGATATGCTTATTGTAAGCAAAATCATGGAAGAAATCAGCAGGTTAAAGGCTCAGCTGTCTAGGACATTTGAAATGAAGGATCTTGGAGCAGCAAAACATATCTTGGGCATGGAGATACACAGAGACAAGAAGAATGGTAAGCTTTGGTTATCACAACAAAAGTATGTGGAGAAAATACTTGAAAAGTTTGGTATGAACAATGTGAAACCTGTTAATGTTCCATTAGCTTCCCATTTTAAGCTTTCTTCGGATTTGAGTCCTAGAACTAATGAAGAAAAGCAGTATATGTCTCGTGTACCATATGCAAATGCGGTAGGAAACTTAATGTATGCGATGGTATCTACAAGACCTGACATTTCACATGCAGTTGGAGTTGTCAGCAGGTTCATGGAAAATCTAGGGGAAGAACATTGGCGAGCAGTGAAATGGGTGCTTCAGTATTTGAGAGGCACAAGTGACCATTGCATCAGCTTTGATGGTCATGAAGGTACTGTCTGCGTATATGTAGATGCTGATTATGCAGGTGATTTGGACAAAAGGAGGTCTACTACAGGTTATGTTTTTACTCTTGCAGGTGGAGTAATCAGTTGGATGTCAAAGCTTCAAGAGAGTTGCTTTATCCACTACTGAAGCAAAGTATATAGCTGCTTTAGATTCCTGTAAAGAGGCAATCTGGTTAAAAGGTCTGCTTGATGAGATTGGAAGGACGCAGGAGAAAGTGAATGTGTTTTGTGACAGTTAGAGCGCTATTCATTTGGCCACAAATCTAGCCTATCATAGCAAGACCAAGCACATCGATGTAAGGTATCACTTTGTGAGACATATAATCGAAGGCGACAAAGAAGTCCTCAAGAAGGTCCGCACACAGGAGAATCATGCAGATATATTCACGAACCCAGTTACAGTAGAGACGCTGCGATGGTGTCTTGCTTCTCTTGGCTTGCAGAAAAGATGTTGTTGTCAAGGTGGAGTTTGTTAAAAATGTGACAACAAATATTGTAATTTACCTATGTAGTTAGAATAACTAAAATGTAGGTTGAATAACGAAATATGGTTGTAATAACGAAATAGACCAAGTTTAAAGAGATGGCCTGAGAGGCTTGTAAATGGAGAATTTCATTAATAAAGTTTCCAAGCGATTTATCTTTCAGTTGTTCAATTCAATTTCATTTCTCCAATTCTATTTCTTTCCTACAACAGGTAAGAGTCTGTATTAATATTTCCTTTTTTAAAGTAACAGGAAAGGTAAGGGTTTGTATAGGTAAGGGTTTGTAATAATAAGATTGGATTATGCGCCGGAATACTTGAGGATCTTTTTGTTCTTAGAAAGTGTAAATATTCACTCGACCAAACAAAATTAATGCCTACCCGGGTTTTACAAAAGATCCCTGGTATAAGAAGGTATTTACATTGCAACATGTATCAACAAAAGATTTCACAAGAAAACACCAACAAACAAACTAGACAAACATTAGACAAACATTCGGCCTAACTAATTGACAAAAAGAGACAGTAGAGAATTGCAGAGAGCACAGCGACATTACATACCACTTACTGAAGGAGAAATGTATATTTATACAAGTTAGAAACAATTATGCAGAAACTGAATTTGGAAACTGAGTACTAACTAATTTAGAACTAATTCTAAACTAACCGAACGATTAATTCTTTAACACTCCCCCTTAATCTTGAGAGTTACATTGTTTTATTCCTAACTTTTGACATTGAAATTAAAAATTAACTTTTCCTAATGGTTCCTTGGATTCACAAAATTTGAGAACAATATCACCAGTTTTTATGAGTTCACGAATGAAGTGAAAACGAGTGTCAATATGTTTGCTCTTTTGATGAAAGACATTGTTCTTCGACAAAGAAATAGCTGAAGTGTTATAAAAAAGGATTGAAATAGGTTCATTTTCTATATATCCGAAGTCAGAGAGAAGTCCCTTGACTTTCAACTAGATTTGGTTTTCTTCTTCTCTTCTTCCAAATTCTGTAACCTCTAAATTGTTTCATCATTTTCGTCTCATTGTATTCTTCAAACCTTAGATTCTTCATTTGCTGGTGCAGGTCTTTTACTATTCCAGGCTGTCTAAGCATGTCCTGGACATCTTCAAGAAATGTGGGCTGCTGCCACATATTGTCTTCTGTAGTGCGCTTTTCATGATCAATCTGCTGCAACATAATATTAGAATAATATCTTATTTTTTCAAAACTCCAATGCATGAAAATTACATTGACATGTTTATCATGTATGTCATCTTCAACATTCATATCTACATCTTCTGTGTAGATCTCATCCGGACATGGTGTTGCAAGCCATGTTTCAATAAACTTTAACTCTTTTCCATAATCAATTTGTGTACCTGCACACTTGAAATTAACGTTAGAATTAAAAATATTTGCAGAACGACATTCGTTCTGGTCTTTCTACTCTGCAATGAGAGCTTTCTCCTGTTGTGTTTCTTTTTCTGCTTCTTTCTCTATCTCTATTTCTTCTTTCCCTTTGCAGACTTCTTTCTTTGCTTCTGTCTCTGCTTCTTTCTCTGTTTCTTCCTTCTCTGCCTCTTTCTCTTCTCGATTAACCTGTAATGCTGCAAACAGGTTTTCTTCCACTGTTTGAAGTGGGGTTATCTCACCAAATAACATCATGTCAATATCATGTTTTTGTTGCATCATCTACAACCAGTGATCATTAGTCAATAAATATTCTTTATCAAAGTTTACATCAACAAGTTGTGTTGCTCGATTCAGCATATCATTATCAACAAACTTTGTTGCTGGTATCACCAAGTTTTCATCATCAACAAGCTCTGTTGCTGGTATCATCAAATCTTCGTCAGCGAGCTCCGTTGCTGGAATCAACAAATCATCTTTAGCAAACTGTGTTGCTGGAATCATCAAACCTTCGTCAGCAAGCTCTATTGCTGGAATAACCAAATCTTCGTCAGCAATCCATGTTGCTGGTATCATCAAATTTTCGTCCACTTCTAGCTATGTACAGTGGGGTTCACAAGCATCTTCATGCTCTCTCTCTGTCACTTCTGCACTTTCTTCATAGACATCATCCACCTATCACTGAGCATAGTGGGATTCAACGAACTCTTCATCTCGTTTTAGATTTGTTGCTACAGATCCACCTTCATCTTCAACTTCAATGCTCCCTCTTGTACCAAAACATCTCTCAAGGGTATCCCAAGCCTCCTTGGCTGTCTTGGCATCTTCGTATGAATTTTCTTTGGTAAATGACATTAACGCAGTGCTCCAGCTCCGGAACCGCGTTTACCTTAACATAGGTAATTGCAGTCTGGTCCCGCGCCACTTCAAAATGCATGCAAGTAATTCGAATTAACGCGACCCTATGCTTTTGGCTCTTGCATTAGTGTTATCTAGGCTCGTCTCTCCTCTCTACTGCTCCAACTTGGCTCTGTTGCTGCTCTCTGGGGAGGCTTATGCAAGTTAGCTCTCATACCATGACAAATTGACAAAAGGAGACAATAGAGAATTGCAGAGAGCCCAATGACGTTACATACCATTTATTGAAGTAGAAATGTATATTTATACAAGTCAGAAACAATTATGCAGAAATTGAATTTGGAAACTGATTACTAACTAATTTAGAACTAATTCTAAACTAACTGAACGATTAATTCTTTAACAAAATAAATCAAAGATACATAATACTACCAGCAAGTTGCTTATACAAATTTGCATTAACAATATTACCCACATCATCTTTACTCAACTTTGTACCAGCTTCAATAGGAGTATCCACCAGTTTACAATTGTCCATCTTAAACTTTTTCAAAATGTTAGTAGCATACTTCTGTTGACTTACAAACATACCATCTTGTGTTTGTTTCACTTCGATACCTAAGAAGTATTTCATTAATCCAAGATCTGTCATTTCAATTTTTTTTTTCATTGTAGCTTTGAATTCATCTAACTGCATGTTACTTGTATAAATTATGTCATCAACATAAAGACATAGTATCAAAATATTACCTTGATGATCATTCATGATATATAAAGTGGGCTTATGGTCGCTTCTTCTGAAACCATTATTCAGCTAGTAATGGTCTATTCAGTTGTACCAAGCTTTTGGAGCTTGCTTCAAGCCATACAATGCTTTCTTCAACATGTACACTTTATGTTCTTGATTTTTTATTTCGAAACCAGGTGGATACTCCTATTGAAGCTGATACAAAGTTGAGTAAAGATGATGTGGGAACTATTGTTAATGCGACTTTGTATAAGCAATTTGTTGGTAGTATTATGTATTTTACTGCTACTAGACCTAATATAGCATTTGCAGCTAGTTATATTTCCAGGTTTATGGAATCCCCTAAACACTGTCATTGGAAGGTTGGAAAAAGGGTGTTAAGATACATTGCAGGTATATTTACTTATGGTTATCATATGCAGCCTCTACATATAGTAAGCTTGTTGGTTATACAAATAGTGATTATGCAGTATGTATTGATGATCGGAAAAGCACTTTTGGCTATGCTTTTCTATTTGGCAGAAACTTGATCTCGTGGTCATCCAAAAAACAACCCATAGTTGCGCTATCTTCAACAGAGGCCGAGTACGTTGTAGTAAATTCAACATCATGTCAAGTAGTGTGGATAAAGATACTTTTTTCTTTTTGATTTCATCAAATTGTTTTCTTTGGGCAGTAGTCATATCAGCAATTGTATTTGTGTCATGTTCTATGAACCCCAACTCTATTGATTCCCAACACCCTAAGCCTTGTAAGCATGCTTGCATTTTAAGACTCCAAAAATCATAATTTTTCCTACTAAATAATGGCGTAGGAATGGGAAACTGACTTGTCAAAGCCATGTTTGGAATACTCAGAAATCTGACACCTTTAAAAAAAACTTGTACTCTCTTTTCCCCTCTACCAGAAGCAGAAAACAAGAGCGTCTACACTACTAAAGAAAGCCTCTACACTTTGTCTGCAAATATCATATCTTAACTTGATATTTTTCTGGAAGAATTATCATTAAAAAAAATATACCCTTCTGTGAGCATACACCCTTCTGGCAAATCAAGGCTGTGGAAAATATATTTAACATTGTCTTTTTACACTCAGCAAATATACGGTATGATAATCCTCGACACAGATTTAAATTTTTGAATTTAAAAATGATACTGCTGAATATCAGTAGATATATATATATATATATATATATATATATATATATATATATATTTTTTTTTTTAAAATTTTTTTTTCTGACATCAAAAGTCCAACAAAATGTATATTTCTAACAACAAAAGTCCAGCAAATTTTTTTCTTTGACAACAACAAAAACCTTTGCATGGTGACCAAGATTTAACCCATCCCCTCGCAATTCAAAAATGCAGAACAAATACAATATTTTCTGCACATACCAAATCTGAGAACAAAATCCCTATCTTGAGGTAAGATTTGCAATTGGCGGTCAAGATTCTTTCTCTTGAATGTAGCAGCAACGTCCCTTTCTCTCCAGTAGAGGAATAGAGTCACATAAGCAGCGACAACTATCTCCAACGAGCAAACAACAAACAGAAAACCAGGCAGCGACAACTATCTCCAACGAGCAAACAACAAATAGAAAACCAGTCTCGCTCAAATGCCTCCTCACTGGCTTCACAACAAACAAAGAAGATCGATAAGATCAACTCTCGACTCCAATGATACCATGTTGTTTGCAAAAATCAATGAATTCGTTAGATTCATACTCACCTCCTTTATCAGACCTCAGAACTTTAATAAACTTGCCACTCTGTTTTTCAGCCTTGGCTTTGAACTCCTTAAACTTCGAAAATGTTTCCTATTTCTATTTGCTGAAATACACCCAAATTTTCCTGCTAAAATCATCAATGAAAGTAAGAAAATAGAGATTGTCAGCAACTGATTTTTCTTGCATTGGACTTCACAAATCTGTATGCACTAACTCTGGTTGTTCTTTTGCTCTATTAGACGCTGAAGCAAAAATATCTCGCTTATGTTTACCCATTATACAACTTGTACAGGGAGAGATATGATCAGACAAAGCATGCAAACCTTTCACCATAGTCTTTCTTTGCAACAAACTCATACTTTTGATAGGTAAATGACCATATCGTAAATGCCACAGATCAGAGTCAGTTGGCGTTGAAACATTATGTGCATACAACTTGTCACTTTTCAATTGTAACTGATACAACCTGTTCTTTGTCATAGGAATCTTTGCAATAAGAGACTTATGTTTATCAGCAATCGTGCAAGTAGTGTTGTGAAAGCTAACATCATAACCATGTGCATTTAACCGACCTACACTCAACAAATTATGCTTGAAATTGGGTACATAATAAACATCATAGATATTCTTCACAACATTTTGTTTGGTTAAGATAGGTACAACACCATTTCCTAAGGCTTTAACCTGACAGTCATCACCCAAACCAATAGAGGAACTAAAAGATGTATCAAGATGTGAAAACAAATCACTATGACCAGTTATATGATTACTACATCCGCTGTCTACTAACCAAACATCTTTATTAGGTACTTGCACAGTTACTTGGCATGCCAGAAATAAAGCCTCTGATGTTTTGCATTCAATGTTTGTTATATTGGCTTTGTTTTTACTTAAAACATAGAGTAATTTTCGACATTCAGACTCCATATTTTTTGCAATAGTGACATTGAATTTTTGATTTATCTATCCACTTACGACCATGGCAATGACTAGCACCAAAATTGGTGTTCCTCTGCGAGCAAAGTGGCATTTGCTGACCAAGGATTTCACTAGAACTTATACTTCCAAAAGCAAGTTGAGCGCCACCCACCATAAAGTTCTCTAGTATGGTGACCCAAACACTAAGAGCAATAACATCCTCACACAACTCATTCATAAACACTTCGAGACTACTTAGAAGCCAGAGAAATTTGGCTTCCAAGAGGAGCTGCAAGGCTTCCTCAGAAAGCCAGAGGAGAGGAATTCTTCCAAGAGGCGCTGCAAGGCTTCCTTATTCAACTATAGATTGCCTTGTTCCAACGTGGAGCTTTTTTTTTGTCAGGCATTAGCCATAGAATTCAAATGTCTATTGACATGGAAAATTTTCACATTCTTAAACTGGAGATTAGGAGTACTTTTTGGAGACTGAGAAAGAGATCATAGCTTGGCAATTTCTAAATTTAACCACTTGGAAAATTATAATTTTTGAATCTCCACTCCTACCTCCCCATTAGGTTGTGTCCCAATTTTTAACCTAAAACGAAAGGGCCAAGGCTATCCGCTCCTGCCTCCCCATTAAGTCGTGTCTTAATTTTTAACCTATATAAATTATTTAGCATATATGGAAAATGTTAAATTCTTATCATTCAATATTAAATTGTTGGTATACACTTAAAATTCATAAATTCCAAATATATATATGACTATGACTTGACACTATATTGTATCTCAGTTTTTTTAATCCCAACGCAAAAACATATTGGTATGGTCTGACATTATAATGATACCTAAGACAAAAAAATAGAGGTATTAATTCCACTTTGTATGAAACATGGTACAAGACGATAAAGAAATGATTGTACACTTGAACACCTATGCACAATACGATAAAGAAATTATTGTACACTTATGTTTTAATGCACCTATGTTTTAAGAACGTAAACACAGTGGAAATGAGTTATTATCTATCACAATCACATTAATAATTAATAATATGGTTGATATACGCTCATATTAATCATATGTATAATTATATTATTAAACGTCATAGATATAAGGTCAATATGTATTAATGAATAACATAGTGGAAAGGAGTTATTAATTAACACAATCACATTAATAAATGTGGTTGACGTATACCAATCACATGCACAACAACATTATTAAATGTGGTTGATATATACCGATAGGCATTAATGGATATGGATTTAATATTAATATTAATATTTTGTAATATTATTGAGAATAATATTACAAAATATTAATATTAATATTAAATCCATATCCATGGATGCCTATCGACGTTGTGATTGATATACCCCTATCGGAGTATGTCAACCACATTAAAACTAGCGTACCCCGAAGTTAAGGAAGGGAACACCTATGAGGGAGAGGTGATTATGGTTTAATTTTTTATTATATATAAATGTATTGAATGTAAAATTAACAATTCATATAAAACAAGTGTAGCAAGGCAATTTAGAGAAGGATATCACTTACATTGGTCAATGCTAAATTAATGGTAGTTAATAGGCAAATATAATACTTTGGCATGGACTAATAAATTGAGATGTCTACACATTTAGAATTCAAATTTACTTTTGAATTAATAATGGTAGGAAGTAATTAGTAGTAAATATATTTATTCACATCTTTTCAAAGAGGAAAAACACTTTCTATTAAAATTGAAAAGGAAAATTTGAAAATAAAGTTACATATATCGCCAACATTGCTTGTTGTGAAGCTTGATTACAGGATAACAGACAATCCACAAATCCATGGATGATGTGTGCAAAACAAATAAAGAAAAATTTTCCACTACTATGAGATCACTTCAAAATTCCATACAAAGGAGTGGAAATGTATCATCTGGCAAACAACTTTTTATTCACAAATTATTCTTATTTTTTAAATGTAAACAAATTTTTTTGGTTGGTTGATCCATGGGTTTGAAATGAAAAGTCTTAGGACTTAACTTCTCACTATCAAGGAGATTGCCCATGGAGCTATCCCATGGGCTTTAATACAAAGACTTACTTAAATTATGATAGGAAAAATTGATTCTTCAAATAGATACCATTAATCAAGTATTCATGGTTTCTCAAATGCTCTTGAATATCACAATCCCTTTCACAAAGAGTTTTGGAGGCAACAACTCCATAGGTCGTTCTGGTCATGATCAGAGTAAAAACACATCTAGAATCTTAGCAATTCCTAAGGCAACCATTGGATGCAAATGAGTTGGGCATCTTGCATCTTATGTAAGGTCTGGGAAGCACTTAATGAATGCATGGGCTTTCCCTGAAAAGAAATTAGTGGACGAAAAAATAAGTGTAAAATCTCTAGACCCTTTCACCCATCTTTTTGTAACATAAGACTTGATAGATGGTGTACCATTTCAAATTTAGTTTGAAATCAAGAGTCTAAAATTATGTAACCTCCTTCCTCATTATCGGCTAAGCATTAATATACCCACCAACACCACATGTAATGTTGAATGTCAAAGCCAACTTCTTATATCATTGTATCGAAAACCCAACAATGAAGATATGACATAAGAGATAAAAGTACTCGTACAAATTGCTTTCATCAGTTTTAAAAATCTAGAGGCCATAAAGTCTCCAATCAGTTCAATGCCCAAAAAAAACATTTAGATTAATATACAAAACAAGGATTTACCACATCAAAAATGTTTCGTATGAGCCAAAAGAAAAGCCAGCCAAGCTGTTGAAAGTATATTCTATTAACTATGTATATAAGCTTTTACTTATATCTAGTTTTGTATAAATTCTTCAAAATTAAAAAGGAAAAGAAAACTAGATTGAATATATAAGTGAAACTATTTTTTTATAATTAAAAATAAAAACTTATATCTAGTTTTTTATAAATTAAAAATAAATAAATAAATAAATATAGGTGAAACAATTTTTTATAATTAAAAATAAAAAGAAAATGAGATTGGATATATAAATGGAACAATTTTTGTATAGCTTATGATGTTTTAACGGCAGGAAAATAAAATCTACGATGGTAAATTTGTTAAAATCATCTTGTCCACTCAGAAATAAGCTCTATTTTCCAGTAAATGTATAGTTTTCATAAAGTGTTTGTAGATAAAGCTCTGTTTCTTAAAATATCGCACAAACTGGTAAAACTGATATTTGCTTGCTAAGAAGTAAGCTCTATGTTGAAGATGTATAAAGTTCATGTTTTTTTTTGAATAAGTGTTATTTTCTGGAATAAAAAATGACTTTTAGTGATTACCTTAAATAATGAATTTAAGATTTCAAAATTTCCAATAAAAAGCTTAAACAATCAAATTTTATTTCTGCATCAAGCAACACCAAGAAAATCCCAAACAAAATCTTAATAGATTCTCAAAGCCTCATAATACGAGATACGAGATAGTACTTTGAAACCACTGTATATGAAATTAGAATCCGGTCCAAATCTAGAATCCATTCGACCACAAATAGGCTCTTCTTCCTTCACTATATATCCCATTCCCCAAAATCTTATAACTTCATATTACTTTACCTGTTAAAAATAACTAAAGATTATCAAAACACTTGAATATATCAAATACATCTATTCAAAGTGCACAAGATTTGAAAATTAAATTTACGTGAATTAATTTTAAACCCATTTACTCGTAAAAAATATCTAAAATTGTTGAAAACAAATCTGGATTTATCAAAATAAATCTATTTAAAGTGCATTGGAATTAAAAAATATTTACATTAGCAAAGTCAAATTAAGATTCATTAATGACAAAGATCATTAGAAACTATTATGCTAAAGAAAACTACAAGCAATGATCATCGTTGTGGCTGAAAATCTTAAATTTCTAAGATGATCCCAACGAGCATTCAACAAGCTCTACTTCACTCCAAATCACTCTAATTCTTCAAATGAATCCTTGTGAATTATCAAAATGCGACAGAAATTCCAAAAGAGAAGCAAATCAAAAGGGAAAAATATGAAGAAAACTTAAAAGGTCTTAGATAAGTTAGGCATTTGGAAATAATTCCAATACAATGACAAAAAGCCACAAAATGTATCCTGAGCTCAACTTCCGCCTGAAAGAAAAGCCTAAAGTCATTTACAAAGTTGATTTATGGGCAAAACACTGAACGTAAACAAAAATCGAACTCGAAACCTCACAACGAACAATGTAAAGGAAAATGAAAATTGAAAGTTGAAAAATTAAACTTTACCTCAAATGACGAATTTAAGACTCTAGAATTGCCAGTAAAAGCAGGAAAATGAAAGTTAAAATATTAAACTTTACCTTAAATGAAGAATTTTATACTTCAGAATTGCCAATAAAAGCCTTAAAATAATTAAATTCAACACTAGAAAAATTCCAAACAGAATCTTAATATATTCACAAAGCCTCATAATATGGGATAGTACTTCGAAACAACTGCAAACTGGCTCTATCAAAACATATCTCTCCAGAACAGTATGGTTTTCTACCTCGCAGGTCTATACATGATGTCATCGCGGTCGCCCAAGAGATTCTCCACTACATACATTCTGAGAAAAGAGAGGCATTGATTATGAAGGTTGACTTGTATAAGGCTTATGATACTCTGGACTGGTCTTACATCCGCCTGGTCCTATTGAAGATTGGTCTGCCGCTCAAGATCATCCGTTGGATCATGTCCTGCATAATCTCTGTTCGATATGCTGTGATCATGAATGGCCTGCCTACAACCTTCTTTGAGGCGGGACGGGGACTCCGACAAGGCTGTGCATTGTCCCCACTTATATTCATATTAGTTATGGACGGCTTCAGTCAGCTGATGAAAATGGCCACACAAAAAGAATATATCAATGGTTTTCATTTCTCAGAATCCATAGCTACCTCACATTCATTATTCGTGGATGATATGCTGCTGTTTGGGAAACTTAAAAGGAATCACTGGTTTTATGTTCACTATCTTCTTAACAGATTCGCTGCGGCAATAGGCTTGTGCATCAACAAGGCCAAGTCCTTCTTATTATATGAGTTCGGTGATATCAATGAGATACAATTCATAGCAGATTTTCTTGGAGTTGGAATCCAAATGCTCTCGGGGGGATTGAAATATCTGGGATATAACATTAAACCATGCGGGTACAAGCACTCGGATTGGCTCTGGCTGATTGAGCGATTCAGAAGTAAAGTCACACAATGGACCCATAGATGGCTCTCCATGGGCGGTAGATACATTATGGTATAGGTGGTGTTATCCCAACTTCTGGTATATTGGGGACATTTGTTCTATTTACCTACAAATATTGTGACTGATATCAACAGAATTATTGCTCGATTTCTTTGGAATGGATTTGCAAACACCTTCAAATTCCATCTAGTCAGACTTGAATTCTTGAGCAGACCCAAGGTGCATGATGGATGGGGCATTCTAGATACCAGGATTTTTAACATAGCCCTCCTCATCAAATCATTCTGGCGTGCAATCATCATCACAGGCATCTGGTTTGATATTATTAAATGCAAATATCTAGCAAGTGATACTCTTCATAATCTTCTCTGCCATGATTTCTATATTCCAGCGAGCTACTTGTTTATATGGGGAAGTTTTAAGAAAATCCTGGGTCATACAGCTGATAGATTAACATGGCTCTTCCGGGATGGGAGTAGAATACCATTGGGGGACATTAATATGCAAGGTTTTGACAAGCACACTAAACTATCTGCCCGACTCATCCACAGATTGGCACATAGGGGCATTAGCTACCTATCACAAACTATTTATACATGGTCATTTGGCGTCCCTATTTTTAAAAATGCAACACAGTTGGGCCTACATGGAGAGGACGCTACTGAATGGGGGCTAGTGTTACAATCATTGCGGGCTACTGGCATATGTCATGCGACTGGAGGCGACTGTATTGTTTGGGACGGGCCGACTATGGGGAATCTTCCTATAGTACATGATATATATTTCAGAATCAACTCTCAGGTATATTCAGAACACATCACCCGTTTTTTTGTCCCATACTGGAAGAGGCATCTGCCTACGAAAATTGTCCTATTTGGGTGGCTTACATGGAAAGATAAAATTCTTACCTGGAATAATCTGTTGAAGAGAGGTATGTTGGGTCCTAGTAGATGCGCCCTCTGTGGGCGAGCTGAAGAGTCCACCACGCATCTTTTCATTCTATGTCCTGTGGTTCAACAACTATGGAAACTTTTCTCTGTGCACTTCATTGACCCGACATGGGTTCCAACTGATTTTATTACCGCCGTAGGGGAATGGGATTCGCTGAAAAATAGATTCCGATCGTTGCCTTTCATTTTAATCTGGGAAGTGTGGATTGCCAGGAATCGGCTTATATTTGATGGTTTCCCTTTCAATATACCATACATCTATCGAGCCATTATGAGCAGGATTGATGATCTTCCCATCAAACAAATTATTACAATTGATGGCTCTCGAAGGATACGACCTCATGAGATTGGCTTACCTGTTGTTTACTTTGATGGAGCTTGCAAAGATGGGATCATGGGTTGTGGAGCCTGGATTAAACTTTCGGGAAAAGAAAGAATACACTTGCACTGGAATGGTGGCCCGGGTACCAACAACAAGGCAGAACTTATGGCACTTTGGGGTAGGCTTTATGCAGCTGTCAACATGGAGTTATCAAATGTTCATATATATGGAGACTCTGCATTGGTCATTGGCAGTATTATGGGTAGTTTAAATATACAATCCCCAGATCTTCAGGGGTGGGTTAGCAGAGTTCGACATCTATGGCATAGACTTGGCTCCCCACCCTTATCCCACATATACAGAGATATGAATTTGCGCGCTGATGGTCTGTCCAAAATGGGTTTAATTTCTGAGTTTGGTAACATACAGGTGGTTCAATACAAGGATGGTGCACAATCATGGGAATCCTCCATTCCTATCCCATAACACTTTGCTTTCGTAGTTATCTGCCGGTAAATAAATACATCCATGGTTTGGAATTTTGTTTTTGCTAATCCTAATCTTTTTTTTTTGCCTCTCATTCCTTCGAAAATTACCTTCAACACTCAAGCGAGCCAGATAAACAACTCATCAAGCGAGCCCGATGGTCTGTTGAAGATACTCTGTATTGTGATCTTTACTACTTACTGTATCTCAGTTTTCATGATCATTGCTCTGTGTAAAGATGTATGGGTGATCGGTTGGTCCTGTCTTATTTTCCACTTTTCTCTATCCCTTTTGGAAAGCGGTTAAGCGTTTATTCCTATGTCAACATGGTCTCCACTTCATATTCTGTTCAGTGCCTGATCACAATTTCTTCATTTACAGACCCGACTGTACTGGTCGAATCATTCAAGTGATGCCTTTCATACATTGTTTGGTGCTGTCAAGCGAGCCTGATTTATACACAATGTTAGTAGATGGTCTTTCAAGCAAGCCAGTATAGATGACATATTATATAGATCTAGACAAAGGAATATCATAGTGCCGGTTTAATTCCTGGTTTTTACATTCAAGAGAGCCGATTTACTGCCATACAGGAGAAGCCTAACAATACATCTTAAGGAGCTGTCAAGCGAGCCTGAATAGTATACAACTACAGTAGCTGTTCTATCAAGCGAGCCAGATCTGATGTTATTTCAATGATCCAGTCGAAGGAATACAAGAGACCCAGATTACTATTTATATTATATAAGTTTCATATTAACAACCTTTTATCTCAATGTTGCAATGCTTATTTCTTTCTCATAGGGCCATCACAAGTTTTTAACAAGTGAGCCAGATTTTTTTTCTTTGCTCTTTTTTCCTTATTACATGGTCTTGAAGAGTTCAGCAATTGACCGCTTCTACTCTTCTCTTTATATAGAGTTGCTATTCTAGTGTTTCCTTTGCTGGACTCGTAATTTGATCTGGGTGTTTTCCCCCAGTAATGTATGGTCACTACATATTCTCCGTCATGACTCCCTTCTTCCTTAGAAGTTGTCACTGGGGAATGATGCTTTGGATCATGATTTTCTTATTAGCCCATGTTGGAATATAATGTTTCGATCTATGCACTGTTAATACAAACAACGTTTTTTTCTTTCTGAAAAAAAAAAAAAAAAAAAAAAAAAAAAAAAAAAAAAAACTGCAAATGAAATTAGAATCTGGTCCAAACTTGGAATCCATTCAGCCACTAATGGATTGCAACTTTCATAGAAGAGCGATTGGACACATATTTTTGTGGTATTCATATCTCTGCTGAATTCTTCGTGTATGCTCGGCTCGCTATGGCTTCACACCACAAGGCCCATGCCGTGACATAGACAGATGACGGTCACGAATTAAATGTGTGTTTGACAGACATATGACGTAAACAAAAGTGGATGAAAAACTTTAAAAAAATAATTCAAACGTGTCTTTTTTTAATTGGATATGGGCAGACAACTAAAAGGCTAGGCTAACCCTCCCCTTATAAAACACTTTTGGAGTAATTATTAATGTAGTTGATATAGCCGAAAGTTTCATTTGTATCTATCATTGGTAAATATATAATAATAAAAATAATATTAAAAAAACTATTATAATTATTATTATTATAATTAATAATAATAATTATTTATTATTTAATATTATTAAATTTTAAATTATTTAATATTATTTAATGATAATATTAATTGATAAGAATAATAAAATTGATTAATAATAATAATTTTCATAACAATAATGATTCAGTAATAAGAATAATTATTTTAAAATAATTATAATAATAAATGATTAAATATTATTGTAAATTAAAAATGATTATAATTATTTTAAAATAATCATCGTTATTACTAAATAAATAATATTTAAGATTATTATTATTAATTAATATTATTATTATTATTTTGACAAAGTTGGATGCTAATTGTATTTCAAAAAAGGGTTGGGCGCTGAAGCTCCATGGTTACAAGAAGTGCTGTTTGAAATACAGTAAAGAGTGCAGCCATAGCTGTGGATTACATGCCTTTTGATTTTAGTATTCAAGAGATACAAAAATACTGGGAAGTTGTATATACGGATAAACTGAGAAAGAAGAAGAGCGTATTTAAAAGACATAATAAGAAGAAGAGAGAGGTTAATCTATGTTGATGTGGATGATTTGCCGCACTGTAGAATTCTATGGATTTTCTTCATTCCCTACGTTCCTCGTGTTGTTGGATCTGGTGCTAGGCGCAGTGCATTTTTTGATCATGTATTTCAAGATTTGGACCGACTCTTCAGCATGGGCGCACTTGTTAGAAAGATTGTCAAACTGGGCCTGAAGAGAAGAGACCCTTGAGAGGAAGAAATTTACATCGGTCTAGTGTCTGTCCTCTAGGACTTTGACGTCGTTCTTCATCTTGGCATCGATGGTCTTTTGATGGGCGCGGATTTGCTCTAGCTCTGCCTGCAAATCCGCGCAATGGAAACAATTTTCACTTCGGGCCATTTTGTTCAAAGCAAGCCTATGGCTGCACTGATGAAATGAGCCGTCCTGTAATCGAAAAGGGAGGCTAAGGGAGAGGCCTCTAAAGACAGCAGAGGCCTGAAAGGGAGTGAGGCAAAAAAGAGGAGGGCACGGGATGAAAAGGGCGCTGAGGGGACAAGGAGGAACGCACTGTGCATGGGCGCGAAGGCTCAGCCAACCAGCAGAGGTCTGGAGGGGCGTTATAAGCCATAACAGGGAAGCAGAATAGGAGTGAAGCGGTAGACGGGGGGAGTAGGAATAAATAGAGTCGGGTTGAAGGGAGGGCAACAGGAATGTAGAGGCCCAAGGCAGATGAATCACGAGGGCGGAGAGGTGAGGAGTGTTGCGGGCGCAAGTGGAGTCAGAAAAGCCTGAGAGGGAAATAAAGATAAATCTAATTGCAGCGAGGGACATGATTAGGGAGGGGGGGAGAGATACACTGTATCATTGCACTGAAGATGACCTGGAGAGTGAGTACAAGCTCCATTAGCCAGTAGATCTGCTTCCCTATTGTGAGATCTGAGAATGTGGAAAAAAGAGGTACCTTTCAAATCATCCAAAAGGATATGACATCTGGTGAGGATTTGGTCGAGGGCGATGTTTGCTGCAGCCCAATTGTGGATCATGGAGTGAATGATGATTGCAGAGTCGCCCAGAATGATGGCGTTGTCGATTTTGAGTTTCTTCAATTGAATTAATCCTTGGAAAAGCGCGAGGGCTTCGGCTCTATTGTTGGTTAAAGAGCCAAGGCTCCATTCATATGTAATGAGCAGCTTCCCTACTTCATTTTTTATACTGCCACCTGCTCCAGCGAATGCCGGATTCGATTTTGAGGCGCCGTAAAAAAAAAACGTAGGTCTGCCACTGTCCTTGATCCATTTCCTGAAGGCACTTTCACTGAGACAAATTTTCCATGTGTTAGATAAATGAGTTACAGGGGAGGGGTTGTTCCTATTACTTTTGGACAAGAGATCACTGAGGAAGATTTTTTCCTCCACACACAGATCATTGGAATTGATTCTATGATTGCTTTTTGCTGAGATAACTTCTAGAGCAGAGCTCCAAGATTTGTTGTAGAGTTTTATGTGGGATGGCTCTTTGCCTCTTAATATTTTATTGTTGCAGGAGAGCCATATGTTCCATAAGATGGTGTACTGGAGGATGTTCCATACCCTCCATGACAGTTTATTCTTCTTGTTCTTCCAAGGGAGACTGTTTTTCCAGTGATGAAGGAGATCAGCTACCGAGCTTAGATGGTTGTTGTCTGGCTTGTAGTGAATTCCGAGATCGGTCCAACAATGGGTGGCGAAGGAGCACCAAATAAAGAGGTGGGGTATAGTCTCTTCTATGTTTTGGCAGTTGGGGTAGATAGAGGGACCTATGACTCCTCTTTTTTTAAGATTGTCAGCTGTGAGAATTTTGCCTTTCAATAAGGTCCAGATGAAGAATTTAATTTTGGGAATGGCTTCGGAATGCCACACAGTCTTCCAGATAGGTGATGGATATTGTTCTTTGCAGAGATGCTGATAGGCAGACTTGATGGTGAAGGTTTTGCCTGTGGGGTCCCAGCGAAAACCATCAGTGACATCTTGTTTGATAGGAGCTAGGCTATGTAGATGAGTTTGTATATTTCTGAGTTCATCTTTTAGGAGAGGAGGGATAATAGGGAACTTCCATCCAATCCACATTTGGTTCTGAGTGTCCCATTTTGAAAACTGACTCAGGAATTTAAGACCCATGTTTTTGAAGTGGCGAAGAATGTTCTAAGTGCCTCGCCTTTCCATGATGGGGTTTCTCCCCATGATGCAATCCATACCAATATTTATAGACTTTCCTCCTTTAGGAACTTTTGAGAGGTTTTGTGCTACAAGTGGGATAGCATTTTTGCATGAAGACCAGATTTTGGTGCACGGTCTAACTGGGATTTCTTGTTGCAAGAGGTGTTGCCTCGGAAAATTTAGTATTTAACTTCAAGAACTTTTTTCCACCAAGCCTAGTTCCCAATGAGAAGTCTCCAAAGTATCTTCCCACCAAAGGTTTGATTCATGAGTTTAGGGAAGAGCACTCCTATGCCTCCATGCTCCTGATCTTGAATAACATGATTCCATTTGACTAGATTGTACTTTTTTTTATCTTGCTTCCCTCCTCGCCATAAGAAGTGTCTTATTATTGCCTCCATTTTGAGATGAACGCTGGTCGGGGCTTGAAGAAGAGTAAATTGATAGAGAGGGAGGGAGGATAACCCAGATTTGAGGAGGGTGAGGCGACCTGCGTGGTTGAGCCAGGAGGAGCCCCATTGATGCATTTTCCTCTTCATTTTGTCGATAGTCACATTCCAGGCCTCGGCCTTCAGGTAGTTGGCACTAACCGGCATTCCTAAGTAGTTAAAGTGATCCCAGTTTTGCTTGAAGGGGACCCTAAAGATATTGGCAATGTTGTGTAATGATTGTCTGGAGACATTCCAGCCATAGACACAGCTCTTCATGTAATTGATCGGGCCTCCAAAGAAGAGAATAAATCTGTCCAATACATTTTTAAACCTTTGTGCTATTATATTGGATGCTCCTCCCATTAATAAAGTATCATCAGCAAATTGGGAGTGATTCATATTTCGAACTCCGTTGCCATATTTTATACCTGTAATGAGACCCACCCGTCTCATATAATCAAGAGTTTTGTTGAAGGATTCAACCATAAGAATGAACAAGTAGGGGGAGAGGGGGCAGCCTTGCCGAAGCCCTCTTGAGGATTGAAAGAAAGGAGTTGGTCTTGCGTTGATAAGGGGGGATATCCAACGCCCGGAGATGAAGGACTTAATTAAGTCGAGAAATTTTTGATTAAATCCCATTTTTTGCAAGATAGCTAGGAGGAAGGAGTGCCTTACCCTGTCGAAGGCGTTGGCGAGATCAAGCTTGAGAATGAAGCCTTTTTCATTACGAGATATGCTGGAGTGGATGGCTTCTTGAACAAGGAGGATGGAGTCGGAGATCTTCCTTTGAGATATGAATCCACCTTGATTCTCTGAGATGAGATTGTTTATGTGGGGTTTGAGTCGAGTGGCCATGATTTTAGTGATGATTTTATAGGAAACATTGCAGAGGGAGATGGGTCTGAATCTAGAAAAGGAGGATGGCCGGTTTTCTTTTTGGTATGAGGGCAAGGAAGGTAGAGTTTATATATCCCCCAATTTTTTTTATTTTTTTTTTTATTTTTTTAATTTTTTTTTTAATTTTTTTTATTTTTTTTATTTTTTTACGGTGCGCCCATTATATCATTTTCATGAGATATTTTTTGATGAGGCCCCAATAGGCTCTGTAGAAAGATATTGGGAATCCGTCAAGCCAAGGGGTTTTATCCTGATGCATAGACCAGATAGCTTTTTCTACCTCTTCTTCTGCAATGTCTCGGTCGAGAGAGTTGTTGATCTCATTAGTGATGAGGGCCAGGAGGTATTGGAGAATATCCAAATAATCCTCAGCCAAACTATTCTCAGTAAGGAGATATTTATAATGCAAGGTTGCGGCTTGCTTTATTGCTTCTTGATTAGCTTGTATGTTGCCTGCTTCATCTTTGATAGAAGAGATATTATTTTTGGCTTTGCGGATAGTGGTTTGTTTATGAAAGAAGGCAGTGTTCTTATCTCCTGCTTGCAGCCATAAATTCCTAGATTTGAGGCACCATTTCTCCTCCTCTTTCCTATTTATATTATGCAGCTGCCAATAGAGGTTCTTTTCTTGCGTTAGAATGTCTTGGCTGGTGCCTTGAGAATCGATAATGATGTGAACATTCTTCAGCTTGGATTTAATTTCGTCCTTGATCATTTATGGCTCTTGATAATGCATTTTCACCCATTCTTTTAGGGCTTGTTCAGCCCTTTTCAGTTTGGACTCCCATATGAAGATGGGCGATCCTTCAACGTGAAGATACCACACATTTCGAACAACCTGCTTTGCTTCTTGAATGTCGTTCCATAAGGGGTTGTATCGAAAAGGGATGGGTCTAAGAGGCCGTTGTGTAGCCAAAGATAATGTAATAGGGTAATGATCGGAAGCAGAGAACGAGAGAAAATTTGCTGAGGCAGAGGAGAAGTGAGAGAGGAGGGAGACAGCTATTAGGATCCTATCCAGCTTTTCCATAATATTGTCTTTCCCTATTCTCTGGTTAGTCCAGGTATATCTACGATTCTTTGGGGTGATGTCCACTAATCCCTGCTCTTGGATTAGTTCTTCAAGTTGTCTTCTAAATGGGTCCTCCCCAAAACAACCTCCTCTTTTTTCATTAGCATGCAGTATTAGTTTTAAATCACCTCCCATAATGATTTTGTTGTTTTCTTCATTATTCATATCATCCTTTAGAGAATTCCAGCAGACCTCTTTTTCTCTGTAATGATTTGGGCTGTAGACATTATACACAATTATTCTCTGCTTGGTTTCAATGTTTTCTAATTCTATTTTGAGCCAATTTTGATTTGTTGTACTGTCCTTGAGTTGCCAAGTGTTATTTGACCATAGAGTGGCTAGCCCTCCTAAGGCGCCTCTAGATTCCGACAGAGTGCCCTCATAATGTTTTTCTCTGCCGATTATTTTCCTCATGTCAGGTTCACCTTGTTTGGTTTCTTGAAGTATAATGATTTCAGGCTTTTCTTGGTTGATGAGGTCCCTTAGAGCTTTGATTTTGGAGGGGTGCCCTAAACCCCTGCAATTCCAAGATAGGACTTTCATCATTGCATAAATTCTATTTGAGGAGGTGCTCTTCCTCCCTGTTCCTTTTGTGGCATGTCTTTATGATTCTTCCCCAGTATGTAGTTCTCAATAGGATTTTGGGTTCCTAATGCAATGTCTTTTTGGGCATTTTCATTCCATTGCTGTTTTGTTGATTTTCTGCCAGGTCCCTACTTCTTATGAGTTTCCAATGATGCTCCATGCTCCTTAGTCGAGTTTCTGGTGATTCGGATGGAGGTTGAGCCAAGGGAAGATGTGATGAGGTCTCGGATGGGGGATGAGGAGATGGGATCTTGAGGGGGGAGAGGATTGGAGGGAGGGGGATTGGAATCAGGAGGATCAATGTCAGGGGTAGAGATTATTGAGAAAGGGTTGGATTGCAGGTTTGATAAGGGGGTAGCCGAGGTAGATGGAAGGTTGGATGGATCTTTTCCGGAAGAGGGAGGAGGGGGATGAATGGGATGAGAAGCGTCCAAGGAAGCAGGCTTTGATGCAGGGTTAGATTTATTTATTTTTAACTGTCTCCCAGGGCTGATATGATTCCTGAGTATTAATATCAATATTTTTTGTGTAGCGATTAGCAAAATGGCTGTATTCGTGACATACCTTACACTTGAACGGGATCTGCTCGTAGTCAATCTGCTGGTTGGCGTCCAGTCGTCCACTTTGAGTTTGATGGCTTCTCGAAGGCCTTTGCCCAAATCTACTTCAATGCAAATCCTGGCACAGGCGATAAGGTTCACTTCTGTCAATGAAAGTGTCGATCGCGTTCTGAATAGCCCTGACCGAATCGTCCCCCCAATAATGCAGAGGGAGATGAGGTAGGCACACCCAAACAGGGACAGCGTTTGGCACATCGAGTTTAGGATCGAAGTCGGGAGTCCATTTGTTGAGGTAAAGGCCCCTTGAGTCCATGAAATAGGGCCCATTTCTAAATATCAGGTCTTTGTCTTCTTTAGATTCGAAGTGGAAGGTAAAGTACCCCTTTCCATAGAACCTGATGGAGATTTTGTCGGCGATCTTGTCTGACGAGTTTCGTTCTATCCATCTCTGGACTGTCTTCGGAGAAGGCCAAAGCCCAGTGAACTGGCCTATGAGGTCCTTCTTTGCCAGGGAAAGCACTGCCATGCGTGGGAGTACTGGAGGAAGAACAACTTCTTGCAAGCCATTAAGTTTTTTCACGAATCTAGAGATGGTGGGTCGAGGTTTAGGAGGACCTAGTGAGCTAATAAGATCAGTGAAAGCGCGGGCCTGAGCTGAGGGAGCAGGCACCTCCGGGAGGGCCTTCGGAGAGCCCATGTAGAGGGAGTCTGCAGGCCAGAGCCCCTGAGTCAAAGGTCAGCAGACTGCGGGGGTGGCAGAGAAAGCACGTCGTGGCGTAGGAGCAGGGGCAGGGCAGGAGGCCCAGCGTAGAGGCGCACATAGAGGCTCCTAGGTCTTCACCATCGAGCGAGCTCCAGTCCAAGCGTCATCTTTTAATTAATATTATTATTATTAAATAATTAATATTATTATTAAATAATATTAAATATTTTAATTAAATAATAATAGTAACAATACTAACTATAGTTTCAAATAATATTAATCCCATTTAATTATTTAATAATAAAAAATATTTTAAAAATAATTGTTACTAATAATAAAAAATAATTAATAATAATTAATTAATATTAATATATTTATTTATTTATATTAAAAAATAAAAATAAAAATAAATATTTTATTTATTTATTTGATTTACTTTTTATATTAATTAATTAAATAACTTTATGAATAATATTATAAACACTATGAATAATATTATACCCTAGGAATATGAATCTTACATTAATAAATAAAAGAGATTCATATTATAAACCGAAGAGATTAATACTAAAAACTCTAGCGATTATAAACCCAATGGAATAATATTATAGACCCAAGGCATATAAACCCTAAGATAAATATTATAAACCTAACATGATTGAGCATGGTTTATCATGGTTCATTTTCATATTGAGATAATATTTGTCACAATGCGACATTGGACCATG
The DNA here is from genome assembly GCA_034641835.2 of Pinus albicaulis. Taxonomy (NCBI): domain Eukaryota; kingdom Viridiplantae; phylum Streptophyta; class Pinopsida; order Pinales; family Pinaceae; genus Pinus; species Pinus albicaulis. Next base: position 795,140,153 of record CM076582.1, on the reverse strand, counting down.
GTTAACAATGGTTGATTTTCATATTGAGACAATATTTGTCACAATGCGACATTGGACCATGGTTGACCAAAATCAATTTTTATATTGAGACAATCTTTGTCGCAATGTGGGATTGGATTGGACCATGGTCGAACATGGTTGACAATGATTATAAACCCATGAGATTTATATACAAACCTAGGATTAATATTATAAACCCTATCAATAATATTATACCCTAGGAGTATGAACCCTTAGATTAATAAATGCAAGGGAATAATAAACTCAAGGGATTAACACTAAAACCCCTAATGATTATAAACTCAAGAGAATAATATTAAATCCAAGGGATTGATATTATAAACCCAAGGTATATAAACCCTAAGATAAATATTGTAAACCCTAAAATAGACATGATTGACCATGCTTGATTTTCATATTGAGACAATCTTTGTCAAAATGTGATGTTCAAGCATGGTTGATTTTCAGATGAGACAATCTTTGTCACAATGTGACACTGAAACATGGTTGACCATAATTATAAACCCAAGGGATTTATATTAAACCCAAGGAATAAAACCATATGAATAATATTATACCCTAAAAATGTGAACCTTAGATATATAAACCTAGGGGATTCATATTATAAACCTAAAGGATTAATACTATTGTATTTCTTCACTCGCGCTGATTTTGCAAAGGACTTTTTTTGGGCTTAATTTTCAAATGACTCTTTTTGGCTTAATATTCAAAGGACATTTTTTGGAGGTATGTGATACATTTGTTGGAGATATATGATATTTTTTTAGATGCTTTTTGGGCATAATTTTCAAAGGACATTTTTTTTGAGGTATTTTGTTTTTAGAGGTTTTTGGGCTTACTTTTCAAAAGACATTTTTTGGAATTTTTTGGTGCTTAATTTTCAAAGGACATTGTTTGGAGGTATTTTGTTTTTAGAGACATTTTTTTAGAGGTTTTTGGGCTTAATTTTCAAAGGACATTTTTTGGAGGTATTTTTTAAAGTGACATTTTTTAAGAGGTTGGGCTTAATTTTCAATGGACATTTTTTGGAGGTATTTTTTTAAGTGACATTTTTTTAGAGTATGTGTTTTGGGTTGAAGTAAATCTTTTATAATGATTTTTTAAAATGAGTTTTTGTCTAAATTTTTAAATGATTTTTTTTGCAGGACTTGGAAGGAAATATTGTGAGCTTCATTTCATTTTTAGAAGACATTTTTTTCTCGGATTTTTTAAAGTAAATGTTTTGGGTTGAAGTATCTCTTTTGTGCAAAATTTTTAAAATGAGAGTTTTTTTTTTTTTTTTTTTAATTAAATCTTTTGTGATGCTTTTTTTAGTTGAGTTTTTGTCTAAATTTTTGAAGGAAAGGTTTTGAGCTTTATACTCAATTATCATGGGAAATCGAAGGAATTGAAAGAGAAAATATGATCGAACAAGAGACCCTGAGGAACATAGAGAATAGGGGAGAGAATATCGCAAAAAAAAGAGAGAAGAATGCTCAAATATTGAAAGAGAAAATCAACCTCAACTAGAAGTTGAAGCAGGTATGTAAATGTAAATATTATAAATTTTATATTTAAAATTTTCCTAGTGTATTGTGAAACTTAATTTTTATTTGATGAACTAATTTGAAAAATATTTTGCAATTTAAACAGAGATAAATATTCCTCAAAACATTGATGATGAGATACAAAATTTTGAAAGAGAAAGTGAAAGAGCTATTGAAGCAATGATTGAAGATGGTGAAAATGTTGAAAAAAATTCAAGTGAAGAAATTGAATCACTATATATATATATATATGTTGAACACATGTGTATTATTGAAATTATACATATTTATTAATTTAGTTATTTATTGAATCTATGTTTCATCAAGTACTAAAGAGAATCGCATCGTAAAATCTATGGCACGAGCATTAGGAACCTCACGAAAAAATTTGCACAAACATCAGAAATTTCGATTGCAAATAGATGTAAATGATGAACTCGCTTGTTGGACAACTATTTGTAGGAAACCATACAAAGATAGACTTGGAGAAAATGTTAAAAAAATAATATATGAATAATGTATGAAAAATTTACGTGTTTCACCAAAAGCAAGGGACGTGATGCAAAGAAGAATAACACGAAAACAATATGAAGAACATCCAAAAAATTTCTTGGACACCACTCGGATAGAGTTTTTCAACAAGTTCAAAGAAGAGAATCGTGAAATTGATGTCTCAATCAGTGCTTTTGTGTAACAAAAACCATGGTATGTAAAACCTATTACTGTACGCGACACTTGTTGTTGTCATTACCATGTGGAATTTCAGTTATATTATGACACATTTCTTAATTTTGGTAAAACATTTTGGAAAGATTCACCTCCTCCTTCCACTATCCATGATTTCATATCTAAAATTCTATGTGGAAGAGAAAGCCATGAATTATTTTACCAAAAGAAATGTGTTGGTGGTAAAAAATGCGATGATTGTGGAAATTTGACTAAATTTCAAAACAAATATCGTACTGATATAAACGATCAATCATTGTCCAACATGAAAGTGAAATGGAAGAGATATGAATATATCCATACATCGATTCAAAGTTCAAGTAGTACTACAAGTGCTAAAAGAATTTGTTTACAAGAAGAATAAATTTTTGTGAGAGATTTTTTGAGAAAGTTTGAGGCATAAATTTATAAATACACCAAGCATTTCCATAGAGCTCGATGACAGACTTGCAATTCAAAAAATCCCGTGAAGTTTTTTCCATCAGGGACCATTTTGTCAGTAGTTGATTTTGAAGAAAACTACACATTTGTTCCAAAAAAAGAAATTCAGAGTGAATACTATCATTCTGACCAAGTCTCCATGCTCGTTCATATTCTATATAGACATGATGAAAAAAATGTTGATCATATAGAAAGCACCAGTGAAAATCAACATGTTATTAAAGAATATCACTTTTATATCAGTGACGATCGTACACATGATACATATTTTGTACAACACTGTTTTAAAAAGATTTATGACTCCTTGAAAAGTCATGGAATAAAATTCAATGATAATTGGATATGGTCAGATGGATGCGCAGGTCAATTCAAATCTTCAAAATCATTATTTTGGTTGTGCCGTCTTCATATGAAAACCCGCATTAAACATTTTTGGAATTTCTTTGAGTCTGGTCATGGAAAAGGAGAACATGACAATGCAGGGGCATGCATCAAATGAGCACTTCGAAGATATCAGATGGACCACACTACAAACTGACTTGTCTCAGCTAAACATGTTGTTTAATGGTACATCACTGCACTAAGACATGAGACTAATTGATGAAGGGAAGTACGAAGGTACATTCAATTTAATTTTTATTGGATTTTTAATTTTAAACAATACATTTATCACAATGATTATCTTTGATGGTATTTTGATATCATATTTATATTCTTCTTTGAATTTTCCATATAGGTTTTTTTGGCATATTGGGGTCCAAGATGTAGATAGATCGATTGGATATAACGTTGAAACAATAAAAGGGACTCGAAAATTTCATTCAATTAAAACAAAGTTGTCCACAAATGTGTTTGCATTGGATAAAAGAAAATATTCTTGTTTTTTTCATGTTTGCATATGTTAGCACCTGAATTAGACCTCAGGCTGCAAAGGCAAAATAGGGTAACAAAATAAACCACGCTCAGCCTTGTAGCTAGCCCTACAAGGACAGGAGAGGGCTCTCTTCGTAAAAGAATATTCAATGGAACACAATAAAAGGACCGATATTAGGCTAGATAAAATGATGAGGATAAAGGTTTAATAAAATAAATGAATGAATGAATTTCAGGGATGTGTGGGATATGAAGGGACAGTTTGAAACCGGGAATTAAATCAGGACACAGGGTATTTCATGGGGCAAGATAGGCAAGAAACTTAGCAAATTAAAATTTAATAAGGATGGGATGGAAAGACTGGTGAGGAGCTGAAAAGGGCACAATAAATGGATCCCTTTCAAACAGAAGAAAACACACAGAGCATGAATGATTTCCCAAGGCAGAGCATATAAAATGGATTCTACCTTTCTATCTTGAAAACATTCAAAAGAAATGTTTATGGATGAATGGAACACATAACAATTCACATATGAAACAAAGGAGAGAACAAATGCTAAATTTCATACCACATGGATCCCACAAATCAGAGCTGCGTCTCTTATTAATTCCTGTCAAACTGTACAATGTAGCGCAGAGATGTTTTTCCACACTATTCCCCTACTTTTTCCTAATCCGAAAAAAAAACTCCTTTACAAATGATTTATAATACAATAAATAAACTGAAATGTGGAAACACAGATCCACAGAAGTGGGGGCTGTTCTAACAGCTGAAATACAATCATAGAAAGTAATACAACAACTTGCCCCTGAAAGTGAGGGACAACATTACATTGACTACTTTGGAGATTTGCTGTTTAGGCTATATAAACAAAAAATAGGTAATCTGGTGAACAGATCTCCTATTTTTTTCTTTTGTAGATATCTTCATTTTATTTTAAGCTCTCGGCCCTTGGACTGTTCCTTTGCTTTCCTTTAATTTCTGACCTTTTTAATAAAATGTCGTAGAAATAGAATCGAATGAAATTATATGCTTTGTGAAGGGAAAAATGTATTTTAAATGGGAAAAAGGAAGAGAGATGGCGGCGGGACCCACATGGAAATCGCAATCGGAGTCGGAGCAAGGAATGATCGCAATCGAAAAATTTGTGATGTGATCAGAGGAGGGGGCAGGAATTGCGATCGGAGGATTTACGATGCGATCAGAGTTTTGTGCGATTGATCGCATCGCAAATATTTGTGATGGGCTCATCGGGGCATACAAATGAACTTTGCAATTTGCGATGGTGCGATCAATCGCATTGGGGTATATTGCGATGGTGCGATCAAAGGAGGATTTGCGATAATAAGTGGGGTTTAAAACTTAAACTTTATTATAAAGTTTACGGGGTCATGGAAAAGGGGAAGTGGTTATTACGGTGGGGAATATATATGTAATAAACTTTATATTAAAGTTTGGGGGTAGTGGTGGGGAAGTGGTTTGGGAAGATCGCATTTGTATTTATAATGCGATTTTAATTGTGCGACTATGTATTTCGGAAAAAGGGTGGGGGGAAAGGGGTCTTTTTAAAGGGAAATGAACATAAAGTTGAAAGGGAAACATGGAAAATAGGGGAGGCTTAGGGAATAGAGGGCTTTTACTTCACTTAAGCATAAAATTCACTTCAGAAGTCAATTTTGAGAGTGTAGCATACCGTTGGAAAGCTCTTTCTGGGCTCTTTCTGATGGATCTGCTTTGAAGATTATCTGGCTCTAAATATGCTACGGAAAACTTCTTTGAAAGCAGGAACATTATTTTTGTGGAGATGACAGCTTCCGAATTGTGACTTATGATGATATAAAATTACATAATGAATGATAATAAAGGTAAACTATCATGTTTTCATCTCAAAACATGGTTTTGAGGAGAAAATTACATCAAGATGAATAAAATGTCTCTTTGAATCTTTCTGGTGCTGTGACTTTGAGCTTATTGACATCCTCATGACCTTGCTGGTATTGTTAATACTTGACTCATTAATTTGACCATGGTGAGACCCTAGAAACTCATGAGACCCATCCTATGACCTACTGATATGATTTAAAGAATAAAAGTGACTAAAAGACACAAAAAGGAAGATCAACAAGTACCTCATGAGGGAAAACTGATAAAACAATACTACCATCAAATGAATCCATGACCTAGCGGAATGGTGAAATTTATTCGGTATGAGACACCTAATATGAAAATGCAAAAGAGCAGTTTTGATCACTGATGGCAGTATGACTAGACTAACACTAACATTGGCTCCAATGGGGATGGTAGCTCCTTGGAGGTGCCAAGAACACCGTAGACCAAGTAGCCTTATCCGTTGGGCATGGAGTCAAAAATGTTTTGAAAACTGACACAAATGCAAACTGACTCTGACACTAGACTAAGATTGAAAACTGAGATAAAACCAAACTTATACACATATCATCCAAGTTTTATAGCCTTCACCTCGGGCCCCAAACTTGAATGACTGTGCATTTTGAACTTTTCTTTTAGAAAAATAAAATGGTATATACAATGATGATGAGATAGATTCTGATTCATGTCTTCAACAATGGTAGTGCTTAAATAGCCTACCATTTACTGCTCCTCCAGGACAATCCTGGCCATCCATTTCTGAAAGCAAGAAGGCATTCTGTCCCCTATATGCTGTAATTTTGTATGGTCCCTTCCAAATATTGTCAAATTTATCGTGCTTCCTTTTGTATTCATTTCTTGCATCCCATTTCAACACTACATCATCCAACTGAAACCTTTCTGCTTTGGTCTTCCTGTCATAGATATTTTTAATCTTCTCCTGCAACTGACTTGTTTTCTGTGACACTTCTTCTCTTGTTTTTTGAAGGTGAATCATCTGGTTTATTCTTCGCCGGCTGTCATCATCTTCACTGCCAACTTCTTGTAATAATATCATAACTGGAACTGTAAGAGAAGTAGGAAAGACAACATCAGTACCATAAACCAACTCAAAATGTGACATACCTATTGATTTTTTACTGCTGACTCTGTCTACCCACAGTGCGTTGATAAGCTTCCGGTGCCAATTTATTTTGTTTGCCTCCAACATTTTCTTAATTATATTCATCAGCGACTTGTTCAATGACTCCGCCAGGTCGTTACCTTGTGGATAATACGCTGTTGAATGGCCCAACACGATGTTGTATTTATCACAGAAATCGATCATTTTCTTTGATCTGAACGCGGCAGCATTATCTGTCACAATTTTGCATGGGCAACCAAAACGGGAAAAAATATTTGATTCCAGAAATTGAATTATAACCGTGTCAGTTGCTTGCCTGGCAGGGATGGCCTCGATCCATTTCATAAAGTAGTCTGTCCCAGTAAATATCCATCGATGCTGTGCTGAGGATGCGGGATGTATCTCTCCTATAAAATCGAGCCCCCACTGCTGAAAGGGCGCATTCACTGAAACAGGTTTCAAAGGAAGTGGAAGCAATTTCTTCTTCCCTTGGAAAATTTGACATTCATGACATTTCATCACTGTTTGATATAAATCAGAAAACAAAGTGGGCCAATAATACCCGGCTCTCAATATCTTGTTTGCTGTGGTTTTCCAAAACAGGTGACCGCCACAGTAACCTTTATGGAAATTGTGCATTACCTTCTGAGCTTCTTCTTCAACCAGGAAATTTAGAAAAACGCCTCCCGGATCGTTCCAAAATAGAGCACTGTTCAAAATACAATACTTTGCAGATTTGAGTTTCAAAGATCTACCTTTACTCTTAGACGTGCCTGGAGGAGGTGACAAATGCTGAAGAACATACACAATATCTGAATACCAAGGGGACTGCAGAAAAATATCTAAATTGGAACCAGCAAACCTTCATCTTCCTCTTCCGACATTGCTGAAATGAGGTTTTTATCTAAAGCACGCAGATTTGATTGGGTCATCAATTTCGCCAAACCTTGGCCTTTGATCAACTTCGTAGGCTTAATCTCCAGATCGTATTCCAACATAGCTGCTATCCAGTTGCCTCTTCGACCTTCTGGATCAGTTTGCATGAGCACATCCTTGACTGCTGCGTTGGGACATACGATATAGTGTGTGAATGTAGAATATAGACCCTGAAATCTTTCAATGCCTTGACAAGAGCCAATGCCTGCTTTTCAATAATATTATATCTTAAAGCAACGTCTCTAATAGTCCTACTGAAAAAGGCGATTGGATTTTCTACTTCATCTCTCTTTTGCATTAAAACAACAGCCATAGTATGCTCAGATGCAAACGAAAATATAATAAAATATTGAGTATAGTCGGGACTGATCAGAACTGGGGCATTAGACAAAGCTAACTTTACCAGTTTGAAGGATTTGGTAGCTTCCTCATTCCACTTAACAGTGCTGTATTTCTTCAACACATTGGTCATTTCTCTCAAATGCTCAGCCAGATTAGGTATGAATCTGCGTAAAAAATTCATCTTACCATTAAAGGCCTGAATCTCTTTCTTGTTTCGTGGGAGATCTATGAGCTGGATCGCCTCCACTCTGGCTGGATCTATGTGGATTCCATCTTTAGAGATGATGTGCCCAAGAAATTTTCCCTCATCCATGGAAAAAAGGCTCTTTTTGGGATTGAGAGAAATTCCAAACTTTCTACAACGCTGAAAAACCACTCTTAGATGGTACAAATTCTCATCATATGAACCTAAAAACACTGTCAGATCATCCAAATAAACAACAAGAAAAACATCGTTTTCATTTGCAAAAGCAATGTCCATTGCACGCTGGACAGTGGCTCCAACGTTCTTCAGTCCAAAGGGCATCTTGGCATACCGGAAGGTTCCCCAGGGTGTTGTAAAGGCAGTTTTATCTTGGTCCTTCTCATGCACCAAGATTTGGTTATACCCTGAGTAGCCATCAAGTAGTGACATCCTAGATGCTCCAACTACTCTCTGCAGAATATGGTCCATTTTCGGAAGTGGGTAATTATCCTTTAAGGATGCCTTATTCAAGTTCTGAAAGTCAATACACAGTCTTATTTCTCCAGTCTTTTTACGCACTGGAACCAAATTAGAAATCCAATAAGAAAATCTAATAGGAACTATGATTCCTACTTTGTACAACCTGTTTACCTCCTTTTCAATCGATGGCAACAACTTTGGATTGATTCTTCTCAGATTTTGTTTGAAAGGCTTCTGATCCAGCTTGATAGGAATTGTATGCTGAATTATGTTCTTATCATACACTTTCAAATCTGAATAATCCCATGCAAATACATCATAAAATTCAGAAAGAAATTTTACATACTTCTCCTTTACCTCAGGAGATAATGCTTTTGATAATTTGACAAACTTGGGCTTATCAGCTGTTCCAATATTCACATCTTCAACACCTTTCTCTGTGGGCACCAAACTTGGTTTCTTTGCGACATCATCCTGATAAAAAATCTCCTCTAGGGGTATGAGACCTATAGGAATTACATTATCCTTTAACTGCAATATGTCCATCTGGTTTGCTTCCAACTCTTTATCATCAACCTCATACTCACCCTCTATTGGAGTATCTTTGAATTTTCCATCACCCTGCAAAAATGCATTGATCTCATTATCATCCCAAAATACTTGCCAATACCTTAAATTGTCCAGAACAGCAGGCCTATGTTTGACATAGATCTCAAAATTATTGCTGGAGTTCATTGGAATCTTCAAGTTACTTGCAGTAGTGGCGAGAGAGTCAACAATAATGTTTTGCATCCTGGGCACTGCTGTCAAAGTATATTCTGGGAATGTTTTCAAAATGTCCAAGACTGCATTTCTGTATGCCCTCAATCTTGGATGTTTTGCTTGATATTCTCCCTTCACCTGTTTAATTATCAATTCAGAGTCGCCATATACATAAATCCTTTTAGCATTCAACTTCTTGAAAATTTTGAGGCCTGCAATCAAAGCCTCATATTCTGCTTCATTGTTAGAGCAATCAAAAGCTAACTTATAGGCACAAAATCTAACATTACTGGGAACTTTCTCAGGTTGAAAAACATGACTTCTAATCCATATTCCAATGCCAGCTCCATCCTTACCAACAGCTACATCAAAATCCATACTCCATAGGCCTTCTTCTTCTTCTTGAAGGTGCTGGAAATTTTCTTCTTTCTCCTCTTTACCTTGGCTGGTTTTTGGCTGTTCATTGTCCCTTTGCTATTGGCAGGCAGGAGGCTTAGAAGTGTCTGCTGCTTTATCCTTTTCCTTTTTGAGGACCTCTCTGAAATTCTATGAAATCTCAGGTATTTCATCCACTTGGACCAATTGAACATTCTCATCATTCAAACCACCATCAAAATACAAGACAAAAGACTCTAAGTCTGTATGGACAACATTAATGGGATGATTTACAAGCTTGTCTTTGCTGGTAATCATATACTTCATTTTCCTTTCCCTATACAACTTCCTCAACTGGCCAAATACAGGGATAGTGGCATAGGAGAAGTCAAGCTGTATGGTTCCCTTAATTTTTGCGCCCCAAGACCTAGATAGAAGCATTCCAAATCTTGGTGGGACATCAGCAACAACTACATCCATCAAGACATTCTTTGCTGGAATCTGGTCTAAAGACACTACCAAATATTTAATTAAACCAATACAGTGGACCCTGCTTGAGTAAAAGGAATACAAGTAATGATATTTACGAGTGATGTCAAGACCTAGCTTCTCCATAACAGCTTTGGGCATCAAATTATGTGAGGCCCCAGAGTCCAACATAACATTATGCAGGATAAACTCATGTACTCTAAGACTCAAGTAAAAAGGAGGGACTTCATTTTCTCCGGATTCTTCTGTGGCTAGACCGAAAATAAATTCAGGGTAGTCGTCTTCTATGTTGACCATATCAGAGATAGAATCAATTTGCAAGACTTTGGACACCTGAGTTTTATACACACTATTATTTACCAACTTTGTGAGGGGCATAGACACATTTAACTTAGAAATTTCATTTTCTAGATTAAAGGAGGGAGCTTTCTCTACCTCTTTAATGGGCGGGTCTTTCTTCTTTGTTGGCTCCTTTACTGTGTTCTGCTGGTTCTTCTCATTGGCTGTGTCAGCAACTGCAGGTGCTTTGCTAGAGGAAGGATCAACCGACTCCTTAGCTTTCTTCTGTGCATCGTTTTTCATTTGGAGTTCCTTCCTCTTTTGAATGGGGCTGACTGTAACCTCTCTGTTCCTTAGAGAGTACTGCCTTTGCTGAGCCGATAGAGCATTCATATACCCTCTCTAATAGTCATCGGACTCTTCTTCTAGAACTGTATCATTGGCCAGAATGAAATTTTGGTCTTTTCGAATATCTGGAGTCGCCACCGTGTATTCTTCATCTTCTGTAAGGAAAATGGGCGCACCATCAGCCGTGAAAAAGTGATTAGCCTCAATCACAGGATCATCATCATCTGAATCTGTCCCTTGCATGTAGTTTTGTTGCAAAAGATTTTTGATTTTCTGCTGTGGTGGCGCAGTTTGGTCTTGCGTTCTCTGCTGTCTTTGTTTAATTCTAAATTGCGGCTACTGCCCTCTAAATTTTGGATTTCTTATTTGAGGCTGAGGTCTATCTGCGATGGTTAACCTATCAACCATTTTTTCCACCGTTCTGATCAGAGTGTCCATTTTACTGTCCGAAGTAGAGGCCTCCTCTTTTATTGTGACTCTTTTCTCAGCTTTGGCTCGTGCTCTTTTAGCCAGCAGATTTGCTTCAACATTTACCGCTATCTTATGCATGTCTTCAAGTGAAGACAGATCTCTTTCACGTAGCTGATATGCCATGTCGGCATCAAATCCATCGGGAAATTTTAAATATGCCAGTCCCTCAGGAGGCTTCAAATTAGCTGGAATAGCATTATATGTAGCATTGAATCTCAAACAATAATCTTGCACAGTTTCACCCACATTCCTTTTAATGTTCTCATATTCAGACAGAATTTAGAGTGGGTTCTTTTTTACCTCCCACCGGTCCAGGAACTGAGTGTGCAACTCCTGCAACATGCAAATTGTGCCTGGCGGTAGGGCTCTAAACCACTTTCTGACTTTGCCTCCAAAAATTTGAACAAACAGCCTCATCATCACATTCTCTGCTTCTACCTCATGCAAATAAAAAAAGTCATTCATTTTATCAACATGCTGCTGAGCTATAATGCTTTGTGTGGCATCAAAAATAGGAATTTTTCTTTGATAGTCAGCAAGCATATCATTGAGAACCTGGGGTAAGACCAGAGGTGCATACCTGGCAGCCATAACTCTGGGTGGATTTACAACAGGATTTGTAGGATTTGAGGGAGGTGTTAATGGAGGAGATGAGAATTGGGAATTGACTGATGGGAATACTGATGAATTGGGAGGGGGAAAGGCTGTTCCTGATGTTTCAGAAGGCTCAAGAGGATTAGTTACAGTGATGGACTGAGGATAATTCAAAATGTAATCGTCAATGGAGGTATTTTCTCTTTGGACTTCAATATCCACAAGGAAGTCAGGATCTAAAACTGTATCATCAATGTCATTTTCAGACTTATTCCTAAATAAAGAAAGCTTGAAATTTTCGTCAAAGGAAATATCTTCTACAAAAAACCACTCACTAGGCCAAGTACAGGATCTGAAGACAGGTCTGGGGCTTAGTGATCCTTCTTGTCTTCTGACAATTCTTGGTATAAGATTTGGATTTTCAAAAACAGGGGGAGGATTTGGATCTGGATTAGCCTTGGTGTATCTTCTTGAAGCCAGTGTGGTGAAATGTCTATTTTACAAAAATCTTATTCTGCAGCCTAGCAGAAATCTGAACATCATCTTTCAAAAGTCTGGAATTATTTGATGTACTGGGGAAAATCTTTGTAAGTCAGATGTTATTGTCTATAAAACTAGACTGGAGATTGTCTGAAGCAGCATTTATCTACTTATGCACTTGCAAAGCAATGTGCATTTCGAAGGCTACCTGGCATTACTTCAGGCTCCGTCTGTAGCTTATAAAACAAATAACACTAACAAACAAACAATCTTAAACAACTATCCCCAGTGGAGTCGCCAGAGAATGTTAGCACCTGAATTGGACCCCAGGCTGCAAAGGCAAAACAGGGTAACAAACTAAACCACACTCAACCTTGTAGCTAGCCCTACAAGGACAGGAGAGGGCTCTCTCCGTAAAAGAATATTCAATGGAACACAATAAAAGGACTGCTATTAGGCTAGATAAAATGATGAGGATAAAGGTTTAATAAAATAAATGAATGAATGAATTTCAGGGATGTGTGGGATATGAAGGGACAATTTGAAACCGGGAATTAAATCAGGACACAAGGTATTTCATGGGGCAAGATAGGCAAGAAACTTAGCAAATTAAAATTTAATAAGGATGGGATGGAAAGACTGGTGAGGAGCTGAAAAGGGCACAATAAATGGATCCCTTTCAAACAGAAGAAAACACACAGAGCATGAATGGTTTCCCAATGCCGAGCATATAAAATGGATTCTACCTTTCTATCTTGAAAACATTCAAAAGAAATGTTTATGGATGAATGGAACACATAACAATTCACATATGAAACAAAGGATAGAATTAATGCTAAATTTCATACCACATGGATCCCACAAATCAGAGCTGCGTCTCTTATTAATTCTTGTCAAACTGTACAATGTAGTGCAGAGATGTTTTTCCACACTATTCCCCTAATTTTTCCTACTCCGAACAAAAAAAATCCTTTACAAATGATTTATAATACAATAAATAAACTAAAATGTGGGAACACAGATCCATAGAAGTGGGGGTTGTTCTAACAACTGAAATACAATCATAGAAAGTAATACAACAACTTGCCCCTGAAAGTGAGGGACAACATTACATTGACTGCTTTGGAGATTTGCTGTTTAGGCTGTATAAATGAAAAATAGGTAATCTGGTGAAAAAGTCTCCTATTTTTTTCTTTTGTAGATATCTTCATTTTATTTTAAGCTCTCGGTCCTTGGACTATTCCTTTGCTTTCCTTTAATTTATGACCTTTTTAATAAAATTCCGTAGAAATATAACCGAACGAAATTATATGCTTTGTGAATGGAAAAATGTATTTTAAATGGGAAAAAGGAAGAGAGATGGCGGCGGGACCCACATGGAAATCGCAATCGGAGTCGGAGCAAGGAATGATCGCAATCGCAAAATTTGCGATGTGATTGGAGGAGGGGGCAAGAATTGCGATCGGAGGATTTGCGATGCGATCAGAGTTTTGTGCGATTGATCGCATCGCGAATATTTATGATCGGGTCATCGAGACATACAAATGAAATTTGCAATTTGCGATGGTGCGATCAATCGCATTGGGGTATATTGCGATGGTGAGATCAAAGGAGGATTTGCGATGGTGCGATCAATCGCATTGGGGTATATTGCGATGGTGAGATCAAAGGAGGATTTGCGATAGTAAGCGGGGTTTAAAACTTAAACTTTATTATAAAGTTTACGGGGTCATGGAAAAGGGGAAGTGGTTATTACGGTGGGGAATATATATGTAATAAACTTTATATTAAAGTTTGGGGGTAGTGGTGGGGAAGTGGTTTGGGAAGATCGCATTTGTATTTATAATGCGATTTTAATCGTGCAATTATGTATTTCAGAAAAAGGGTGGGGGGAAAGGAGTTTTTTTAAAGGGAAATGAACATAAAGTTGAAAGGGAAACATGGAAAATAGGGGAGGCTTAGGGAATAGATGGCTTTTACTTCACTTAAGCATAAAATTCACTTCAGAAGTCAGTTTTGAGAGTCTAGCATACCGTTGGATAGCTCTTTCCGGGCTCTTTCTGATGGATCTGCTTTGAAGATTATCTGGCACTAAATATGCTGTGGAAAACTTCTTTGAAGTCAGGAAAATTATTTTTGTGGAGATGACAACTTTTGAATTGTGACTTATGATGATATAAAATTACATAATGAATGATAATAAAGGTAAACTATCATGTTTTCATCTCAAAACATGGTTTTGAGGTGAAAATTACATCAAGATGAATAAAATTTCTCTTTGATTATTTCTGGTGCTGTGACTTTGAGCTTATTGACATCCTCATGACCTTACTGATATTATTAATACTTGACTCATTAATTTTACCATGGTGAGACCCTATAAACTAATGAGACCCATCCTATGACCTACTGATATGATTTAAAGAATAAAAGTGACTAAAGACACAGAAAGGAAGATCAGCAAGTACCTCATGAGAGAAAATTGATAAAACAATACTACCATCAAATGAATCCATTACCTAGCGGAATGGTGAAATTTATTCGGTATGAGACACCTAATATGCAAATGCAAAAGAGAAGTTTTGATCAATGATGGCAGTATGACTAGACTGACACTAATAGCATAGACAACACATAATACAATGATGTTTGCAGAAAATTTTAATACAATTATGTATTACCTGGATTCTTCCGATCTAACAATTATATGCCACTGTTAAATACATAATCCTTCTACTTAAATCTTTGCGGAAATTTAATCGCCAATTGCAAACAAATGAAGAAATATCAATCACACATAACACAAATGTTTTTACCGAGAAAACATAAAGCTAAAAACCCCATTATCATATATTATGTATATATCATGGATCATGAAACAATATCATAAAAAAATCTAATCCAAGAGCTCTCTGTACAATATGAAATCGTCTCATACTGTCTTACAGAAATTTGCAAATCCCTTGCACAATTTACTGCCTCCAGTTAGCCTGCCTCCACTGTGCAATCCCTGATGGTCAAGAACCTCTAAATGATTGATTACCTACCTACCTTGACTACACAATACTCATAGGCACATCCAATGTGTGTGTGGTTTCATGTGTGCACCTACTAATGTCACAACTCGTAGTCAAATTGTCCCTTTCACCTTTCTCTCAACTTGATCTCCACTGGATCTGACATGCATCTAGTTAACAATAGTAAATCTTCAGTTGCATGTGAGATCACTCCATGTGAATTAATTTAATATTTAATTCACCGATCTCTCAGTAGTGTATCTTTAGTTACAACTAGCACAACTGATTTTAAATCACTTAACTGAGTTAAAATACTTTACAACTCACATAACTACACATCGAACTCTGTTACAATTTCGAATCAGTCAGTTAAGACGAATTCCACTTGCATGTCCCACCAACAAACCTTAGAACTCGAAATTCCTTTAATCAGCTGGTTTGCCACATTAGTTAACTGAAATCAAGTGCTTCAAGAGAAGAGATTATTATTTATTGTCTAATTATTATTAAGAGATAATAATAGTCGACATGCATTCTATTTTTAGACATGCGATCTACGAATAGACTTCACACATGCATTCCAAAAATAGAACCCCATCCATAAATAGATTTTTCTCAACCATTTATAAATAGACTCTCGCTATAAATAGAATTTTCTCACCATTCTAAAAATAGACATACACCTAAAAATAGCCTGTGTGGGCCCCACCTAGTGTAGGTGCTTAATTTTCACTAGGATCAAGGATGTTGTTTCCGGATGCCAATTTCATTGTTTCTTGTTGCACACTTCAACACTCCCTCTCAAGAAGAAAGGTATGTCTTTGCATGCGACATGCAAATCCACGCATTCGCCCTGCAGCCTTTGCATGCAATACTTCTCTAGTGTTTCTCGCACATGCAACACTTTCATGTAACACTTCCGAAACTGAATAGCCTCCAAACAACTGAATCAGTATAATGCATCTGTCGTCAAAGTCTTCTGAATTTTGCTGGTATCGACTGCATATGTCTTCAGGAACCACTACATTGTTGACCTCTACATCCATGCACCCTGCACTTGCTGTCAACTCTGATCCACGCTCTAGTATCTGACACTGTCACTTTGATTTCATGTCCTTACGACACCTGACTGCATCAATCCAAATGATCCTGCTACTTCTGCTCTGTGGGCTCCTCGTAGCTAGGTTCGATTCATGAGATCCACACCATCTCAATGAATCCTACCCAAAAATTTCTTCTTGGGTTTATCCATGCATGTCGCCCTACGTCTCACCTGGTGGTATAGCTGCATGCACTCCCTCTTCCCATCTGGCACGAAATTTCTCTGCATGAGTGGTTGCTCCAACTCCATGATCCTCCTCTTGTGGCTTCTCCACATCCTGAGGTTCACTCTTACCTGCATGCAAATCCAGCTCCCTCTCAAGGGTCAATTGCATGGCTTTATCACACTTCCCAGTGGTAGGAAGCTCTGTTGAAATCCCATCTACATCTAGTCTATAGAGATTCTTAACTCGAATACCAATATTATTGGCTTGTCCTATTGCTTTGTGTAGCAGGAAAAATTTTCCTTCACTAAAGAAAACATCATAGCCTCTATCCTTTAACATTGCGACTAAGACTAAATTTTTCTTCAAACCTAGAACATGTTACACCATTTTTTGGTCATCTAACCTGTTACTATTAGATGGACCTAAGTACACCATGTAAGACCAATTTTACCCTAAGTAAAATTGCTTTCACTATGAAAAATAACTTAGTAAACCACCTTTATTAAGTTGTTTATGGTATAAATAGGGAACCCCATGAGGAAATATTAAATAAATCCACATTTGTTTGATTTTCCTCAAGGAATAATTAGTTAAACAACAATTTAATTAATATTCCTAGTCATATTTAACCCATAACAGGAAAATTAATTAGATAAATTATTATTAATCTTATTATTTTCTAGGAATAATTATTTAAACCTTATTTAAATAATATTCCTTGTTAAATTTGACTAAATCATTTATAAATAATTAAATAAACCATTATTTATTTGATTATTACTCAACCACATCCTTAAAATAATAAATAAATCATTTATTTATTTATTATTTACAAATAAAGGGTTTTGACCCAAGTCAAATTATTTTTCCCTCCAACAAATATAATAAAATATTCCATAAAAGTTGGATCTAGAATTGGTTAATAATATTTTAATTATGCACCAATATCTAGACTAACTCAATATTTTGTTATAATAGAAGGGTTTTTCCATTCACTCACTACCTTTTGTTTCCTAAATTTCACTCTGGATCTATACTTTTGGTCTGACTTTGATCCACCATCATTGTCATATTTTGTTATCTTTTTTCTTGTGAGCTCCCTTTGAGTTCCATTTTTGTCTAGGTTTTCTACACCATCAAGAGAGAGGGATTTTAGATCTGAAGTGTTGAGGACTTACAAGAACCCATCCCATTGAGGAGGACTGGTAGCATATTTCTATGTTCTCCTCCCAGGTGGCATTAATACAAAATTATTTAAACATATTCTTGTGTTGTCTATTGGATACATGGAGCACCTCTTGTTTTTATTTACTGCTTAATGTCTTTTAATGAATAGATCTAGATTTTTGCAGATTGCAGATCTAAAGATATTGGCAGCCATATTTGATGTTAGGGTTGTTTGTTATGCACAACTAAAGTGAGCCTTTTTCGTATGCTTGCGATTAAGATTCATACTAACAACTGGCGACTCCACACGGGTTTACGATTACGACCTCTGTCGTTTTTCAGATCCCTGCATATCCAGCTGCTTCAAACCCTAGGATTTCTTGTCAACTTCTTGTTTTGATTTTCTTGATGTTGTTTTTAACCTATAAAACCCCAAAACATTAAAAATTCTAACTTCCTTGTATTTTCAGACCTATTGCGCAGGTGACAGACACCAGCCGCAGCTAAGACGACACATTCTGCTCAAACCTACTCCTGAGAGTACCGAAAGTTCAAGTCACACTTTTTGGGCCAAAACCTATGACTTGAACCTTCAGGGCACATAAAACAGGCCTAAACCTACAACCTCTGCAGAAAACAGGTTAGAAACTGCGACTTGGACTTTTTGCGAGAGTTTTTCTGAAAGTTTTCTGGGTTTGTATGGGCCTCTATTCAGGGTTGTCTAACCTCAGTCTCCGCCCGTTTTGGACCTGTACATTTTTTGTTTTACTCATCCAAGTGGGAACCTAGCCCTCTAGGTCTTCAGTACCCTCCACCTTTTGTGGAAGAGTTTTACCTGCTGCAGGTTGTCTGAAATTTCAGGGTGTTCAGCCGTTTTTTCAGATCTGATACCTTACCTTCAGATCCACTTAAGATTGGCTATTTATCCATCCAAATCACCTCCTTTTAGTTTAGTTTTAGTTTTCCTCTAGGGTCCCCTCTGCTTCCCTCCAGGTTATAGATTTTCACCACCTCATTTACCACAATTTTTCCTCGGATTTTTTGCTATTTTTCTGCACCTATTTCAAGCAGATCTGACCTTTAGATCCCTGTCCCTCCCGACCTTAGATATATTGGCTATTTTGGTGTTTTTTGACTATATTTTTTGCCCACCTACAGACTAGTTGAGAGGCTCGCCTACTTGGGTTTAGATTATTGCATTATTAGCTGTTTATTTTTTGTTATCTCAGTTTCATATACTATTATTTGCAGGTTTATTTATAGTTATACAGGCCACCTTTTCTTTTTATCTACAAAAATCTGGGTTTAAAAATTAAAATTTACACACTTTACACACACACCCTAAGTGAAGAAGAGCTTGGTTAACACAGCCAAGAAAATAATTTAACATTGAAATCAATTGATCATGCACCTCTCTGCCCTTGTTTCAACATTGTAATCAGTTGATCCTGCACCTCTTAGCCCTTGTTGGTCTCTCTTCCCTTTCTGCCATGTTTGTGCCTTCACCATTATGCCACCAAGGTGTTTATCCTGGAACTTCTTGGCCTTCATCCTCAGTTTCCGGTAAGAATACGTACTCCTCTGCGTAGGATTCGAGTTAGTCCTCCACTGAGTCCACACTCTGACTCCTATTTTGGTTCATTGGGTTCCCCTTCTGAATTTGCCCTCGGTTCTCCCCTTGTCACCTTCACCATGTTTGGTTTAGGACCTAACACTGGTGGTAACCCCGACCCTAATGCTGGGAATACTACTAGTGGGACTGCAACAGGAACTACCCCGACTGCTCCCTTGCTCCCCTATATGGTAGGCCTCAGTCTTCCTGATTTTAACTAGTTGATAAATAACCCTATACACCATGATGCTAGTTGGCCTGCTATGCTGACCAAGCTCCCTTCTGACATCCCCAAGTTCGAAGGCCTTGCTGGAGAAGATCCTAAAAATCATGTTCAATCTTTCCACATGTGGTGTTCGTCTAAATCCATTACCGATGACTCTGTCCATCTACGATTTTTCCAATGTACGCTTATTGGCGAAGCTTCTAAGTGGTATGTTGATCAGGCCTCATCCTCGCATACCACCTTTGTGACTCTTGCTCGGGATTTTCTGTCCTATTTATAGCATCCCCTTTGTTATGACACTGGTACCGAAATTTTGACTTCTTTCTGTCAATCGTCTGCGACCTGCCTATCGGATCATGTCCAGAAGTGGCGGAGAAGAAAGAGCCTATGTTGAGCCCCTACCTTCGAAGACCATATCTACATGGACTAGTTCCTTAGATCTCTCTTGCCTACTATAGGAAAATATGTCGCATCAAATTTCCCTCAAATTGAAGAAGCCACTCTCCAAATTGCATTAAAATATGACCTGATCTATGCACAGTTGGGTTATGTTTATACCGTTATACCTGATCTTCCTAGACACAGTGGTGCCAACGCACTGGGGGCATCTCATGCTGCTGATGGTATTGTTGGAGCTCTCTCTCATCCATATGCTCAACCTCCCAAGGGCTATGGTTTTCCTCAGGGGGGGCCAACATCTCCTGCACTTTTCCCCCTCCTAGTAGAATGTATCCAAGATACAGCATGCCTCCTCCTTTTGCCCAACCTCCTATTTACCACAATGTTATCCAACCTCCTTATTATCTGTATCCGCAGCCTGGTGCTCTAGCTCCTCTAGCATTATTACTTCCCCCTCCCTTGCCTTCTCAACCCCCGCAACAACAACCACTGCCCCTTCAGGGGTAGGTGTATGCACAGTAGGGCGCGACTAATCCTCCTCCTTCCAAAAAGAAGAGGAAAGGCACTCAAAATCGATCTGCCTCTGGTAATCCTGGACCTAATCTACAAAATAATGCACCTAACACACCAGCAATAGGGCACTTAGCCTAAGCAGGACAGGCCTGTTCGCACGAACAAGCCTTGTTCTTGTTGTGGTGTTTATGGTCATTACACGCATGATTTTCCTCTTTTACCACAGATTAAGCAGACGTGGGAGTCTCAAGCAACATTGCGAGGACAACAAGCCTCCCCTTCCATCCCTCCCAGTGTTACGCTTAGTCATCCAACCTAGTCATCCGATTGTGTTTACTAATCCTTTCCCTCAGTAAGGATTTGTGTCTACCCAAACACCTGAAGGTCAGGTGGCCACTCAACCTCCTCCATCTGGTATCTCCAATTACCAGATTCTCATGATGAACTCTGACCAACCTATAACCGTAGACCTCAACCTTCAGACTCGGTCCCGTCAGTACAGCAAGCCTCCCGCTACATCTGTCCATAAGCCACCTTCTTCAGGTTCTACAAAGCCTCTTTCAACAACTAATGGTCCTTTGCAGATCCCTTAGCCTAAGGCAGAGCCTTTCATACCAAGATCCCTAAGGGACCACTATGCCAAAATGATCCTTCTAACAAAGCTGCCCATTCGTATAGTATAATAGATGATTTGTTACAATCTCCTGCTGCCATCTCAACGCTGGAACTCTTCTAGTCGTGCCCTTCACAAATAAAAGCTCTACTATTTTCCATGGGTTCTGTAGATCCTTCCAATGATCGCTTGATCGTCTTCGATGTTGACCGGTCAGAACATCCTCCTCTCCCTGCTTCCGTCGCCTTCCAAATCCCAGTCAAGATCCGGAACGCCAACGTTTCTGGGTGCATCATTGATGAGGGGGATTGCACCTGTGTGATGTCCACTTCGGTTTAAAATTAACTTAGATCACCTGAGTTATCCCCTCCACAATCACTCTCCGAGCGTGGGATGACCATGCCTTGAAGCCCATTGGCCTGTTCTGTAATTGTCCTATTACTCTTGCGGGCAAGACTGTTTGCGTTGATGTAGAAGTCATTGCCACCCCCTTAGCTTAAAAAATTCTATTGGGTCGTAGCTACACCTATGTGATGTCTGCTGTACCATATGCAGTTCACCGCAAGATGTCCTTTCCCCATAATGGAAGATAGTCACCATTGACCAGTTGACATATTACGAACCGAAGTCTCAGACCTCCCCTGAGTCCATCATATCTTCGGTGGTCAATAAGCAAACCGTCGATCCTTTGACCAGCGTCTCACCCGAAGTCTACAAAGACTCCTATTTTCTTGGTACATTCCCTAGTCTTCCTCCTCCTATCTCTGATCCCAGCTCATCGAATGTTTGCATGATGCAATCGTCTCAAGCTTCCCTCAAGCGGCCCGCTTTGGCTATTCAACAACCTCTCCCTCCACAGCCTACTCCTAGCCCTTCGATTCAGCCTTCTAGACCTCCTCCTCCTGGCCCTTCACCTACAACTGGTATCCATGAGCCTCTCTACCCTCCTGGAATGGTTCCTCTAGGCCTTAACCATATTGGAGCCGTCTCGCCTGGCCATTACCCCTATGGTCAGATACCGTTCCTAGCTCCCCCTCTTGGAGTATATTCGGTACCTCTCATGGCTACCCTATCTATTCCTAACCTGACCCTTAGGATTCCCGTCTGGTATCTTGATCCTCCAGCCGCTACCCCGCTTGGTCAACCCAAACCTTATCTTGCTTTGACCCCGGTTCAACTGGTCCCCATGACTTCTCCCACTACTACAGTGCCTCAGCCACCTCAACAGGATCCCTTTGCTGTTCTGACAGCTTCGGGTAAGAAGGGTAAAGCTCGCAAGAGGGCATCGAAATACAAGGCCACCTCGACTGACCCTACTCCTCCTCTGTCTCCAAATCTTGTGCTTTGTGTGATGTCATCGATCATGCCACCCATACCTGTCTTGAGTTGCCCCATATCAAGCCCATGGTTAATGTTGCATTCCCTGAGTCTACGGTCCTTGAAGCCTCTATTTCTTCCTCGACTGTAGCTAAGAACCCTAAGAATATCCACACCAACCAACCCTGTGCTTTGTGTGATCTCCATGGCCATTATTCCCACCACTGTCCCTGCCTCACTCATTACCGCGCCTCTTTGGAGGTAGTTCAGGAGTACGAGATTGAACAGAACCAGTCCACATCTCCCGTTCTTGCGCAGTATTCTTCAGGCCAACTTGAGGATTTACTTGCTCCCATTGACATTCCCCCTTTCGATGTCGAGATGACAGAGCTTGCGGCAACCATCCTCTACCTATCATCATTCATGAGACCCTCGGTGGAAACTCCCACTGAGACTTCCCCTTCTTTTTCGCTCGACCTCCCTTCAACGATCACCCTGGCATCAACATCGGTAGATCTTTTATCTTCCGTCATCCCTCGTGACAATGCATATGTGAACCTTTCTTCTCATGATGGTGATTCAGGTAGCTTCGCTGTGTCATGTGGTCTCCCTTCCTCCAGTCACTCCATCTCTTATTGTGATGATGACATCTTGGAAGCCTTGTCCACCCCTGACTTCATGTTTCCCGCCCATAAGCGGGATGGCACCATCCATGTCTATGGTTATTTTCATGGCCTGAACACAAGCTACACCTCTGGTAGCTCCCACACACCACCTAACCGTCGGCGTGTGAGTAGTAGACCTATCACCCAGATCACTACCTCTCCCAGTGTTTTGTTTGATTTCTACTTTGCGCTCAGGTTGCCAGCATTGTTCATCATCCTCCCATTTATTTTCTTGTGGCATATTTCATATGGACCTCCCGTCCACACCTTATATCGGTTATGCCGATGGTGCAATTCACTACTCCCGGAATCTAGCCTCAGCAGGTTGGGCCATTTTTACCCCCTTGCATTCGCTTGTTCTCTCGAATGGTGTATGAAATGGTATTGCTACCAATAATCAGGCCAAATATGATGCAGTGCGAGGTTTATTAGTCAATTCCCTTTCCCATCGCATCCTCCACCTTCATGTTTGTTTAGATTCCCTACTTCTTGTCATGCAATTGAATGGTGTATATTGTGTGCATAATCCTATCCTTTTTAGAAGATATTTACGAGTGAAGCTTTTGATGCGTGAATCTAAAATCATTACATTCATTCATGTACCTAGAGCACAAAATCACTATGTAGATAACATTGCAAACAATATTCTAGATTGGCATTTAGCACATGAAATTAACACAAGATAATAACATAAAACCATCAAAACTATGCATATCCATAATATGTGTCGTATAACATGTTTTAGAGTCCATCAACTCTAATACATATGACATGCCCATAACATGTTACAAAAACTCAAAACTGGGGGCACCACCTGCCCCTACACATTAATCACTATATGGAGGATCCCGAGCCAATGGCTCTGCTCCTGCAGCTCGTAGATCATGCATCACCTGTCCAACCATTGCCATGCGCTGTATGACCCCTCGCCACTCCGAGGGTAGACCAATACGTGGTTCTATGTACTGGTCATCTAAGTCTTGCCAGTCACGCTCTGAAACATCAGTCATAAGCCTCTCACATCTACGGTGGACATCCTCTAGGAGGGCTGCTGCATCCTCACTTTGTGGCGCTCTTGATCCACTAGGTCCAGAAGTTCCTGATACTGCAAGCCATCCCATATACCCAGCTGGTTTTACCAGTGCTATATTTTCATACCAAAAGTGGAAGAATCAGTACCATATAAAATATTCTGAAACTTTACAATGCACATAAAATATTAGCAATTTGTCACTTACCATCGGGTCCCCATACTCGACCAGGCGGCAATGGAAAATCCAGGTCCCCATGATAACTCATCCCACTATAGGGATAGTCATCTATGTACAATGGCATCTGATCCCAATGAGAAAAAAACTCAGGTCAAAACACCTGTCCGACTACCCCACCTCCTATTCTGCACAGTAGTCACCCCCACTGGCACATCCTGGGATTCCTCGAGCCCCCATCTTGGAGGCGTTTGTGAGGTCAAAGTTGTTAGCGCTCAAATCTACCTCAGGCTGAAATAAGGTAAAACTCGAGGCTACATCAAACCACGCTCAGCCTCGTAGCTAGCCCTACGAGGACAGGAGAGGGCTCTCTCCGTCAATCTCGATAAAATGAGCAATAGGGTGCGAGATGACTTAAGATAGGAGCTGATTTTAGGCTAGTAAAGAGATAGGTAAGTTTGATTTTGATTTTTGGGTTTTCGTTGGAGAAATGGGGAAAACAAATTTTGGGTCCGGGGATAAGGTCAGACCTTTGCAGATTTCGAGTTGGGGCGAGGTAGGTGATTGTCTTGATGCTTTTGATTGGATATACGGACAGATCAGACCGACGAGGAGCTGAAGAGGGCAAAGAAGAACTTGGATCCTCTTCAAACAGTCGAAAACATATAGAACTAAATGAATTCAAAGGCAGAGCATGGTAAACGATGGATTCAACCTCATCTACTCATTCAATTTAGTTCAGAAGCATATGAAAGGAATGGCATACATTAAACATGAAGAACTTACAGTAAACAGAGAGAAAACACCATCAAGAAAA